>SJYT01062848.1:472745-526443 GCA_006410635.1 Cephalophus harveyi
ATAATTGAAAATTTTGCAATAAGTATGATCAAAGTTAAATTTGAATATGTAAAAATGTCATACACCTAAATTTATTAACATATATAGCTTTAAAAACAGAAATAGATGCAAAAGAATAGGTATATTTTTAAAAGAAATATATTACCCTAGTATTGAAATAATTATTTAATTTAAAATAAAGTAAATTCTATTTGCTGCCAAAAAAAATATTTAGGACTAGTATTTGTGTGGAGAAGGAAATGGCAACCCACTCCAGTGTTCTTGCCTGGAGAATCCCAAGGACGGCAGAGCCTGGTGGGCTGCCATCTGTGGGGTCGCACAGAGTCAGACACGACTGAAGCAACTTAGCAGCAGCAGCAGCAGCAATGCTAAAAAGAAATATTGAATTAAAAAAAGATATAATAATGTATTTGCAAGATAATTTAATGCCAATTTTACTAACATATATCTTTTCTATCCACATTATTTTTATCCATCTGTTAGCATCCATCTCTTCATTATTCATCTGATGAGTGAAAACATTGTCAGTATAACAAATATTAATTTTTGGATATTATAATTATCAAAAATTTAATCTCTTTTTTTGTATTCTTATTCAACATTTCTCAGGGAACACTTTTAAAATCAGAATCAAATGTTAAATTATTATAATGAAAATAAATAGCTTTATACCTGTTCAGTGTTTTCACCTTTGTTTTTTTTTTTTTTTTAATTTTATTTTTACTTTATTTTACTTTACAATACCGTATTGGTTTTGCCATACATTGACATGAATCCATCATGGGTGTATATTAGCTCCCAATCCCGAATCCCCCTCCCACTCCACATCATCTCTCTGGCTCATCCCTGTGCACCAGCCCCAAGCATCCTGTATCCTGTATCGAACATTTTATACCTGTTCAGTGTTTTCACCTTTTTTTTTCTTATCTCATTGTAAGTAGGTAGGTGTTAATGGCTCAGTTGTGTCTGACTCTTTGCGACCTCGACCTCACGGACTATAGCCCTCCAGGCTCCTCTGTCCATGGAGTTCTCCAGGCAAGAATACTGATGTGAGATGTCATTTTCCTCTCCAGGGGATCTTCTCAACCCAGGTATCAAACCCAGGTCTCTTGCATTGCAGGTAGGTTCTTTACAATCTGAGCCCCTAGAGAATCCCTATCTCATTGTAGTTGTCAAAAACTACAAACAACTATGAACAAACAAATGGTAAATTGATCCATACATGATAAAAGTAGATAACATTGCTTAAGCTGAGTTTGGAGATTTTAAGAAAGTTGCTATACAAATGAAAAATGGCATTTTATTATTTAGTTATGGCATGAGATAAAATAGCTAGCATTTTATTTTTATATACAAAAATAAATTTATGGCAAAATTAAAATTCCAAAGTAATTAGCTACTGTCTTTTCCATATGTCTTCATTGGAAATGATAGGCACCCAGCAGGAAGAAAACCAGCCCTGACTGAATGGAAACGTGTAATAAAATAAAGGAAAAAAAATGAGCAGATATGAGAAATGATGTAAGAAGACGCAGTTAATCATGCTTTAACTGGCCTCAGAGAGACCCATTTTAAAATGCAGGCTTTCACTTGACAGTACCCGTTTTTCTTTACGAAGTGGCCTTTAGCAACTGATTGACGTTTAAGACATCATCTAGGGTGAGAAAGGCTTTTTGTTCCTTATTATTTATTTCACCTTCACGTCTCGCCACCCTCACACGTGTATCAGCAGGATGAGGAGGGTATTCTCCTAGTTTTCCAGCCACCATGTATCCTTTATTGGCAGCTAGAGTGGGACTATTGAAGGGCACTTGCTAAATTCACATAGCGTTATGAATTATGAAAACCACAATTTAAAAATCTGCTGATTTAATTTTGCTAAAATTCCTTTTTGTAGCCACATTGAAAGCAAAGATTTGTTCATAGGCAACACATCTTGAAAAAAATGTGCTTCATTTATAACTGAGCCAGATAAGCGCACTGGACTTGTATTTAGCATGAACAATGGCACCACGATGTGATAAGACATAAACACGGGTTCCAGAACACTGGCCTTGTTAAACATGCATAAAATGTGAACTACACCATACAGATGCATTTCCTTACTTAAAAGAACCTCATTTGGTGGTAAACTAGGGTGTGAAAATGCAATAATTAAAAGTTTATATTATCAACACAGAAAAATATGAAGACTAGGAGGACAAGGGATATTTCTTATTCACGTCTTTCTAAGCACTGTGCAAAAGAATCAGGAAAAATGTGGCACTATATAATTCAGTCATGACTTGAATCATTTAACAAATATTACATTTCTACTATGGCAAATCTAAATATGGGGGAGAGGAGGAGAGGGCCTATAAAGTAAGGGAACAATATTCTAGTGATAAGGATAGTGTTTTTTGAATGAGTGAATATACCAACTTGGGTAAATTCAGCTAAAGAAGTGGGGAAAATCAAATAAGTGTAAAGAATTTGAATGCATCTTTTTATTATATGCATGTTATTCATACTTTAGAATTATAGAGCATTTATTTTATCAAAAGTTTAGATTTACTGATTATTACTTTACCTGACAGCAATACTCCAAGAAGATATTAACATATATTGTGAGTTTAATTTCAGATAGCATCAGTAAATGAAATACCACAGTAAAGTGAGTCACACAAAAATTTTGGCTTCCCAGTGTTCAAAAAGTGTATTTACACTGTATTGTAGTCATGATTAAGCAACTGAGCAACAATAACAACAAAGTATTTCTTTCAAGAAAACACTTTGTTCATCCATGAAAAGCAGTTCTTCATCCATTCAATTTCTATCATGAAAATGCAGCAATTCAGTCACATCTTCAGACTCCACTTCTATTGCTAGTTCTTTCCACCTACTTTATTTCTAGTTCTTTCCATCTACTGTACTTCCACTGAAATCTTGAACCCTTTAAAGTCATCCATGAGGATAGGGATCAACCTCTTCCAAAGTCCTATTAATATTGATTATTTAATCTATTCTTGATGAATTCTTTCCATAAGTTTTTCAATTTATTTCTCCAAGAACCATCAAAAGAATCATCATTTATAGGCTATAGTCTTGTGAAAAATATTTCTTAAATAATAAAATTTGAAAGTCAAAATTAACTCCTTGTATCATGGGCTGCAGAATGGATGTTCTGACAGCAGGAATGAAAACAAAATGAATCTCCTTATACATCTCCATCAGAGCTCTTGGGTAATCAGGTGCATTGCTAATGAGCAGCTATATTTTGAAAGGAATATTTTATTTTCCTGAGCAGTAGGTCTCCATAGTGGGCAGTAAATCCTTTTGTAAACAAATGTGCCTTCATATAGACTTTGCTAGTCTATGAAGAAGGAAATGACAATCCACTCCAGCACTCTTGCCTGGAAAATCCCATGGATGGAGGAGCCTGATAGGCTACAGTCCATGGGATCGCAAAGAGTCAGACATGACTGAGCGACTTCACTTCACTTCAGTCCATTTCTAAGCACAGGCAGAGTGAATTTAGCATCCATCTTAAGGGTCCTAGGAGTTTTGGAATGGTAAATGAGTTCTGGCTTCTACTTAAAGTCACCAGATGCATTAGCCCCTAACAGAAGTCAGCCTGTCTGTCCTTTGAAACCTTGAAGCCAAGCATTGACTTCTCCTCTTTAGCTATTAAAGTCCTAGATGACATCTTCTTCCAAATATAAGGTTGTTTCATCTATGTTGAAAATCTGTTGTTTGGTATAACCATTTGTATTAATTGAGCTAGATCTGGATAACTTGCTGCAGTTCTATGTGAATACTCATGTCTTCACCTTGCACTGTTATGGTGTAGAAATGGCTTCTTCTCTTTATCCTCATAAATCAAACTCTGCTGTCTTCAAAGGTCTTTTTGCAACTTCCTCACCTCTCTCAGCCTTAGGAGCACTGAAATGAGTTGAGGCTTTTTTTTTGGGCGGGGGGAGGGTGGTTAGCCTTTGATTCTAAGGAATATTATGGCTGGTATGATCTTCTGTTCAAATCACTAATACTTTGTCCATACTAGCAATAAATCTGTTTTGCTTTCTTTTCATTTCTTTGTTCACTGAAGCAGCACTTTTAATTTCCTACAAGAACTTTTCCTTCACATTCACATCTTGGCTAGCTGGTGCAAGAGGTCTAGTGTTGGTCTATGTGGGCTTTTAGCATGCCTTCCTCATGAACTTTAATCATTTCTCACTTTTGCTTTAAAGTGAGACTTGTGGCTCTTCCTTTCAGTTGAACACTTGTAGGGTTATTAATTGGCTTAATTTCAATATTGTAGTTAGTGTCTCAGGGAGAGATGCTGTGTCTCATCTCTCTGCCTGAGGAGAGGGAGAGAGATGAGGAAACAGCTGGCCAGTGGAGCACTCAGAATGTCAGTATTAAGGTTACCACCTTACATGGCACAGCCTGTGGTACTTCAGCACAATTACATTGGTATCATCAAAGATCAGTGATCACTGTTTACCATAACAAATATAAGAATAATGAAAAAATTTGAAATTTTGTGAGAACTACCAAATATAACACAGAGACATAAAGTTAGCAAAGGCTGCTAGAAAAATGACTAGAGAAGTTGCTAATCAGTTACAATGAGAGTATAGTGAGGCTCTCGGTCTATCGGAAGTCAAATCTTCTACCATCTTTGGTCTATTTGGTTCCAATCAGTCTGTGTCATGTCTTTGGGCTATGTCATTCTTTTAAAGGTTATGCCCTGCCCCTTTCCCCCTGCAGCATGCCTGTGGTTGCCTATGTTGATGTTCACTTTCTTCATTTCTGAGGAAACTTCTGCAAGCTTCTATCCCACTACAATCAATGGTCAGTCCTCCAGCATAGACAGAAGGAAAAATAGATTTTACTCATTTTTTCATGAATTGTCTGTTTATCAATGTTTCTTGGGGGTATTCTGAAGCCGAGCATTGACTTCTCTAGCTATTAAAGTCCTAGATGGCATCTTCTTCCAAATATAAGATTGTTTCATCTATGTTGAAAATCTGTTGTTTGTTATAACCATCTGTATTAATTGAGCTAGATCTGGATAACTTGTCACCTACTTTTTTCAGTCTTAGAAGTTCCTTAGGATCAGGACCTCTTCTAGAACTCCTGGCTTCACTGTTTCCTCAATAGGACTCAGCATGCTTTCTGACTAGTGCCATTGGAGAGGTTACTATAGGACAAGTCACCCTTTCTTTATTGTCCTATATCTTTATTTTCCATGACACTATTATATAAAACATACATGTGTATCAGACATAATTAAAGGCTTGAGAAAATGAATGTAATTACAGTGTAGGAGGAGAAAACTTAGAAATGCATGCCACATAATAATTTTCTTACAGAACAAGGGTAGTTATTCAACAGGTTAAGCTTTAAGGAGGCGGGTGGGGAAGAAGGTCATTTTATAAAAAGACTGTTTTTATCCTAATTTCTTTCATTCCGACTTTTTTCTCTCTTCAAAAATTGATCTAACCTCTGCTATTTTGCTAACCTTCTCTACTCATAAAATTTCATCTCTTGCCAAGCTCCATAGTCCTTCCTTTTTAATCAGGTGGGATGAATACACTTATAGGTGTATCAGGACAGCTCCAGATGGATAATCAATGTCTCCATTTGAAAGGAAAGGTATATTAATTACATGCTGAGAAGTATTGGGAATATCTAGTCTTCTTGATTGGATGATGAGAATTAAATTTTAGAATGCTTTGACTTCACCCCCTTACACAGTATTATATGTAATCTTAATGTCCCACAGTCATCACCAACTTGTACTTTGCATGGAAAATTGCTTTTTTTAGTTGATCTTAGAGTCCACATGGGCCAATTTTACAACTTTCAAACAATGAAATGTAACCCTCTTCTTCTGTTCTTCTCTTGAGGGTTTCCAAGCCACTTCATAAAAGTACCTCCTTTTCTGCTGTCCTAACGCTCCAGCAGGTGCTCTTCATCTGCATCCACAGTTGTTATGGCCTTTAGCATTTGAATCGATTCAAGTTCCTGCTAGTCCTCATCATTGCCTAAATTCTTGTTCCATTTTTCCTAAAAACTATTGTCTGTACTTCTCCTGATTGTCTGTTGCAAGTTCTCGAGCAGCTCAGTTGGTGATAATCCACACACAATGCAATTCAAGGCATGGACTCTTCCAGCATAGAGTATTTGCAGCTGGGTGACTGTCTCATGTCACTTTTCTAGCATTCCCTTCTTTTTTCCAGGTAGTATGTCAATTTCTCCCTCATTTTTACTTGTACTCACAACATAGTGGTATAGGTTCAAATATCAATACATTTTTTTTTCAAATATCAATACATTTTACATTTCCACACTTAACTCCTTGGTGGCAGGATGTCCTTACCATATTTATTTGGATTTCTGTTAATAAAGATATTTTCTTTTCACCTTTGGCCATCTTGACCTCTGTTTTAAAATTAAGGAATGGGAACTAAGTCAGTACAATGCACAAGACTTCTTTACTTTGTGCCTGGGATCAAAAAATGGCATGGCTCATGAGTACATCATGAGAAATGCTGGGCTGAATGAAGTACAGACTGGAATCAAGATTGTTGGAGAAATAGCAATAAACTCAGATATGCAGATGACATCATCCTTATGGCAGAAAGAGAAGAGGAACTAAAGAGCCTCTTGATGAAGTTGAAAGAGGAGAGTGAAAATATTAGCTTTTAACTAAGCATTCCAAAAATAAAGATCATGGCATCCAGTCCCATCACTTCATGGCAAATAGATGGAGAAACAATGGAAACAGTGAAAGACTTTATTTTCTTGGGCTCCAAAATCACTGCAAACGGTGACTGCAGCCATGAAATTAAAAGATGCTTGGTCCTTGGAAGAAATGATATGACAAACTGAGACAGTGTATTAAAAAACAGAGGCATTACTTTGCCAACAAAGGTCCATATACTCAAAGCTATGGTTTTTCCACTAGTCATGTATGAATGTGAGAATTGGACCTTAAAGAAGGTTGAGTGCCAAAGAATTGACGTGGTGTTCTTCAACTGTGGTGTTGAAGAACACTTTTGAGAGTCCCTTGGACTGGAAAGAGACCAAAACAGCAAATCCTAAAGGAAATCAGTCCTGGATATTCATTGGAAGGACTGAAGCTGAAGCTCCAATATTCTGGCCACCTGATGCAAAGAGCCAACTCATTGGAAAAGACCCTGATGCTGGGAAAGATTGAAAGCAGGAGGAGAAGGGGATAACAGAGGATAAAATGGTCAGATAGTTTCACTGACTCAATGGACGTGAGTTTGAGCAAGCTCCAGGAGTTGGAGAAGGACAGGGAAGCCTGGTGGGCTGCAGTTCATAAAGTTGTAAATATTTGGACACAACTGAGTTACTGAACTGCAACAACAATAACAAGGGATCACTATTCTTTTGTGATTATGTTGTGAAAATGTAACCAAAATATTTAAATTAATCAAAAAGATGAATGGAATGAAGTAAAAGCCACAGGGGACAAACCAAAAGAAATGTCTTAAGTTTGATTTGTTTCCAATTGGCTAAAAGCCTCAAACTGAGTAAAGCTGTTGGTTAGCTGTAAATTTTCTTTTAATCTAGAGCACATGGCAAATTTTGTTCAATAAAACAGGAAACCACAAGTTTATGCTTTTTCATTTTTATTGTAGTATATTTGATTTACAATGTTGTATTAGTTTCAGTGTACAGTAAAGTGACTCAGTTACCCATATATGTATATCTATTCTTTTTAAAATTCTTTTCTCATTTAGGTTATTACAGAATATTTGTAGAATTCCCTGTGCTATACAGTAGGTCACTGCTGATTATCTATTTTATATATAATAGTGTGCACACAGTTATGTTTTATTTCTCTATGAGATATTAAGAAGCTTTTTATGTTATTCTAATATTACTTTCATAAATTTACTACAAATACCCTAGTTTCTATGTGTTGTGTGAACATTTTAACATCTTCCTCATTAATTGATGAATTAAATTATTTTTCAATGTGCCTGAAAGTCATGACTTTACTTTTCAGAAAATTTAACTTTAAATATTCTGCTCTCACCAGTGAATTTTCTTTTAGGATGTTCTTCATCCTTGTGTGACTTCTCTTGACTATGCACTTCTGATTTCTAGTAGTTTTAACTCAATGGATGATACTACACTTAATGGGTCTCACAAATTTCCTTTTAATTCACCTTTGAGTCATTCAATTGACGCTATTATACTTCCCAGACCTCTGACCAACCATTTTAGATTTTTTTAATCAGATAAAAACTCTTCTTTTTTAAAACCTCATGTAAATTTATATGAAAGATAATTTAATTCTGTGAAGCTCATAGGCCTTTTTACAGTAGAAACCCAATCACATATTTGGAATTCAAAGTTAGTTTCATCCAATTCAAAACATTTTGAGAGAAAAGTTTATTTATCTGGAATATTAGCCTAAAGTTTCCAAAATTAATAAACATTACTCTTTATAGAGCTATAAGCTTGGAGCCAAAGGACAGGCAAAGCAACCATTTGAAGAGATTTGTATTGGGGATACAGAGTATTTAAAATTTCACTTTAGAATCTTACACAGTCACTGGGTGCTATGTATGTATATTGGCATTCTGTTCAAGTTTTATATCAGGAAAACCCAAAATAAGTACATACCAGAAACCAATTTCTTCTGATTATTATTACAGTGGAATTCTAAAGCCCCTGCTTCAGTGGCACATGGATCTTTGTTATTGTAACTTGTGTCACGTTTAAGAGAGAAAATTTGTATGATGGGCTGATTCTTGTCCACAATACCAGGAATTTCTGATGTCTGAAAGGAAGGGAAGTGATGTAATAACGTCAAGGCCCTCAAGAAACTGGATGGGGCCCTCAAGAAACTCATCCTAAGGACCACTCTTCTACCTTCAAGAAACCTACTTGCTTCCCAACCTGTAGAACCACCATTACCACCCCATCACTCAAAAAGGCACAGTTGATAATACTTGCCTGAGAGCATTCTAGAAGTTGTATGAAATCCTGTATTTAAAAGCTATTTCTTTTTTTTTTTAATTTTATTTTTACTTTATTTTACTTTACAATACCGTATTGCTTTTGCTATACATTGACATGAATCCACCACGGGTGTATACGAGCTCCCAATCCTGAATCCCCCTCCCACCTCCCACCCCATATCATCTCTCTGGATCATCCCCATGTACCAGCCCCAAGCATCCTGTATCCTGTATCGAACATAGGCTGGTGCTTCATTCTTACATGATAGTATACACGTTTCAATGCCATTCTTCCAAATCATCCCATCCTCTCCCTCTCCCACAGAGTCCAAAAGTCCATTCTACACATCTGTGTCTCTTTTGCTGTCTCACATACAGGGTCATCATTTCCATCTTTCTAAATTCCATATATATGTTCATTGCAGCACTGTTTATAATAGCCAGGACATGGAAACAACCTAGATATCCATCAGCAGATGAATGGATAAGAAAGCTGTGGTACATATACACAATGGAGTATTACTCAGCCATTAAAAGCTATTTCTTTTTTGTTGTTTGGTTTCTGGTAAACACAACTAATTCACCTTTCATAAAAAATATTTATTTATTTATTTATTTGACTATGCTAGGTGTCAGCTGCAGTATGTGGGATCTAGTTTCCTGACCAGGAGTTGAACCCAGGCCCTCTGCATTGGGAGTGCAGCATCTGTAGCCCACCGGACCACTAGGGAAGTCCCTGGATTTACCCCTATGATAGCAATATAAAACTTCATCTTTAAATAAATTTAAGTAAAAATGAATTCACACTAGAAAATTGTTGAGTAAATAATAGTTCTGGTGACATATGGTTTGAAAAAGAGGCCGAAACTCAAAGGAGTACACAAAAATAATCTTAGTCATTTGTGAAAATCAAATTGATTGCTAGGAAATCTAAAACAGAGATAACTTTATTGTATTTTTTTTTTTTTTTCAGAAAATGCCAAGGTGAGATTAGTATAGTAATGGAGAGTATACTCTGGCTTTTTGATTAGGCAAATCACAGCTCAAATACCACTGCTGTTTAAGAAGACCTTGGTCTCCTTGATGAAGTTGAAAGAGGAGAGTGAAAATATTAGCTTTTAACTAAGCATTCCAAAAATGAAGATCATGGCATCCAATCCCATCACTTCATGGCAAATAGATGGAGAAACAATGGAAACAATGAAAGACTTTATTTTCTTGGGCTCCAAAATCACTGCAAACGGTGACTGCACTCATTTTATTAAATAGGAATCTTACCCCATTAGACTGGTATATGGATTAAATGACATTGCATATATAAAGTGAATGGTATGTAAGTGCTACTCATTCATTACTTTTAACTCCTTGAATAATAATATTAGCTGTTTGTATTTATTAATGGCTTATGAACTGGATGCTTTTGAACTGTGGTGTTGGAGAAGACTCTTGAGAGTCCCTTGGACTGCAAGGAGATCCAACCAGACCATTCTAAAGAAGATCAGTCCTGGGTGTTCTTTGGAAGGAATGATGCTGGCGCTGAAACTGCAGTACTTTGGCCACCTCATGCGAAGAGTTGACTCATTGGAAAAGACTCTGATGCTGGGAGGGATTGGGGGCAGGAGGAGAAAGGGACGACAGAGGATGAGATGGCTGGATGGCATCACTGACTGGATGGATGTGAGTTTGAGTGAAATCTGGGAGATGGTGATGGACAGGGAGGCTTGGCATGCTGCAATTCATGGAGTTGCAGAGTTGGACGTGACTGAGTGAATGAACTGAACCGAACTGAACTGAACTATGAACTGGAAGTAGATCATCTTTGCATTCCATTATTTTTCTGTAATGTGTCAGCAAAGTAAGGCAAATCAGATCTTAAAACTCTGTACTCTGTGGCACAGAGAAATAAAAGTCTATGTCAATGGCAAAGGAAAAAAGCAAAAGAAAAGAAAGGGAGGAAAGAAAAAAGAAAGAAAATTATAGATCATGCACTGAAATGCCAAGTGGATGCAAGTGATGGCAGCAAGTAAACAATAACAGCAAAGCAGGGTACCCCATGAGAGATTTCAGAATAGAAATATCTTTTGCTAGTCTCAACAGGAATCCCAAATGACAATAGTACTAACACAATTGTGACTTTTTTTTTCTACTGTTTTTATCATTTTGTTTTTTTATTCTAGTTTGTGCACAGACAAGTTATTCTATTTCAGTAGTGATAAAAGTCAAATATTTGATTTTACAGCCTAAATATTTCATAGTCTCTGTCAAAAGATTATAGGGACCTATACTATATTGCTTGAGATAGGAAGGAATATATGGCTTGTTAGTCTATTTGTTAGTTTTCTTTTAATATAAATTTATTTATTTTAATTGGAGGCTAGTTACTTTACAATACTGTATTGGTTTTGCCATACATCAACATGAATCTGCCACAGGTATACACACATTCCCCATCCTGAACCCTCCTCCCTCCTCCCTCCCCGTACCATCCCTCTGGGTCATCTCAGTGCACCAGCCCCAAGCATCTTTTTAGACTGCTTTACTTGTGAGTGCAAATCCATTAAGAATTGCATACCTACTCAGAAAGAACACGGCTCTTTGAAATATGAAAAGATAATTTTTTATTTTGTGATTACTTTCAACTTGGGGTTTAGTTTGTAGGACTGAAGATACAATTTGTCTATGTTGTATAACTGATAGAAGCTTTAACCTTTCATTTTGAGTGTGAAATATGTTCCTAATTCTGAACGGTACAAACAAAGTAGATTATAGCATTTCTTAATAAAGTAGACTATCTTCCAATTGTTTTATATATGTGCATGTGCATGTATAAAGGGAGAGGGCAATGGCACCCCACACCAGTACTCTTGCCTGGAAAATCCCATGGATGGAGGGGCCTGGTAGGCTGCAGTCCATAGGGTCGTTAAGAGTCAGACACGACTGAATGACTTCACTTTCACTTTTCACTTTCATGCATTGGAGAAGGAAATGGCAACCCACTCCAGTGTTCTTGCCTGGAGAATCCCAGGGACAGGGGAGCCTGGTGGGCTGCCGTCTATGGGGTCGCACAGAGTCGGACACGACTGAAACGACTTAGCAGCAGCAGCACCACATGTAAAAATTAAAATATTTTTAAATTTCAGAGAAAATAAGTAAAATGAATCAATGATCCTTTAAAAGCACTAAGACAAATCTTTATTAAAGACATTGATATTATAGAAAAAGTTAGAGTCCAAGATCACATACCCAAAATGACTTATAAATTAACCTGAAATTTCTAAACTTCTCATACTAGTTTACTAACACTAAATCTATATAATGTATAGGCTATTAAAATGTAAGTGCAGATTTAATTATGTCATAATTCTGACAAGATTTTTATGAAAAGCATAAATATGCTTTATAGTATATCATATTGAAGAAATTTCTTAGATCTTTAGATAACCAAAATCCTTGACTAATACTAAAATCAGTTAGTAAATGATCTTTAAGTTCTTAGATAATTTCCAAGGGAGACTGAGTAATGCTCCACTGGTTACATAGCATAATTTAATTCTGTATTGTTTACCTTTTATTTGCATGTGTATGGAATGGCTACATCTTTGGTTCATGGTAATAAACCTGTTCATCCTTGCCAGATTCAGTTTAGTTCAGTCACTCAGTCGTGTCTGACTCTTTGTACCCCCATGGACTGCAGCACACCAGGCTTCCCTGTCCACCACCAACTCCAGGAGCTTGCTCAAACTCATGTCCATCCAGGCGGTAGATGGTCCATCCAACCATCTCATCCTCTGTCATCCCCTTCTCCTCCTGCCTTCAATCTTTTCCAGCATCAGGGTCTTTTCCAATGAGTCAGTTCTTNTCTTTGTACCCCCATGGACTGCAGCACACCAGGCTTCCCTGTCCACCACCAACTCCAGGAGCTTGCTCAAACTCATGTCCATCCAGGCGGTAGATGGTCCATCCAACCATCTCATCCTCTGTCATCCCCTTCTCCTCCTGCCTTCAATCTTTTCCAGCATCAGGGTCTTTTCCAATGAGTCAGTTCTTCACATCAGGTGGCCAAATTATTGGACCTTTGGTAAGGCAGAAAAAGATGTCTGTAGCTACACTTATATCTACTTATGAGCTGTGATAACTTGTTAAAATTGTGCTTAGATGATATGAGGTTTCAGTATTCTGTCTCCTAGTTTTCCTTTTCAATATATTGTTATGTGTTAGTTGCTCAGCCATGCCTGATTCTTTGCTACCCCATGGTTTATCTAGGTAATAATACTGGAGTAGGTTGCCATTCCCTTCTCCAGGGGATCTTCCCAACCCAGGGATCAAACCCGGGTCTCCTGCATTACAGGCAGATTCTTTGCTGTCTGAGCTATAAAGGAAGCCCATGGTAAATAGTAATTTTGGTTAATACTTTTATCTAATAAGGGTTATTGAGACTATATTATTCTCAATAATCAATAAAAAAAATCACTGTGTTTATAAAGTTGAGGCATTTGCTTTCAAAGAAAAGAGAGTAATTGTTTTTATTTTTCTTCTATGGTTTTTTTTTTTTTTTTTGGATTTTAAAGTATGTTTGATCCAAAATAAGGAAAAACATAGAAGAAAAAAAAAAAAACTTCAGTGTGTACAGCAACTGGTAGAAGATATGAGGGAATTTAATTTTTTTTTGTTTGTTTGGTTTATAATACCTGGGCTTGAAAGGCTCTCTGAAGAGTTTTAAATTTTGGCAAAGAGTTTATAAAGTTGAGGCATTTGCTTTCAAAGAAAAGAGAGTAATTGTTTTTATTTTTCTTTTATGGTTTTTTTTTTTTTTTTGGATTTTAAAGTATGTTTGATCCAAAATAAGGAAAAACATAGAAGAAAAAAAAAAAAACTTCAGTGTGTACAGCAACTGGTAGAAGATATGAGGGAATTTAATTTTTTTTTGTTTGTTTGGTTTATAATACCTGGGCTTGAAAGGCTCTCTGAAGAGTTTTAAATTTTGGCAAAGTTAAGTGAGTTTTGATGGGCTTATCAATAATTTCATAAGGCTGCAGGAGACTCATGAAAATTTTGCTGTCAGACATGCATTGATGCAAAATTAAAACTTGTCTTTTTTCTTTGTCAAATGGAAAATTAAGTCTTAGAAACACTTACTGGATAATAAAATACCATTCTCTGTCTTCCATGTAAACTTTCCATATAGCAGAGATGCCATATCCTATCATAATAAAATTTTCTGCTTAGGTTTGATTTTATATGCAATTGACTTATTGAAACAGAAGAAAAAAATATTTCCTCACTTATGAAAAAAATGAATCTTGTTAAAAAACTTTTATAATACTTTATGTTTATTTGATCACTTTGATTAATTACATGACCAAATACTTTTTCTCAGCATCAACAGTCCTATCAAATCTGCTCTAACTTTTGGGTTTCCCTCAACTATATCAGATCCCAAATTTAGAAAAAATATATATATATATATTCAGGGGACATTTGTAGGTCTTCTGAAAAAAGTGAAAGTCACTCAGTTGTATCTGACTCTTTGCAACTCCGTGGACTATAGCCTGTCAGGCCCCTCTGTCCATGGAACTTTCCTGGCAAGAATACTGGAGTGGGTAGGCATTCTCTTCTCCAGGGTGTCTTCCCCACCCAGGGAATGAACCTGGGTCTCCCACATTGCAGGGCTTCCCTTATAGCTCAGTTGGTAACGAATCTGCCCGCAATGCGTGAGACCTGGGTTCAATCCCTGGATTGGGAAGATCCCCTGGAGAAGGGAAAGGCTACCCACTCCAATATTCTGGCCTGGAGAATTCTACAGACGAGTCTATGGGGTCGCAAAGAGTCAGACAAAACTGAGTGACTTTCACTTTCACTTTCTCCCTCATTGCAGGTAGACTCTTTACCATCTGAATCACCAGAGAAGCCCTATATATCTTCTAGACAAGTACAAAGTTCTGTTGCTTTACCTTATATATAAAGAGATGGTAGTAACAATTAGTGTTGTTTACTGTGTTCCATATTTCATAATTGAGTGAGTGAAGTTGCTCAGTCGTGTCCGACTCTTTGCAACCCCATGGACTGTAGCCTACCAGGCTCCACTGTCCATGGGATTCTCCAGGCAATGATACTGGAGTGGGTTGCCATTTCCAATTAGCTTCATACTAAAATCTGGAGGAAAGAATCATCAAAGTAGAAGAAACACATACAATCTTTCCTTTAGTTAAGACTATATAGGTCAAATACTATTAAAATAAGTATTTCAGAAATTATGCAGCTTATGACCCTGGGGATCTTTTTAATTCCTTCACTCCTCATAATATTTTGTTACCCTCAGGAGAAAAAAAAGTAGAAAATTTATACTCCCTCTTTCTGATTTTCTTATTCACTCTAATCATTTGCCAGAAGCCTAGCTAAGAACTATAGGTTGGACTTTGTATTATTGATTTGAAATGGCAGTCAAATTCCTACTGAAAGGACTTCACCAGACACTGTAAATTACTGGTGCTTCAAGGAATAGATAATTAGAAGTGTCTTCCAAGCTGACAATGCTTAGAAAATATTCATACAAGGTAGGTGGTCTGAGTCAGGAATTCTAGAACTCTTCTCTGTCTGGCAGAAGACTTACTTTATGAAAACAGGCTGCTTACTTGAGATCCATAGTTACAAATGACATACCTGGAGAATGCTATGAAGCCCAGATCATAGTAGGTGATGCTTTTCTGAACTGAAATTAACCATTTTAATAATTTTTGTTCTAAATAACTCTTCAGAATAGAGAGAGAAATGCTTTGCCCAATCACCTTGCATTTTCTTGGCAATCACATTATTTACACAGGCTCATAAAAATCCATCCTCCTTTTTACCAAGATATGTAAATGGACAAGTAGACTCATCACTTGTCAAATTGATTGTGTAACCAATATCATGTCCATAGTGTCATACTGGAGAATAAATCTCATTTAATAAGATATGATGAACCATTCTTAAAAAACATGGATACTCTATCCAATATCAAGTAACAGACAGAATTTATGCTTTGGTCTAAAACAAAAAATCTCCATGAAATACATGAAACATGAGTTATCAAGATACTAAACATTAGCAATCTGATGTAAATTGACCTTCAGGAAATCATTATCCATTACTGTCTTTCGTTCTCTACTTTTTCATTCAGTTTGCCATTGCTTTTGAAAATAGCTGGTTTCAGTCTAGATCGGATTTCTAGCAGTTCAATTCAATACGTTTTCAGCTTATACTTCCAGTATTTCTACTAGATAAAATAGCAGTGGTGTAAATTTGACATTTGACTATGACCCACTAAGGTATATTTAAAATTTTTTAAATCCAATGGAAGATACATTTATAATAATAATCAAGAGCAGCAATAACAAAGAATAAAAACAAAGTAAGTATGTGGCTTTAGATGAACAAAAATGCCTATGTAAAAATTATTATGTTACAGGAAGTATTCTAAGGTAGAGAGAGAAAGAGAAAGAAATGTGGATAACTATTTTACTTTAATTATTATTATTATATAACTATTATACTCCAAAGAGTTGGACACGACTGAGCAACTGAACTGGACTGAACTGATACTGTATAAAGTATAATTTATACCCACAGCAACCTTAGATTTTACAAATGAAGGAAGTTAGGCACAGAAATAAGAAAAATGAGAGGTGATAGGGCCAGAATCTACATCTAGTTCCGTATTTCTGGCTGTATTTATCATTTACATTGATAGTTAAGAATGTAAGCTAGATAGACAGTATCATCTTTTGTGTGTGTATGTCAGCTATTTTTAAGCTAGTCTGCTCCTTAAAAACAAACAAATATTTTTTGTATGTTGTATAAAATTTGACCATGCTCATTTAAGAAGTAGCTGGCACATTAATATAATAATCAGCAAAGAACACAAAAAGCCAAAAGAGCCCATTTATTCAAGGAGCCAAGAAAAGCTTGGCATATCAAAGACATGGCATATTTTGACATGTATTAGAATGTTTTCTAATGTTTCTGATCATAAGGGCAAAGTATGAATGAGTCATTGTGTAATGGCCATTTTTCATTCATAGCCATTGGTGCTTTACAGTTGATTGAGTAGATCTGATTATAAGAAAAGCTGTGGAAAAAAAAAGAAGAAGAAAAGCTGTGGCAGGCAAGCAAGACCCTGTTGCAAAATATTTTTTTTTCTTTTCTCATCAAAAATATCTTGTGTTGATACCAGCTTATGTACTTAGAGTTTAATGGATAAAGATTAAATGGTTATTTTTTTCACTCTATAATAGGTAAAACTATATTAGAAGTTAAAATTGTTGATGAAATCTAAAATTATTATTCAGCTATCTGAAAATTGTAATAATATATAAGAATGAAAAGAAGAAGCAAGTACTCTAGAGGCAAAGTGCTAAAGACTAAGGTAGGATATTTCCCCTCTTACATCTGAAAGATATAGAAAAACACTGTATGTGGCAATATACAGGAGGTGAAGTTTCAAAAAACGAGTAACTGTGACTCAGATCCAAGGTAAGATGCATGTCATTACATAAGTTTTAAGAGAAAGATGACAAAGTATTTCATCAGAAATAACTTTGGAGACTGTCACAGTTATTGATGGAACAAAAAGTATAATTTAGATCAGTAGTGTGGTTATTTTTTAATTGTTCTGTTTTTATTTAAAGAACATTGGAAGAATTGAAATATCATACTCCTTTGTTCTTTGCATTGTTTTCTTAAAATCAACATTTTTCTCAAGCACACAAATACTTTGTGTTGTTAAAGAAACATGAACTCTGTCACACTGAGGTTCAGATCACACGTTATTGAATTTCTAGCTTGATTTCTAGATCAAAATGACATGAAGTTAGGTATAGCTTAGTTCTTTTCAAAGATGCTTCTAGATAAAACACTGCTTACTTAGAAATTGGCATTTCCTTAAAATATAATTCCATTTAAAAAAAATAATAAAATGTTTACAATGAAGAGAGATTAAATTGAACAACTTCAAAAATTAAATATTATTATTCCTTATGACAAAAAAAATGACATTTCAGTAAAACATGTCTTAAATACAGTCTAGAAATCTAAGATTAATTGATAAATTATCTAATCTGTAAAACAAGGGTACTATCTTGTTCTGGTAACCGCCAGGTGACAGGTGAAGTGCTCATTGCTTCATCTAGTTTAATCCTCATAACTATCCTAGGAAATAGTTACCAGAAAAGTGAGGAAATTCAAACTTAGTATTAAGCTAAGATCACATAACCAATAAATCAGTCCAAGAAGTGTTTGACACATCCCTCCATACTCACTGTTCTCAAACTTATTATCTTCCATACAATATTCACAAGACAGAAAGGAGTAATTTCTGTTACAATAATAAAATAAATCACAAAGAACTCAGTTAATCAAAATTGCAATGAATAAAATGTATTTGTGTTCAGTTGCTAAATCGTGTCTGACTGTTTGAAACCCCATGGACTGCAGCATGCCAGGCTTCCCTGTCCTTCGCTATTTAATGAGTCTGCTCTTCACATCAGGTGGCCAAAGTATTGGAGCTTCAGCTTCAGTATCAGTCTTTCCAATGAATATTCAGGGTTGATTTCCTTTAGGATTAACTGGTTTGATCTCCTTGCTGTCCAGGGGACTCTCAGGAGTCTTCTCCAATACCACAGTTCAAAAGCATCAACTCTTCAGTGCTCAGCCTTCTTTATGGTCCAGCTCTCACATCCATACACAACTACTGGAAAAGCCATAGCTTTATCTATATGGACTTTTGTCAGCAAAGTGATGTCTCTGCATTTTTAATATGTGGTCTAGGTTTGTCATAGCTTTTCTTCCAATGAGTAAGTGTCTTAATTTTGTGACTGCAGTCACCATCCACAGTGATTTTTAGAATGTATTGCTACCTTGAAGGAAAATATGTTCGACACTCACTTAAGAATATTAAGGCTGACTTTATTCAATGGAGGTGATATCCAATGGTTGTAGGAGCCACTGCAATGGGGCCTTGTTCTAGGGAAAGAGAGAAGAGACTCAAATCTGACTTCAAAAAGGACAAATGGTGCCGGGAGCAGGCGTGAGAAACTCCGCCCATGGCAAAGGTCATGAGGAAGGAGGCTTTGGCAGGATCGAGCCTCCTCAGGAGACCCCCTGTTCCCAAGCATTTACCCCCAAAACCAGAGTCTGTTTTATGCTCTCACCTACACCTCTGACTTTACGGGGGGCTCTCCCCCATCATCATTTCTCTCAGAGAAGGAGCAAACATGCAGCTCCAAGTCAATAAAAATTCCTGGGCATGACAAGAGTGTTTCATCACGAACTCCTCTGAAGGTTCTCTAGCCTGCCTGATCAGGTTCGTCCAGCTACATGTGATTGTTTACAGCCTCCCAACTGTGAGAGGCACGAGATGCTTTAAAACTTCAGCATCCCAACCATGAGAGGCACAAGATGCTTTAAAACTTTCTAAATACAGACTCTTTTGAGAAGTTAGAAGATAATTAGTATAGTGGGTTTATTAGAAATTATATTGGTGAAGGGTTTTTTCATTTGTTATGCCAATAATTACTGCTAATTCCCTGCCCTGGGTGTGACAAGGGTGTCTCAGGTCAAAGCTCTCTGCTGACAGGTTAGCTTGTGTGACAACCTCTCAACCAGAAACAGCACAGAGAGTTTGGAGTATTTTGAGAGTCTTAATTAGCATAGGGCTTTTCTCATTGTTGAGTCAATGATTGCTGCCAGGCCTCCATATCCTTAGGCACCTGGAATATATTAATCAATGTATTTGGAATATAGAAAAGGAAATATAGTAGTTCTTGATGTTAGCAATACCAGACTTTTTGAGTTAATGAATTTTCTCTTTTGTTATAGATCACTGTACTTTGTTATAAATCACTGTGTCCTTGCTATGTAAAAATGTAACTTTATCACTATCTTAAGACTAAATAGATCTTAAGGGGAACATTGGTGAAGGGTTTTCATTTGTTGAGCCAATATTTGCTGCTAAATTTCCATATTCCTTGCCCTTATAATGAATATAACTAGCATATAGGAAAAATAAATATTAACCTTTAAGATTAATCATGTTAAACCTTAGGCTAAGTAAATTCCTTTCTTGATTGTAACCCACTACACCCTCACCCTATAGGAATGCAACTTTATTTGGAGGGTGGGGCCTGGTTTAAGAAAAAATCACCCCTGGAAAAAATAAGTTTTCTGGTTGACTGACCGTTATCAGAAAGGGCCATAAAATGTCAGCAGGCCTCATGGCCAGAAGATGATGTAAAACCCATAAAACCTTTGCATAATTTTATATGAAGCACCTGATTGTGACAAGGGTCAGGTCTGCTGACCCGCACGTGACTCTGTATTCATCCCTATGTATAACAAAAAGTATATAAGCAAACCTGAAAAATAAAGAAATTGGATCAGTTTCTGGAAAGACTGATTCCCCCGTGTTATTCTTTCCCCTTCTGGCTGAATTCCCATCTGGTATGTGGGTACTCTGGAGAAGGCAATGGCACCCCACTCCAGCACTCTTTCCTGGAAAATCCCATGGACAGAGGAGCCTGGTAGGCCACAGTCCATGGGGTCGCTGAGTCTGACACGACTGAGTGGCTTCACTTTCACTTTTCACTTTCATGAATTGGAGAAGGAAATGGCAACCCACTCCAGTGTTCTTGCCTGGAGAATCCCAGGGATGGGGGAGCCTCGTGGGCTGCCGTCTCTGGGGTCGCACAGAGTCGGACGTGACTGAAGTGACTTAGCAGCAGCAGCAGCAGCATGTGGGTACTCCCCAAGCCTGCTAACTTTGCCTGGGCTTCTAAGATCAGATTGGGGAGGCCTCAGAGCCTCTTCTCCTTCGGGAGAATAGAAAGACGTCTGTGGCCTATGTAGGTGGTGATTGGTATTCCACGTAAACCAAGTTATTCAGCCTCTTTTTCTCCACTAATATTTCCTACTACACTATCCGTTTCTAATCTCTCTATATATCTGTAATTAAATAAGTTTTCTCCTAGGATGCCTACTCTGTCTCCCCTTCGAATTACCCTGGATCCACCGGGGCTGGACCCTGGCAAAATGGGAATTCATAACTAAGGATCAGTGTGGGGATGAGAATTACTGAGAAAACATCAGGAATAGGATTTTTGTGACACTAAGTCAACATAATTCTTGCTGACTGGGCTGGTAAAATATTGAGGGGAGTAAGACACTAAGGATGGTTGGTGATTTTTGCTAAACTAACTCGGCTTGTTGCTCAAGGGCAGAGAGGGAGATCAATGTTGAGTATGACTCAGCAGGGGGTTCAAAGGAGCCTGATTAAGATGATATCAAAAAGAGACTCTTGGTCATCACTTTCACTGAGTGTCTGCCAATGCTCATAGAGCAATTCTGAGACTCAGAGTGAGGGAAATTCCACTCTGTGGATCTCCTGTTTAGTCACTTTGATTGTGAGATCAAACAATGAAAGATGAAGCATAGGCGTTTGAGTTCACCAGACTGCACGGATATTTGCAAATATAAGAAAAGTGGTATATTGGGTAACATTAATCTCTGTCATACATTTATATGATACTTTACAATTGGACGGGCTTCCCTGGTGGCTCAGAGGTTAAAGCATCTGCCTCCAATGCGGGAGACCCGGGTTCGATCCCTGGGTCGGGAAGATCCCCTGGAGAAGGAAATGGCAATCCACTCCAGTATTCTTGCCTGGAGAATCCCATGGATGGATCGCAAAGAGTCGGACACGACTGAGCGACTTCACCTCACCTTCACCTCACCTCTTACAATTGGACAGAACTTTAGTGAGCATTTAATAATAATTTTTAAAGTTTTCTTAGTGAAGCCCTTTCTTTCTTCTGGGACTCTACCCTATCAGGCTCCCCTGTCCATAGGGATTCTCTGGGCAAGAATACTGGAATGGGTTGCATGCCCTCCTCCAGGGGATCTTTCCAACCCAGGAATCAAACTCAGCTCTCCCGCATTGCAGGCTGATTCTTACCATCTGAGACACCAGGGAGGCCCCTTCTTTCTTCTACCTATTAAGAAAGAGACTAGAAATCAGAGCATTCCAAAGTCTCACGCCTGGCCCAACGTGAAAGATTAAGATATGTTTATGTCTTTAAGAAACAAATTGTCAGTCTAGGTCCGAGGCAGGATATAGGATGCTTGGGGCTGGTGCACTGGAATGACCCAGAGAGATGGTATGGGAAGGGAGGTGGAAGGGACGTTCAGGATTGGGAACACATGTACACCCATGGTGGATTCATGTTTATGTATGGCAAAACCAATACAGTATTGTAAAGTAAAATAAAATAAATTAAAAAAATTTAAAAAGATATGTTTATGTCTTTAAATATATGTGTATATTTGTATGAGTATGCAAGTTAAACCTTGCTTCAAGAATGGGAATGAATTGAGAGTGTTCCCTATCTCCTAAAGAAATTCTGTCTGCTCAAGTGTATATAAAAATCTTATCCTAAGAGTTAAGATACCATCCCAAATAGCTGATGCTGCTTTGTATTTTTCCCTGATGTGTGGACAAAGATGTCAGTTCTAACCATCTTGACCTAAGTATTGATGGGTAGAGCTCCCAAAAGAGTCTGAAACGTCTTTGCACTTCAAATTTAGCTATCAATATAATCATTTCAGGTCTTCCCCTGTGGTTCAGCAGTAAAGAATCCACCTGCAATGCAGGAGACACAGGTTATCCCTGGGTCGGGAAGATCCCCTGGAGGAGGGCAAGGCAACCCACTCCAATATTCTCGCCTGGAAAATCCCATAAACAGAGGAGCCTGGGGGCTACAGTCCATAGGTCACAAAGAGTTGGGCATGACTGAAGCGACTGAGCACGTTATCATTTCAGGGGGACTCAAAGGTTTACATGTAATCTCTGTTTTCTGCTTTAAAATCTATCCTTCTATAGCCTCCTTTTCTGATACATTCAGTAATCATTGAGCAAAATGTACAAAATTCCTTTCTTTCCAATCATTGTTTGTTATATCCCAACTTGGTTTTCAAATTCTTTCAAAAATCTTTACCCAAATATTTATTTACTCATCTCCAAATACTTAATTGGAATGATGGTGATAGAATTGCCACTATTTCAAATGCTATGAATATTCAAGTAAATAAGACAATGTTCCAGCATGCAACGAACTTACATTCCAGTGGCATAGATATAGATATAGACACAGGTATAGACATAAATATAGATATAGGAATTGATATAGAGTTAAATGTGGAGAAGGAAATGGCAACCCACTCCAGTGTTCTTGCCTGGAGAATCCCAGAGACGGGGGAGCCTGGTGGGCTGCCCTCTATCGGGTCGCACAGAGTCGGACACGACTGAAGAGACTTAGCAGCAGTAGCAGCAGTATAGAGTTAAATGTAGATACGAATATGATGTAGATGAGATATAGATGTAGATAATGGATGTAAATGTAGATATACAGATCATGTCAGCATGCCAGCATGCTTAGTCACTGAGTTGTGTCCAACTCTTTGTGACCGTATGGACTATAGCCTGTCAGGCTCCTTTGTCTTTGGAATTCTCCAGGCAAGAATACTGGCCATGTCCTCCTCCAGGGGATCTTCCCAACCCAGGGATCAACTCAAGTCTTCCTCACTGCAGGTGGATTCTTTACCATCTGAACCACTAGGGAAGCCCAGATATAGAGATATATATTCAAATACTTATGTATATATTTTAAAAGTACATAAGCATGCCAATGAATAAAACAATTCAACAATCTCCTAACTTTCTTTACATTGCTCTTTGAGTATTTCCCGTGGACAGCTCATCTGCATGCTCTTGTCAGTGGTACAGGAAATTCAGGTGAATTTCTATGGCTTCCATATTATTTTGGGCTTCCCTGGTGGCTCAAACAGTAAAGAATCTGCCTGCATTAAAGGAGACTGGGTTTGATCCCTGTCTCGGGAAGACCTCCCAGAGAAGGGAACAGCAACACACGAGGACATCCTTATGTTGTCCTTATTTATTTATTTAAAATACTTTAAATATTTATTTTATATACTTTAAAATCTTCAATTCTATTAAAACAATAGCTCTAGACTCTTTTCTCATTTAGGTAAGTGCTTTTCTGAAAGGATTTTACTTTCTTAGAGTTGCTTAGTATTATTTTACTTTAATTTGTTTCATTTTATCAATTTTAGCATAGTCACTGATAATGAGTGTAATTTTTCTGTAGGCCCCTAAAAAGCTCTGGAAATAATACCGTTACTGAAATTTCATGTGCTTGCCCTTATTGGGTGGAGAAGGCAATGGCACCCCACTCCAGTACTCTTGCCTGGAAAAGTCCATGGATGGAGGAGCCTGGTAGGCTGCAGTCCATGGGGTCGCGAAGAGTAGGACACGACTGAGCGACTTCCCTTTCACTTTTCACTTTCATGAATTGGAGAAGGAAATGGCAACCCACTCCAGTGTTCTTGCCTGGAGAATCCCAGGGACTGGGGAGCCTGGTGGGCTGCCGTCTATGGGGTCGCACAGAGTCGGACACGACTGAAGCGACTTAGCAGCAGCAGCAGCAGCCCTTACTGGGAATCCTGAGATCTGGGAGAATGACAGGCCAGGTTACAGCTGATTTGCTATCCGTCTAATCATCCGAGATCCTACAGAAAACATCCACTGTTGAATGTTCTTGGTACAGAGTCAGATCATTCTCTATTCCCTTTCCCTTCAGCCCTACTCCCCTAAACAGTGAGTAAGAGTGAGGAGATTCTGTTAAATGGAGGGAAAAAATATAATAAAACCAGAAGTATACAAACAAACCGTCGGTTTGATTCAGAAACTGTTTGATTTTGATAACCCCAGTCCCAAGCAGTAATGGTTTGGAGAAAATAGGATATCTTCATCAGAAGATTTTAAAAAATCAGAAATTTTAGACATTTTTTATCTTTAGTATAAAACTGCATGTACCTAAATAGAAAGAAAGAAAACACTTTGAATCCAAATAATAACATTAAAAAGGACACTGCAATACACTTCTGAGGCACTGCAAAATGTTACTTTTGCCTCAATCTTCTAAATTTGTTCATGTACGCATTCTCACCATTTTCTTTTTTACCCCACTCATAATATGGCCATTCATTCAGTCATCATGACTTGATGTTAATAGAAACATCAGCAATTTTTCTTTGCCCATTATCTATCAGTTCAATCACTCAATCATATCTGACTCTTTGTGACCCCATGGACTACACCAGGACAGACTCCCCTGTCCATCACCAACCCTTGGAGCCTACTCAAACTCATGTCCATCACATCGGTGATGCCATCCAACCATCTCATCCTCTGTTGTCCACTTCTCCTCGTGCCTTCAATCTTTCCCAGCATCAGGGTCTTTCCCAATAAGTCAGTTCTTCGCATCAGGTGGCCAAAGTACTGGAGTTTCACTTTCAACATCAGTCCTTCCAATGAATATTCAGGACTGATTTCCTTTAGGATGGACTGGTTGGATCTCCATGCAGTCCAAGGGACTCTCAAGAGTCTTTTCCAACACCACAGTTCAAAAGCATCAGTGCTTCGGTGCTCGGCTTTCTTTAGAGTCCAACTCTCACATCCATACATGACTACTGGAAAAACCATAGCTTTGACTAGACAGACCTTTCTTGGTAAAGTACTTTCATGACAGCGTCTTGATTCTCCTTTTGGAAAATCACCTCTGCTTTTACTTTCAACCGGGTAATTCAGCTGACCAAGACCCTATCTCCCTCCTTTGGTGGTGTGAACTTGATTTTACCTCTCCAATCAGCATATTTCATGTATTGTGGTCAAGTGGTTTATTAAAAAATGCTTATTAATCAACAGTTTTCTTTATAATTCCATGAAGCAATACATTTCTTGCATTTTTCTTAAGTTTTTAAGCTTTCTGTCAATTTCAGCCAAAAGAATTCTGACCAATCAGTTCAGTTCAGTCACTCAGTCGTGTCCGACTCTTTGCAACCCCATGAATCGCAGCATTGCCAGGCCTCCCTGTCCATCACCATCTCCCGGAGTTCACTCAGATTCACATCCATCGAGTCAGTGATGCCATCCAGCCATCTCATCCTCGGTCATCCCCTTCTCCTCCTGCTCCCAATCCCTCCCAGCATCAAAGTCTTTTCCAATGAGTCAACTCTTCGCATGAGGTGGCCAAAGTATCGGAGTTTCAGCTTTAGCATCATTCCTTCCAAAGAAATCCCAGGGTTGATTTCCTTCAGAATGGACTGGTTGGATCTCTCTGCAGTCCAAGGGACTCTCAAGAGTCTTCTCCAACACCACAGTTCAAAAGCATCAATTCTTCTTCACAGTCCAACTCTCACATCCATACATGACTACTGGATAAACCATAGCTTTGACTAGATGGACCTTATTCGGCAAAGTAATGTCTCTGCTTTTGAAAATATCTGGAGAAGGAAATGGCAATCCACTCCAGTATTCTTGCCTGGAGAATCCCATGGACAGAGAAGCCTAGTAGGTTACAGTCCATGGGGTTGCAAGGAGTCGGACACGACTGAGTGACTTCACCTCACCCATTCCAGTCCATTTTAGTTCGCTGATTCCTAGAATGTCGACGTTCAATCTCGCCATCTCCTGTTTGACCACTTCTAATTTGCCTTGATTCATAGACCTGACATTCCAGTTTCCTATGCAATATTGCTCTTTACAGCACTGGACCTTACTTCTGTCACCAGTCACATCCACAGCTGGGTATTGTTTTTGCTTTGGCTCCATCCCTTCATTCTTTCTGGAGTTATTTCTCCACTGACCTCCAGTAGCATATTGGGCACCTACTGACCTGGGGAGTACCTTTTTCAGTATCCTACCATTTTGCCTTTTCATACTGTTCATGGGGTTCTCAAGGCAAGAATACTGAAGTGGCTTGCCATTCCCTTCTCCAGTGGACCACATTCTGTCAGCTCTCTCCACCATGACCCGCCCATCTTGGGTTGCCCCGTGAGCATGGCTTAGTTTCATTGAGTTAGACAAGGCTGTGGTCCTAATGTGATTAGATTGACAAGTTTTCTGTGAGTATGGTTTCAGTGTGTCTGCCCTCTGATGCCCTCTTGCAGCACCTACCATCTTACTTTTGGCATTTGGTATCTCTTCACGGCTGCTCCAGCAAATCACAGCCCCTGCTCCTTACCTTGGATGAGGGATAGCTCCTCCCATTGCCCTTCCTGACATTCAAAATGGGATGGCTCCTCTAGGCCCTCCTGGGCCCACACAGCCACCACTCCTTGGGTGTGGGGTTTCTCCTCCCGGCTGCCGCCCCTGTCCTTGGGTGCTGCCCCTGGCTTCAGAAGCGGGGTAGCTCCTCCCGGCTGATGCTCCTGGTCTCGGATAAGGGATATCTCCTCTTGGCCTTCGCCCCTGGCCTCGGACGCACTTAGTGCACCAGCTGCCGCCACCTGTGCTTAGTGTGCCAGCTGCCGCCGCCGCTACCACTGCCACCTGCGCTTAGTGAGCTGGCCGCCGCTGCCGCCACCACCTACGCTTAGTGAGTCGGCCGCTGCCGCCGCCTGCGCTTACTGCTGACCAATAGAAGTCCCTATTATGTGGCAGGAATCATGCCAATTTCCCTGCATCCTTTTTATAAATAATTTCCAAAGTTGTTTATATGTGCTTTTAGAAAATACATCATCCACTTTGCTAAAATAAACCAAATACCATGCTGTTTGATATACATTTAAACAAACATTTTTCTCATTCTTTTTCTTTGATGGTCTTAATCAAAATAATTTTATAATGTCATCAGTTCTTTAATAAAAGTGGTTTAAGAATTCAGTTGATAAATTTTTTGCAAACATAAATATATTATGTTTGCTTTTGCTTCCTAACTTCAGTCTCCTTTTACCATCATCCCCTGACTGCTTACCCATCTTCTATCTCAAAGTGGCCAATGTAAATGCCTTAAAGTGTCCTGCTATGTCATATAGTATTTACATTTATTGTTAATTAATATCAAGGATTTTATTTCAAGCACAAAGAATCCTCAACTTTAATAATAATCAAACATTGTAAAATTATTACCATTATTTCTAGCTATCCTATGGAGGAATTTTAGGACCACAAGTTGGGATGAAATGAGAAATAAATAAGGCCCTTCATGTGTTGAATCTGCTCTAATGAAACTGCTTACAGATTCCACACTGGCCTGAGATAAACTTCATGTAAATTTGTGGTCATAATAGGGGATATAAATGAGAAAGGATGCTTGAAATTCATATTCTTCAAGCAGTCCACTTATGCAGATCTAAAAAGAACATACGTATGTGCTCAAACTATGGCATTTCCATTTATTTTACAGGAGATGTTATCCTTCTTATCAGGACTATGTCCAATTTTTGACCAAATGAATGTTCCCTGTATTGCAAGGAGCTTAGCACTGTTCTTGTCTTCAACATCTTTAAAAACTCCATGCCCTTCCTCTCTCTTTATATGTCCTACCAACTATTTCCTTAAATGAGCTTTTGTGTTTCCCAACACAGGAGCCAGCTGGATGCTTTTTCAAAGGGCTGGAAGGGAGGGAGTGGAGCGCTACATACTTCCCCTAAGTGTATTAACTGGAAAGCTCTTCCACGAGTGATGTGCTGAAGCACTTCAACTACTGCTCCTCTGACCCTGACACTTCAAGTGGAAGCTCAGCTCAGTTCCTATTAAGAGAGACACATAAAGCTGCTATTGTCACAAATTCAGCCAGTAATGGATCAAGTGGTAATTAAATGAAGATGGCTGTTGGGGAGAGAGGTGGCTTCATGACAAAATCTAACAGGACTAAAATTCACTTTCACACTTCCCATCTCTAGCAATTAATGCAGCAAATTAGGATCTAGTTATTTATATTCATCTTTCCAAGTAACCTTGCTGAAAAAACTGTCTCTAATTGCTAAAAATTTGTTACAAAGAAAAAATCATATACATACATATATACATATATATATATATATATATATATATATATATATAGAGAGAGAGAGAGAGAGAGAGAGAGACTTACCAGGTAGCTGGAAAAAAAAAAAAAAAAAAAACTGCCTGGCAATGCAACAGACAAAAGAGACACAAGTTCTGTCCCTGGATTGGGAAGATCCCCTGGAGAAGTAAATGAAAACCCACCCCAGTATACTTGCCTGGAATATCTGGTGGACAGAGGATCCTGGCAGGCTAGAACCCATGGGGTTGCAGAGTTAGACACAACTGAGTGCACACACACACACACAGAAAAACTAACTTCTTAGAAAAGGAATGCTTGGAGTGAGTTCTGAAATGAATACTTATGAGAGGGACTAGCTAAACACTCGAAGATCCATTAGCTTCAGTTTTGCTCCATAATTGAATTAGTCTCATACCCAAAGAGACAAGGTTAGCTGCAGAGAAATTGACAGCTAGGTACTTTTAATATAGTCATTGTCAGAGCCAGAATTGCTCAAATCATACACAAGATAAATGCACAAGGCTGCATATTGAAATCATTTGTGGAACTTGAAAAATACTGTTACATGGATCCCGCTCCAAGAGATTCAGATTTTAATTGGGCTTGTTGGCAACCTTTGAATTGGGATTTTTAAAAACTCCCCAGGTGAAGCAGAGGATAAAGACCACTGACTTACACAGCTAAATTTTGTCATAGTTTCCTCTTTGCAGCAGTTACTTTGTCTGATTTTTAAACTGACAATCTGTGTAGCCTTCAGGCTGTAGTAGCTTAAAGATGGAGGAACTTTAAATAGGCAAACAGAAATGTTGCATCAATATTCATCTTCCTAAAGCTTCTGGTTCCTGCTCTTTTAAGTAGATCCTGAATGTGTTTTTCTTATTTCCTGCATCTTAAATGTAGATTTAGGGTTTGCATACCCTGTACACTAGAAACACTCTGATGTGGTAGTTATTTCCAGCTAGTCTCTAGGATCAGGCATCTAATTTGCTATGCTCCTCAACAAACGGAAAACAAGAAAAACATTAATAATAAAAGGGAATTTTCTTTATCCTACACATCATTCTCAGCTATGGAGTCCACCACCTCAATCTGAGGTGATTAGCAAGTAAATTTGCATCCAAAAAAAAGTGGGTTTTTATTAAACATAAGTGCATAAACACAACCAACCTAGTTTCTTCATAATTTCTCAAGGAAACAAGTGTAAAGTGATTTCTTTTCAAAGAAAGAAATAGCATAGAAGGACAATTAGAGTGGCAAAGAAAAATATGGAAATGTAAGACAGATGGCTAGTGGTAACAAATTTAGAAAACCAGCTAAAGTAGAAATTTAAGATAGCTAGACAGAAAGGCAGAGAATGACCTGATTTGCATTGCATTATCCAGAATTGTGCAAGAATTTGCTAAACTCCAGACCTCTGCAAATGGGGTTAGAGGGAGTTAAATACAGGGAGATAGATTGAAAATCTATTTAAGAAGCTGCTGTATACTTTGATCTGTACCCACCCACCTGACTCAGACTGGCAATGACCCTCTTCCTGCACTAAAACAAGACTGAAGGTATATCATATTAAAAGTGTCAGTAGTATAGTTTGAATAGGAGAAGCACTAGGCAGAGAAGAGGGCAATTTCATCAAAAAAGAAATCAGGGGGTCGGGGAGCAAATGCTTGCCTAGATAAGAAACCAGATAGATCCCATTTAGAAGTATAGTCTCTTGAGTTGAAATTCCAGCATTTTTTTTTTCTTTTCTTTAACATCAGCAATCACTAACAGGCACTTTATTCTTCTTCTTCTTCTTCTTCTTCTTCTTTTTTTTTTTTTTTTGACACTCGTTTTGGTTTGTTGGGCTTCCCAAGCGGAGCTAGTGGTAAGGAACTCTCCTGTTAATGTAGGAGTTGTAACAGACACAGTTTCGATCCCTGGGTCAGGGAGATCTCCTGGAAGAAGGTGTGGCAATCCACTCCAGTATTCTTGCCTGGAGAATCCCATGGACAGAGGAACCTGGTGGGCTATAGTCCATAGGGTCACACAGAGTCAGACATGACTGAGGTGTCTTAGCACACATGCATGCTGGTTTGCCACTGGACTTACAACTCTGTTACTTATGTAATCACTTGCTCAGACATGTCTGTAGACCACCAGGCTCTTCTGTCCATGGAATTTTCCAGGCAAGAATACTAGAGTGGGCTGCCATTTTTACTCCAGAGGATCTTCTCAACTCAGGGATCAAACCCATGTCTCTTGTGTTTCCTGCATTGGCAGGTAGATTCTTTACCACTGTGACACCTGGGAAGCCTCCCTGTTACTTATACCAGCTCATTTAACTCCTTTCCTCCTGGGAATTCAAGCTTTGCATATAACAAGTTCTGTAACCTTACAGAATTTAGTTTCTTTCTTTGTGTCTCAATTTCTTTATCTAAAAAATAGGTATGCAGTTACTAAATTGATGTATAGATTAAATGGGTGAATATATGTAAAGCATATTTTTTAGTGCTTGGCAATAAAATAAGTTATATATATGTTCTATCTACTCTTATCATCATTCTGCTAAAGATTGAGAATAATGATAAAGAAATTTACACCCTACAGCCAGAAAATGAAAGATTATTTGTGGAGGGAAAAACACATATATGTTAATATAATATGTATATACATACATATTAAATAAACATATATATTCATAAACATACACATAAAATTCCCAAATGAAATACCCCAGGCAGATCACCAGGGAAATGACCTCATTGACTCATAGAGTTTCCAATCACCTTTGGTGAGATACCTTTCTTGGTTTTATGCAGCAGCCAAATACCATTAGCTATTTGAGGAAATTATCTTTCAGAACATATAGAAGACAAATTTCCAAAATGACTTTGAATAAATGGAAACAATACAGAGAGAATAAAACTGCAAAAAGGATCTATAATTAATTTCTGCCAAAAAAGAACACATTGCACATATGAAAAAGCAGCCTGCTATGAAAAGGAATATTTACAGAATAAAACCAGCATCTGAAACTGAAAAATAGAGGAGAAAGTGAAACTCAATATAAGAAAATATTATGGAAGTCTTCCATTAAGTATACTAAAAAATCACTTTAAGATAGGAGATGATAAAACAACATTAGATGATCAATACAAAAGGACCAATATCTGAATAGTGAGTACTTGCAAGAAAATCAGAAAAAAATAAATAAAATTTAAGAAGTTAGCAAAGAATTAATTCAAGAACTTTATTTAGACTGACTGAATTGTGTGAACTATAAAGAAAGCTGAGCACCAAAGAACTGATGCTTTTGAACTGTGGTGTTGGAGAGGACTCTTGAGAGTCCCTTGGACTGCAAGGAGATCAAGCCAGTCAGTTCTAAATGAAATCAGTCCTGAATATTCATTGGAAGGATGATGCTGAAGCTGAAGCTCTAATAATTTGGCCACCTGATGTGAAGAACTGACTCACTGGAAAAGACCCTGATGCTGGGAAAGATTGAAGGTGGGAGGAGAAGGGGATGACAGAGGATGAGATGGTTGGATGGCATCACTGATTCAATGGACATGAGTTTGAGTAGGTTCCCTGGGTTGGTGATGAACAGGGAAGCCTGGCGTGCTGCAGTCCATGGGATCACAAAGAGTCAGACACAACTGAGTGACTGAACTGAATTGAACTCATATTTAAAATATTTAACACTTCCTGCATAATTAATGAAAATAATTCATACTAAGGGACATTCTCATGATTTGAAGAACAATGAGAGAATTGAAAAGACACTAGCATTTTCCAGTCACAAATATTAATCTAACCAGGTATCATATGACCAGTCATCATACTATTTAAAAAAAATCCTATCCCCCTTTATCTAAGTGCCAAATCTGCTTTAAGATAAATCTCTATATGTGAATAAATCTATTTCTGAACTTTCTATCTGAAGCATTATAATAACACTTCTTATATCATAAAAAAGTTTCCTGATTATTTTTTACAACTAAAGTCATCTTTTTGTACATTTTTGTTGTTGTTTTTGTTTTTCTTATAAAGAAGTTTGGCTGTTCCCAGCCATTTGCTCTTGCATGTAAAGCTTTTGCATCAACTTGCCAAGTTCCAATGAAAACTCCATCACTAATTATATAGGAATCTATTTAATAAATTACTTAATTCCAGGATAATTGACATCTTTAAATATTGCAGTCATATCAATGAACATGGTATATACATTTATTTACTTTTTAATGCTTTGTAATACAAGTTTATTGTCTTGACATAAAAGCCTTAATGCCTTTTGCTACATTTGTTCCTAACTATATTACATTTTTGTTACTAATGAAGCCATTTAAAAAACAATTTGACACAGTTTTCAACCTTATAGAGGATTTGCAAAAACTGTTGAAGGAACTTTTTCCCCTGAATCTACTGAGAGTAAGTTGCTGACACAATGTCCCCTTACCCAAATACATTGTTGTGCATTTTCTACAAACAGATTTTTAAAATATAATCATAATGCCATTTAAATCATTAAATTCAGGCAATTCACATTGCTGTATTATTATTAAAATTTCAGGTACTACAAATAAAAATGTACCAGAAGTTCTGTGAAAGTGATAGTGTTAGTCATTCAGTCATTTCCAACTCTTTGTGACTCCATAGACTATTGCCCACGAGGCTCCCTGTCCATGGAATTCTCCAGGCAAGAATACTGAAGTGGGTATCCATTTCTTTCACTAGGTGATCTTCCCAACCCAGGGATTTAACCCAGGTCTCCGGCATTGCAGGCAGATTCTTCTGAGCCACCAGGAAAGCCCACCAGTAGTTCTATTATAGCTCATTGGCAATGGTGGTTTTGAAATGCTTATGAATTTTTATAAATGTTCTAAAATAATATGATATTTTAAGATATAATGTGATATTATATGTTACTTTTCTCTGTGAGATTTATGAAGAGGGTCAGCATAATTTTTTTTCTGATGCCAGTGATGACTGTATGGCTGTCTTGGAGGAGAGTGGTTATATTTCCCCAAGCTTATTTCTCATCTGCTATTTGACTTTCTCTCAATTTCTATCAACATTTTGCTCTTTTGTGCCTTCTAGTTGCTATATCATAATAGTATATTATATATAATGTGTAAAAATAGAACCATAATGTGGGAGCTTATCATTAAACATCACCAGGAATACCAGGGGTAGGTTGGTTACAGTGTGAAGTCATGCCACTGCAACTATGACTTTGGCCATGAATCCATTGCTTTTACCCTGATTTGTGCCAATTTAATCAATAATCATGTCTTAGTACTAACACTGAATTCAGTAAATGGATGCTAATGGAAATAGATGTGATATATTATGCAGTTGTTCTCAGTCACTTCTGGCATCAACATATTTTCAATATAGTGTTACAATTCTTCCTCTAGAGTAAGTGCACTTGCTGTATTAATCTTGGATTTGCCCACGGAACTAACTTTGACCAATGGGATGTCAGTGTTTCTAATTCGAGTAGAGGCTTTAATTGTGCATCATTATATTGCTATATTGTGCTCCAATGCACTGTAAGATAAACATCCTCCCTCCAGATAGCTGTCAGTCCAAGAAGGATGTGAAGGCCTTTGGGGAGGACCTGAACCCAAAGCACATTTGGCACCAAGGCAAACTGATACCAGCTTAAATCAGTAGAGCTGCAGCATATCTGCAGACCTGTAGAAAATAAAGTTGCTGTAGGTTAAATTTAATCTTCTTTATTGATGAATTCACTTCTACCATCAGAATAATAAACTTATCATCATGGGTTATCAGAGGAAAAATTTCACTCATAATCCAGATCCACCTGAGACTGTATAAGTTAACAAACAAGAAGTAAGTTCATTTATCACAGAGTTTAAATATCAACATATATGGTTTTCATTCAGTGTATGAATAGGCATTCAATATAAAAATTTTCTATTTGACTCATAATTTTTAGTTAATATTGCATAACATTCAAATTTACACATAGAAGTTCTCTAGATTACTCACCTATGTGCACACTTTCAATAAACAAAGTATGCAGTTTTAAAATTATGTTTTTGACCCTATTTGTTTTCATTATATTCATTGAAATGTAATTATATTCTTGTTGAATCTGTAATAAAAATAAATGACCTTCTGTTATGAATGTCTGCTTTTTTAAATTTTGTTTTATTTTTCTAGCAATTCATTCTTATTATATTTTGCAAAATGTCACGATGGACTAGGAACATTTTTTAAATAATCCCTCAATGGAGATATTTGTGAAACCCTGCCTTACAGAATGAATGATCCATGTAAATGTGGCAAAGATGTTTCATGATGCAAATAATATAATGAAAAGAAAGAGGTGTATGTATACATGATGGTGCTCATGTTAAATCATGATGGTATAATAGTTATTGAAGGAGCACATGCTACTACAGATAGTACTTTGATAACTGGGACAAAATGATAGCCATCTAGAAATTTTCATTATAAGACTTGGAAAAATGATTGTACCATCTCACACAAAATCTGTAAAAGGAAAGACAGAGAGAGAAGGAAACAGAAGGAGTGGCAAATGCCAATAAGAATTCTCATCTATAAACTGTAGAATCCATTCCAGCTACCTTAAGGAGCAAAGAAATTGGTAAAGGATATTAGAGTTCACACTATGCCTGTGAGGTCCAATAAGTCATGCAAGTTATTACTATTTAAATGTCTAAACAAATCATTGCTACTTCCGCTCCTCATATGATGTCGAGGAATAAATGACAGAAGACCACCATTTTTGCCCTTGAAGAAATAAATACACCAGATTATAAAACACATGTGCACTCATATGGAAGAGCTGTAATGATTCCTTTATCTCACGTTGCAAAAAAAGAAGGGTTCTAGAAGATTTAAAATGATACTCATAGGAGCCCAAGAGATACCAGAAATTAACAATATTGTATCTTAGGAATCTACTGTATTACTTATCCATTGCTGCAGTAATGTGGTGTGTAGTGCTCCAGAATATCTATGGCCATCAACAGATCTGTGGTTCAACACACTAGTCTGTGAGTTGGCTGTAGCTCCAATGCACTCAGCTGAGCTCACCTGGATTTAGCTCCAGCTTCAGCATTGTGTTCCAGTCCACTCCAAATGTCTCCACATTCTCCTTGAGTCAGCAGCTACTGGAGGCATATTCTTTTTGTGACATATCACAAGAGCAATGTGAGCGAGTCAAACTACATAAGGGCATTTCAAGCTTCTGTTCATACCACATTCACTGACATCTCATTGGTCAAAGCATGTGATGGAGCCAAATCAATATTCATGGCGGCGGGGGCCGGTGGGTGGGAGGGGAGAAAGAAAGAAATATGTTGCACTCACTCAAGTGGAAGGTACTGCAAAAATCATTAAAATCAGGAAAGGGGGGGTGGGGTAGGAGTTGATAATACAGGGAATGAGTGAAAATGGCAGATAATCCAAAATTACTGTAGCTCAATATGTTAGGAAACATCCGCCTCTAAGAACTGACACACAGAGTAATTTTATCATGTTCAAATTAGGGCAAAATTATAGTAGTTCCCTTGTAAAGGAAAAACCCAATATCAAGACTTTGCTTTGTATACTCCAGTCTGGTGAAATGTAGAGTGATATTATATGGACAGTCCCTACATTAAGGTTTTAGTCAGGTATATATCATGTGATATAAGGATATTTGGATATAAGAATATTGTATACAAAGGCACTAGAAGGCATAGGAAAGGAGGATGTAGGTAGAACTTAAAAAATAGTCAACGGTGGCATCTGCAAAGTGGTCAAGGACCTCATGGAAATCTGCCCACTCTCCCCAAGGACAGTCCACATATCCTTACAACATTACTCATAGGCCTTAATGTATACCTAAAATTTTATAATATGTATTTTTATTGGAGTATAATTGCTTTACAACGTCGTATTAGTTTCTGCTGTACAATGTAGTGAATCAGCTATATGTATATATACATCCCCTCCTTTTTGGACCTCCATCCCACCTACTTGCTCCAACCTACCCCCTTATCCCAAGTACTTAGATCATCACAAATCACTGAGCTGAGCTCTGTATGCTTTACAGTATGTTCTCACTAGTTATCTATTATACACATGGCAGGACATATATGTCAACACTAACCTCCCAGTTCATCCCACTCTCTACTTCCCCTGCAGTGCCCACGTGTCTTTTCTTACAGCAGCGTCACTATTCCTGCCCTGCAAATATTCTCATCAGTGCCACTTTTTCAGATTTCACATATATGAAAAAACAAATTAAATAGGTATATGGATAGGAATAGAAAAGATATTTTAAAGCAATCTCAGGATATTAATTTTATTTCATCCAAAATAAAGTGAGGAATGCTGCCTTTTCAAAATTTAATATTTATCATCCATAAGTATCCTAATCCAGCAATTTAGGCCATAAAAATACAGCTAAATTTAAATTATATTTTCAGTTTAAAAATGAGCATTAAATCTATGAATTTTCTACATTTGAATCTTCTTTTGGTGAAAAATAAAATTCAAATCATTCTATCAAGCATGAAAAATGCTCAGTGATTACTTTTCCATATGTGTGATACATACAGCTATTCCTTAATGTATTGATTATGGTCTTTAAATTATGGAGCATGCCATCATAATGTGTAGACACTTTGTTTTTCCCAGTCTTTAACTTTTGTTTTTTTTTCTCATATGCCATCTGGCATTGGGAATTTTTTTTTTTAATGACATGAAATTATAGGACAGTTTTAAGGTCATTAAAAGCAAAAACAAAATCAGAAAAAAAATCATGTATGCTGCTGATTTATACTAAAAGTTGGACCAAATTCTTTACTCATCTTGTAGAAACACTAAAAGCTTGCTGCATATTACAAATATAAACAGGAGAAATTTTCTTCCCAATAGCTATCTTGTTTATGAGTGTATCAGCATTCATATTATCAGACACTAAAGAGAATAGACTCTAACTGAATAGTCTTTATTTTTTTTTTTTACAAAGCTTACTATATCACTAAGTAGTGGTTATATCAGCCTCCCCACACTTTTTTTCACCATAAAACTTTCTCTGTAAAGAGGGTAGAGTTGATTTACAGTCTGGAGAAAGATCTTTACTCTGGGTAACTACTCAGAATATTGTCCCACCATTGCAGCTGCAACATTGGAACATACTTCCATATAAAACTTATTTGTTGACAACATAACCCTTAATAGTCTTATATAGTTCAGAACTAGTTAGTTTGTTCAATTGCTCAGTCATGTTCGACCCCATGTGACCCCGTGGATTGCAGTACGCCAGGCTTTCCTATCCTTCACTATCTCCCTTCACTCAAACTCATTTCCATTGAGTCAGTGATGCCTTCCAACCATCTTATCCTCTGCCATGCCGTTCACCTCATGCCTTCAATCTTTCCCAACATCGGGATCTTTTCAAATGAGTCAGCTCTTCACATCAGATGGCCAAAGTATTGGAGCTTCAACATTAGTGCTTCCAATGAATATTCTGGGTTGATTTCCTTTAGGATTTGCTGGTTTGGTCTCATTGCTGTTCAAGGGACTCTCCAGAGTCTTCTCCAACACCACAGTACTAAAGCGTCGATTCTTTGGCACTCGGCTTTTAGTCGAACACTCACATGCATACATGACTACTGGGAAATCCATAGCTTTGATTAGACAGACCTTTGGTGGCAAAGTGATGTCCAGTAATGAATCTGAAGCAAAAACATTCTTACTTCCTATTACTATTATGTTCAAAGTATGCATATGGTTAGTCATACCAGCAATTCTGTGCATTCCTCAAATTGCAAATAAAAAAGTATTTTGTTAGGTTTATATGTTGTAGGCAATGGCACGCCACTCCAGTACTCTTGCCTGGAAAATCCCATGGACGGAGGAGCCTAGTGGGCTGCAGTCCATGGGGTCGCTGAGAGTTGGATACGACTCAGTGACTTCACTTTCAGTTTTCACTTTCATGCATTGGAGAAGGAAATGGCAACCCACTCCAGTGTTCTTGCCTGGAGAATCCCAGGGACGGGGGAGCCTGGTGGGCTGCCATCTATGGGGTTGCACAGAGTCGGACATGACTGAAGAGACTTAGCATATGTTGTATGACAGAGTCTTTTATGTCATTCTGTAAAAGCTAATATGGTGAGTTATGATGTCATTGGAGCGTGGTACTTTTGGCCCCAGATTCACTTTCAACATTTCTAAGAAAATATTATTGGTGCAGAATTTCTTGCTACTTCACCACCACATCATGCATGTTTTGAAACAGAATAGAATAGTAAGCAGAAACGTGAAAAATAGTCAGCAATCCTTTGTTTGATCATATGAGATAGTTTAAAAACATAGATATTAACAAAGTAGATATTGTGTGCATGTATGCTAAGCCACTTCACCCGTGTCTGACTCTTGGTGACCTTATGGATTATAGCCCACCAGGCTCTTCTGTCCATGGGATTACTGTCAAATAAATTTGCCATCCACTTACATGCAGTTGTAAAATTCCTGGAAAGTATTTTCACAAAATAATTTGCAGAAATGTTTTAGTGCAACAGTAATACAAGAAATGATGTTAGATTGAATGAAGCCACTAAGTGATGTGCAAATAAGCCAATGATATCATAATATCCTTTTTAAATTTCCTTGTGTTTTATTTTTTTTTAACATTGGCTAACACAATGCATTTTTTACACCAATCTGCAGTTGTTATTGAGTAGCTTCAGTTATTATAATATCTACAAGCCAAGAAGATTTCTGGCAGTAAAGAAACTGGAAGGCTCATCTTAAATGGTAAAACTCAAGAATAACTTTGCATGCCTTGAAGAAGAAAGTCAGCATACCTTAATTAGCCAATCTTTAGAAATTGGGGAATTTAAGTTACAGAATTAAAAGCTCAGCGAGAAGTATCTAAGGCAACTATGTATAGCTACTTGAGCAAGCTGTCAAGGACCAGCTCTGGCTTTCTGGATGGCTATGGAATAAATACATGCTTTTAGGATGCCAGGGGAAAAACCTTACTTCATCCTGCTTTATTCTACAACAGAGTTTGTGGAAAATTCAACAATGAAAACAAGAAAGATTCCAGAATTCAAAGCTTACTCTAGACAGTCTAATGAAATGTATATTTTTGGACAAATGAGTCAGCAACCATAAGGAAAGGATCCTGAGGCAAGAGTGGGGTCTTCTTAAAAAAGAGTCTAAAGACAGGATGCCTCAAAAAAAAGCTTATGGATAATATGCACCAGAATAAAATCCCATAATCCAGTGTGTTTGTCATATGTACATAAATGGAGGAAATCACTATTTTTAATTTTATTGAAGTATGGCTGTTTACAATGTTGTTCTAGTTTCAAGTGCATAGCAAAATGATTCAGTTATACATGTACATATATTCTTTCCCTGGTGGCTCAGATGGTTAAGTGTCTGTCTACAATGCTGGAGACCTGGGTTCAATTCCTGGGTTGGGAAGATCCCATGGAGAAGGAAATGGCAACCAAATCCAGCACTCTTGCCTGGAAAATCCCATGGACAGAGGAGCCTGATAGGCTACAGTCCATGGGGTTGCAAAGAGTCGGACACGACTGAGTGACTTCACTTTTCTCATAGGTTAATACAGAATACTGAGCAGTTCCCTGTGCTATACAGTAGGTCCTTGTTGGTTATCTACCTTAGACATTAGTAGTGTGCTTAGTAAACTGCTTATACATACAGGCTTAACAGCTGAGGTTTTGTATTTTAGCCAGAAACAACTATGTAGTAATTTGTAATGAAAATATACACTTGACATGTAGTTATTTGTAATGAAAATAATGTGATTATTTGCAATGAAATATATTTTCTTAAGATTCAATAAGATAATACATGTCAAATGTGATTTTGAATTGCACATGCCATTCTGCTGCCCCTGAGCAGGCAGAATCAGGTAGTGGGGTCTCGTATTATTTGCATCTCAATAAGAACTGCTCAGACTCTCTCCTCAATGTCAAGGGTCTATTGTCCTTGCACTCACGAATAGGAATTTTGTCACTAGAACTATCTTTGCAAGAGAACAGCAAATATCTCTACAGAACTGAAGAATTGAAAACTGCCAGTGTTCTCAATTAACAAACTATCGCCTTGAAAAGGTCATTTCTGCAGCATTTCTCACTAGGTTCTGAGCTACTGAGATTAAATCTTTGAAACTCAGCCACAACAGATGACAGATTCTGATTGCAAAGCCTGTCACATAAACTGGGGTGGAGAAAAACGTATTCTTTTGTGCTTCCAAACTCTCTACCATAGGTAATACTTTGTCTATTCTTCAATTTTTTCAATTAGAAATTAAAGTGTATGGCATCTAAATAGCCCTCTAGGGTATTTATTTGCATAATATTTATATGTCTTTTAATTTATACAGAACTGACAGCTAGTAGTTTGGAGGAAAATAATTATTCTCAATAATGCCAACCCAACAATTTCTTATCCCCATGGAGGGCACTTGTGCCAATTAATAAGAAAATTTCATCATAAGAGAAAATGATGATGCTTCTATTGCCAGATGTAGGTCAAGTATAGGCACGAATCTTCCCTAGAGAATGAAGAATCTGAATAACTGCCTCATGCATCTTGCTTTGTGGCTTTCATAGATCAAGCTGCCTTAGAGAAAGAACATTATGGAGGAAGAACAGGGGAAAGAGGTCTTCTGAGAATTACCCTACTAACCATAGTGCCCCAGTTAATGGTGTCAGAATGTGATCAGGAATTAGAAATTCTAAATCCTGTTCCTACTGCAAATACTTTGAGAGAGATATATGTGTAGAAGAAAATACCCCTAACTAGAGTTTTGATCCAAAGTTCAAGATAATGTCTTGGTGAATTTGCCAATAGTGAAGGTACTGTTGCATCTCGGGCCAGATGTCTAAACTAACGTCAAGATTGATAGCTTCTTTGACCATCATTTTCTCCAAGCCCCATACCCGTAGGTTCTAACCACTGGAACTGTAAAAGAAATGTCAGAAAGATATATAATTATTGCTATATTTATTTTAAAACAATTACTATCTCAATCTATCATCAATTGGGACCTCCTGGTTGCTCAGATGGTAAAGTGTCTGCCTGGAATGCAGGAGACCAGAATTCAATCCCTGGGTCAGGAAGATCCCCTGGAAAAGGAAATGGCAACCCACTCCAGTACTATTTCCTGAAATATTCCATGGACTAAGGAGCCTGGTAGGCTACAGTCCATGGGGTCACAAAGAGTCGGACACGACTGAGAAACTTCACTTTCACTTTCTTTCATCAACAAAGAAAATAATAAAAAAAAAAATTCTTAAACTCTAGTTAACATCACCAAAGTAAAGGCAAAAGAGATAAAAGAATAATGGGATATATAAATACCATCTCTTTACTATGAATTCAGACACATTAGTTCAATTATCTAGGTAATCTTCACAATTGAATGTGTCAACTTGTTCAAAACTGAGCTTCTAATATGCCTACCTAACCCTCAACTCAGCCCCTGCCATTATTTTCCCTATTTCAGTTAACAGTATCTCAGTTATTCATTTCATAGGTGAAACAGTCAAGGAATACACTTGGCCCTTGAACAATACAGGTGCAAAATGCTCTGGTCAACTTATACGTTGATTTTTTAAAATAAATTTGTATCTGAGGATGATCCCTGGTTGATTAAAACCACAGGTGCAGAACCAAAGATAAGCTGGGCTGACTATGAAGTTACACCAGGAATGTTGTAGGCAGGAAAGAGAACCCCATACTCCTAACCCCTGCATTGTTCAAAGGTCAACTGTATCTGAATCCACTTATACTTTCATACCCCACATCAAGGAAAGTGAAAGTCCCTCAGTCATGTTCCGACTCTTTGCGACTCCATGGAACATAAAGTCCATGGAATTCTCTAGGCCAAAATATTGGAGTGGGTAGCCTTTCCTTTCTCTAGGGGATCTTTCCAATCCAGGGATTGAACTCAGGTCATCTGCACTGCAAGTGGATTCTTTACCAGCTGAGCCACAAGGTAAGCCTGAGAATACTGGGGTGGATAGCCTATCCCTTCTCCAGCAGATCTTCCCAACCCAGGAATTGAATCGGGGTCTCCTGCACTACAGGTGGATTCTTTACCAACTGAGCTATCAGGGAAGCCTGATCAAAGTCTTCAGCAAATCTTATCTGTTCTATGGTAAATATATATATATAACAATAATAAATACTGGTAATATATATATATATAATCTTCTCACCATTCCTACAGTGCTTTTCCAAGCCACAATCATCTCTCAGATGCTTTATTTCCTTCTTATTGTTCTCTGTCCTCAGCCTTGTTTAGACTATGCTGAACACAAAAACCAGACATTACTGCATGCCACTTCCCAGATCAAAATTTCCCCAGTTTTCCCATTCACAGAGGACAAATACCAAAGTCTTTAATATTGATATAATCATAAGATCTAGATGGTAAGACAGCTGTGACCTTTCTGACAGCATCTCTCTGCCTTGTTCCTTACATTCTTTCCTGTCTCTTTGATCTTCAAACATCCCAGACTACAAGGAGATCAAACCAGTCAATCCTAAAGGAAATCAGTCCTGAATTCATTGGAAGGACTGATACTGAAGCTGAAACTCCAATACTTTGGTCATCTGTTGCAAAGAACTGACTCACTGGAAAAGACCCTGATGCTGAGAAAGATCAAAGGCAGGAGGAGAAGGGGAGGACAGAGGGTGAGATGGTTGTATGGCATCACTGACTTGATAGACATGAGTTTGAGCAAGCTGGGAGTTGATGATGGACAGGGAAGCCTGGCATGCTGTTTTCCATGGAGTTAGAAAGAGTCAGACTGAGCAACTGAATTGAACTGAACTGAACTGAAACATCCCAGACATGCCCTGCCCTCTGGACGGGAGCTGTTCCCTTGGACAGTTGTAATTCCTCTGTCTAAATGTATAGTTCTGCAAATATTTTCCTGGATCTCTTCCTTTCCCCTCTCACAAATTTGCTCATATTTTTGTTGAGGTCTTCCTTGGCAATTCTGGTAAAAATGCCAACACTAACTTCCCTATCCCAACATGCATACATGTAATACTTCTATCCCCTTGTACTGCCCTAAGTCTTCTCATAGCACTTGTCATTATCTTTTCTTGACTGCTGTAACTTCTCCCTCTGTACTTCGTTTCTCGTTTCCCCTCACTAGAGAATAACAATTTGCTCCCTTTGCATGACTAGTCATGAGCAGTACAGAATTTGTCCAACACAAATGATTTTCCTAATTCTAGAGATTGTAAATATGTGTTGGACAAAAAGAGGGTTAAGGGAATACTGAATAGTGTGACTGATAAAAGGAACATATGTGGGAATTATATAAAGAAGAAGAGAATAGATAAAATTTAAAGTACATTTTAAAAAGTTTGAACTTCCCTGGTGGCCCAGTAATTAAAACTCCACACTTCCACTGCAGGGGGCAAAGGTTCGATCCCTGGTCATGGAATTAAGATCCTGCATGGAAATGGCCACCCACTCCAGTACTTTTGCCAGGGAAATTCCACGGACAGAGAAGTCTGGCGGCTACAGTTCATGGGGTCACAAAAGAGTTGGACACGACTGAGCAACTAACACAACTAATTCATACTAGGCCATATCTCAGGTGGCACTAGTGATAAAGAATCTGTCTGCCAATGCAACAGATGCAAGAGACCTGGGTTCAATCCTTGGGGTGGGAAGATCCCCTAGAGAAGGAAATGGCAATCTATTCCAGCACTCTTCACTGTTAAAATCCCATACACAGAAGAGCCTGGTGGGCTGCAGTCCATGGGGTCGCTAAGAGTTGGACACGACTGAGCGACTTCACTTTCACTTTTCACTTTCATGCATTGGAGAAGGAAATGGCAACCCACTCCAGTGTTCTTGCCTGGAGATTCCCAGGGACAGGGGAGCCTGGTGGGCTGCCATCTCTGGGGTTGCAGAGTCAGACACAACTGAAGTAACTTAGCAGCAGCAGCAGCAGAGCACTTGTAAGTAATCAGCAATGCTGTATGGCAGGCTTTGAAATAAAAGACAGAAAGGAAGAAATATAGAGTATTTATTTTTCTTAAATTAACAACATGCAAACATACACTTCAACTCTTCATATCTGCCACCTTATTTTTTTCCCCAAAAACTCTATGGCCCTTTTTCCAAAGCATTTTTTTTTCTGTATGTGACAATGCCATCAAGATTTCTCCCATCCAAGTAGTAACCAGGCCCAACCCTACTTCACTTCTGAGATCAGATGAGATCAGGTACTTTCAGGGTGGGATAGCATAGACAAAATTTCTACACAGAAATCATATACACATAATCAAAGATGATTTTAGAGTCATGTTAATTTGATGCTTTCTTTTGTTATCAAATGTAGGAAGTGAAACTGTTTCCTCCAGAATGAAAATATTCAATCTATCTTTCCCAAAACCTCTTGTGAAAAATACCATGTATTTTATTTCTAAAAACAGAACTCTAAAAAGCTATTTATGTGGCATACTAAATGAGTCAATATTCATTTTTAAGGTAGATGCTGAAAATGCCAACTTCCTTTTAAAATAAAGACTGAGTTGTTTTTTGTTTTTTGTTTTAATTTTTACCTAAAAATACCATCACTTCATGGGAAATAGATGGGGAAACAGTGTAAACAGTGTCAGGCTATATTTTGGGGGGCTCCAAAATCACTGCAGGTGGTGATTGCAGCCATGAAATTAAAAGACGCTTACTCCTTGGAAGGAAAGTTATGACCAACCTAGGTAGCATATTCAAAAGCAGAGACATTACTTTGCCAACAAGGGTTCATCTAGTCAAGGCTATGGTTTTTCCAGTAGTCATGTATGGATGTGAGAGATGGACTGTGAAGAAAGCTGAGTGCCAAAGAACTGATGCTTTTGAACTGTGGTGTTGGAGAACACTCTCGAGAGTCCCTTGGATTGCAAGGAGATCCAACCAGTCCATTCTAAAGGAGAACAGTCCTGGGTGTTCTTTGGAAGGAATGATGCTAAAGCTGAAACTCCAGTACTTTGGCCACCTCATGCGAGGAGTTGACTCATTGAAAAAGACTCTGATGTTGGGAGGGATTGGGGGCAGGAGGAGAAGGGGACGACAGAGGATGAGATGGGTGGATGGCATCACCAACTTGATGGACGTGAGTTTGAACGAACTCCGGGAGATGGTGATGGACAGGGAGACCTGGCATGCTGCGGTTAATGGGGTCAAGGGGAGTTGGACACGGCTGAGTGACTGAACTGAACTGAACCTCTATTTATGAAATTATATGATTTAATGAGTTTTCTAAGAACAAAGAAAATACTCACACTTTTTACTTCACACATATACCAATTCAATCATAAGTTGAATGGCATTGAAACATGTATACTATCATATAAGAATGAAGCACCAGCCTATGTTCGATACAGGATACAGGATGCTCGGGGCTGGTACACGGGGATGATCCAGAGAGAGGAAATGGGGTGGGATGTGGGAGGGGGATTCAGGATTGGGATCTCATATACACCCATGGTGGATTCATGTCAATGTATGGCAAAACCAATATGGTATTGTAAAGTAAAATAAAGTAAAAATTAAAAAAAAAAAATGTTTTCCATTCCAAAAAAGAAAAAATGTTCATTACATCAAAAATGTAATTAAAATAGGATTTGGCACACAGTTGTTATTTTTCTATCCAAAATAATCATTAGTGGGTTTCCATGGAAATACTTCTGTACATTAATACTCCATGTAAATAGTTATTTATTCAAATATCTATCTAGAGTCAGTGCAAAGTTACCATCATGGTTCACATATATTTGAGAGGAGGACAAATACACCAAAGATGTATTATGTTTTATCTTTTGGTATGGACGTGATACACATAGGTACCAATTTCTTCAAAGATAACCTAAGAGTTAACATTCTTAATTGGAGACCACACAGTGAAAAATATTTATTCATTAGGGATAAGTTCTAACTAGGTCTTACCTTTTGGTGATTTTGCAGTGTGACTCACTGCTCAATAAAGATTTTGTCAGAGCAGGCATTAAAGACTTAAGTGTAATTACCATTCAAAGTACACAGTTATATTGAATAAGTCATTTGAAGCACTGTCTACTTAAAGCAGTGTGAACTGAATGGAATCCATGTTGTCAACATACTCTGTATTCTGCCTCTGTTTGAACAAATGCTGTTTTTAATGCTCAAAGTTGTATTTAGTTATTCAAAATAATGTGTTTCAAATTTGCAGCTTTGTGAACTACTCTGGTACAGGACATTCCGAAGGAGCAAAATATATATATATATATATGTATATTCTTTCAAAGATAGAAATAAAGCTATTTTAATGTTAAGAAATCTGCTAAAACTCAATTAATATCTAAATCTACCATGGCCCTTCACCACAGCAAGCATTATTTTACACTTCTAACAAAACTTGTTCTTGATTCTTGAACACTTAAACTATCGTTTAGAAAAGAAATTTATTTCTCTCTTTTTGCTATTTTATAAATTCATATATTTGTTTCACTTCACAATATTTTCTTTGGCTTCTTGCAAGTTTTGCCAGCAAGAAAAATGTTGGTTATTAGATGTTTCTAGTCCTCTTCCATCCCAAAAGTTGCACATGTGTTTGTATAAGTGTATGAGTGCACACACACCCCCAACACACATCTGAGTTTATAAATTCTCCTGAGGAAGCCATTAATGGAGCTTCACACAGAAAAATTAAACGAGGATAGCAAAGAAAGTAATAATAATTTGAAAAAAAATGGGAAAAAAAGAATCCATAATGCATCTGATAGTATAAGGTCACTGGGCTTCCTTCATAGCTCACTTGGTAAAGAATCTGCCTGCAATGCAGGAGACCCCAGTTCGATTCCTGGGTCAGGAAGTTCCCCTGAAGAAGGAAATAGCATCCCACTCCATCCCCTGAAGAAGGAAATGACATCCTACTCCAGTATTTTTGCCTAGAGAATCCCATGGACAAAGGAGCCTGGCAGACTCCTTTGGGGTCACAAGAGTCAGATACGACTTAGCAACTAAAGAGATAGAGAGAGATAAGATCACTTCCCCTGTCACCGGCATTTCAAACTGTCTTTTCCAACCTTAGACCCTCCCCCACCACACACTTACCTCACAAACACACTAACCAAAAGTAAAGTGATTGGGTTACTCAGCAGAAAGCTCAAAGATGTAGGCAATAATAAAAATTAATTGCCCTATGTGTCTGAATGCAATATACACTAGAATGTAAGGTAATCTTCCATATATACACTGAGAACTTTCATTCAATGTTTTATTGGTTGACATGTTTCTACAACATTCTTTGAAGATACTTATTTTATTAATTTCATTGCAATAGTGTATAAAATTATATGTCATAAGCAGTAGGGTAGCAATTTAGAAATATTGCTGTTTTTATGTTGCTGCTGCTGCTAAGTTGAGTCAGTCATGTCCAACTCTGTGTGACCCCATAGATGGCAGCCCACCAGGCTCTTCTGTCCCTGGGATTCTCCAGGCAAGAATACTGGAGTGGGTGTTAGTATTTTATGAAAACTTATTAAAGCTCTCTTTGTCCCTCTTGAGTGTTGGTGTATGGGTTTTTACTGGATTCACTGTCTGAATAAGCTAGGTTTTTAGAACATATAAAATTCACTTTCATCAAAGTCTTGTGACATTGTGCATGATGTATGTTTCCATCACTGAAAGTTTTATTCCAGCCACAGGGCCCATTCATATCCATTAGTGCCAGGGTCCAGCCCTGGTGGATACAAGGTGATTTGAAGGGGAGACGGAGTAAGCGAGGAAAAAACATTTATTTATTAATATAAGATTAGATTAGGAAGAAGTAGTGTAGTAGGAAAATTAAGTGGAGAAAAGAGGCTAAATAACTTGGTTTATGTGGAAAGCCAATAAAGTTCCAGACAAGGAGCTTGCACCATCTACGTTAGGCCACTGGCATCCGTTTGAATATTGGAGAGTTCCCTGCCTTGGGCTGTCTCTCTTACGGATCTTAGAAGCCGGGGCAAGTAAGTATACATGGCGAGCCTCCATGCCTCAGATGAGAATTCAGCCTGAAATTAGAGTAAAGAGGAGACACGGGGGAAACCAGTCCTTCCAATGGCTTGCCCTGCCTCTATTGTCTAGAAAGGCCTTTTATACCTTTTTGACTGTACATAGAGATCAATGGGTAATACAAAATTATGCAGCGTTAGCAGCCCAGACTCTTATCAAGACCAGGCTTTTCTCTGCATACCTAATTGTATACACAAGTCTTAGGCGATTTACATCATCTTCTGGCCAAAAGGGCCAATTAACATTTTACAGCCTTTTTCCGATAAGGGTTTGTCAACCAGAAGGTTTATTTGTGTTGATCTTCCCAAAGTCTGGTGCCACTCTCAGAAAGCACTAAATAAAGTTACATTCGTACATAGCAAGGACACAAGAGGAGTGCAGTGATATACAACAAAGAGAAAAGTAATTAACTCAAAAGTCTAGTGTTGCTAACATCAAAACTATTATATATCTTTTTCCATATCCCGTTTACATTGATTAACATCCTCCCAGGTGCCTAAAAGATAAAGAATATGGAGGCCTGGCAGCAGTCATTAAGTCAACAGTGAAAACCCTCTACCAATATAATTTTTAACTCTTTAGAAAAGGCTCTGTATCTTTAAGATGCTTTTAAGCTTTGTGCCTATTGCGGTTGGGGGGCTGTAAGCAATTCACAAGATATAAAAGTCCAGGGGAACCTGTTAGACAAGTTAGAGAGCTATCAGAGGGGGTTTGAACTGAAACATCCCTTTCAAATGCAGACGACTAAAGCTCTGAGTTAACTTTTTCCAGAAAGTGTCAGAAGAGTGGAAAAGCAGGCATTCTTATTTTGGGGGGTACATGCTCAGGAAATACCAGAGGGAAAACCTGAGGTCTGACTCGCCTTGCCCATCAGACCTCTGCTGCATGACCTTGTCACTGGTGGGATTCCTCACGCTGGCTCCCGGCACATTAGAACAAGTTTGTCTGTTATAGCTCATCCATAGTTATGCTAGTGAGGTTTACAATATAATTGCTAACTCTATTGCTATTTATAAGGAGATTTTGTAAAGGTCTCTTTACAATCTTGTTTATCCGAGTTATTATGAAAAAAGTTCCCAGGACTTCCCTGATGGCTCAGACGATAAAGTATCTGTCTACAATGCAGGAGACCGAGATTCGAGCCATGGGTTGAGAAGATCCCCTGGAGGAGGAAATAGCAATGCACTCAATTACTATTGCCTGGAAAATCCCATGGACAGAAGAGCCTGGCAGGCTAGTCTATGGGGTCACAAAGAGTCGGACACAATTGAGTGACTTCACTTTCACTTTCCCAGGAATAGTCACTCAGTCTGACTTAAACTTGCTTGTGTGCTAAGTCTCTTCAGGCTTGTCTACTCTTTGCCACCCCTTGGACTGTAGGCAACCCCCTTCCCTAGGCTCCTCTGTCCGTGGGTTTCTCCAGGCAAGAACACTGGAGTGGGTTTGCCATGCCCTCCTCCAGGGGATCTTCCCAACCCAGGGATTGAACCTGTATCTCTATGTCTATTGCATTGGCAGACAGGTTCTTTCACTGCTAGCCTCACCTTGGTAAACCCTACTTATTCCCCTCCAATATTCTTTTCCTTGTCACTTTGATTGTGTCAATGGACTTCCATAAACGTCAGGAACAAGCATTGATTGAGATCGTTTCCCACACATAATGCTCCCCAAGTAGAATTTTGTTATTCAAGTTAAAACTGAGATATAGTTAGATAATATAAAAAAACATATCTAAGTCCCTTGAAAGTGCTTTCCTCTCTTCTAAAATGGGAAGAGTGTTTGGGAGGCAAGAAATGCTATAATATGGAAATCATGCTACTAGCTGTACTGATAGAATTATTTGATACTCATCACTCCTTATCCACCCCAAAGTTAACTGGACTGGTGTGACAAAAATAAGTTGGACAGTAGATAAGACATTCAAGGAAAAAGCAATCTGGAAATTTTGAATTTCTGGGAGCCTAGTATCTCTCCTTCTTCTGAATGCCCATACTCCACAGGAATCACACACTGTTCTTTCTCAGGAAGCCTTGGGGAGTCATCAAGCAGGAGTAAATACAACTCATTACCAGCTGGCTGTAGTCCATCAAAATATAAGGGGAAATGTCCTTAAGGACATGGCAGCTTCATGAAAAGTTATGAATTGGCAAACATGGAGCTTATCACAATCAGTAACACCCTAAGATGTGGTAACATCAAGGCTGGCAATCAGTACATGAAAACTACAAACATTTTTTCATGCTGAGTCAAGTAGACTTAGCTTAGAAAGATGTGAGAGATGAAGGAAACAGGCTGTAGTACTACAAACTCTCTTTTTCTTGTTTTATCTTTACATTTAGTCATCATTGCTAATTCTTTCTACCAAAGTTTGTTTGGTATCAGGTATTATAGTAAACTCAACAGATAGAATTTACTGTATGATGCAAGATGCTCAAATCCAATGCTCTGTGACAACCTAAAGGGGTGGGATGGAGTGGGAGGTGGGAAGAAAGTTTAATAAGTGTGTGGGGGGGTCATACATATAACTATGGTATGTACCTATGATGGATTCATGTTGATATATGGCAGAAACCAACACTATATTGTAAAACAATTATCCTCTGATTAAAAATAAAGAAATTAATTTAAAAAAATGAAGGAGAGAAACAGAATGATCAGTCCCTGATTAAAGTAACTTACAGCTACCATGGACTATTTAATAGTAATAACATTACAAAATTAATAGTATTTATTAAATACTTACTATGTAGACTCTGACAATTACCTTACAGAAAGCAAAGTACCTAATTCTCTCAGAAACTTCATCACAAGTATTAATGTTACCATAGTCTGAAAAGAATGAGACTAAGTCTTGGAGAAGTTTAAACACTGACCAACATTATACAACCAACAAGCACTGGGAATAAGACTCAAACCCATGTGCACCTGGTTTAGAACCCACATTTATATAATAAAGGTTTGGTAGACATTTTGGCTGTGATTTTTTTTTGTGAGGGGTGGTGGGGTTTAAAGGACCTATTTTGAGCAAGGTTAATGCTTCTTGGTCTGGGTTATTTTTTAATAACTATTTCAGTTCAGTTCAGTCGCTCAGTCGCGTCCGACTCCCCACGACCCCATGAATTGCATCACACCAGGACTCGCTGTCCATTACCATCTCCAGGAGTTCACTCAGACTCACCTCCTTAGAGTCAGTGATGCCATCCAACCATCTCATCTGCTGTCGTCCCCTTCTCCTCCTGCCCCCAATAGCTCCCAGCATCAGAGTCTTCTCCAATGAGTCAACTCTTCTCATGAGGTGGCCAAAGTACTGCAGTTTCAGCTTTAGCATCATTCCTTCCAAAGAAATCCCAGGGTTGATCTCCTTCAGAATAGACTGGTTGGATCTCCTTGCAGTCCAAGGGACTCTCAAGAGTCTTCTCCAACACCACAGTTCAAAAGTATCAATTCTTCGGCATTCAGCCTTCTTCACAGTCCAACTCTCACATCCATACATGACCACAGGAAAAACCATAGCCTTGACTAGACGGACCTTAGTCAGCAAAGTAATGTCTCTGCTTTTGAATATGCTACCTAGGTTGGTCATAACTTTCCTTCCAAGGAGTAAGCATCTTTAAATTTCATGGCTGTAGTCACCATCTGTAGTGATTTTGGAGCCCAAAAAAATAAAGTCTGACACTGTTTCCACTGTTTCCCCATCTATTTACCATGAAGTGATGGGACCAGAGGCCATGATCTTCGTTTTCTGAAGTTGAGCTTTAGGCCAACTTTTTCACTCTCCACTTTCACTTTCATCGAGAGACTCTTTAGTTCCTCTTCACTTTCTGCCATAAGGGTGGTATCATCTGCATATCTGAGGTTATTGATATTTCTCCCAGCAATCTTGATTCCACCTTGTGTTTCTTCCAGCCCAGTGTTTCTCATGATGTACTCTGCATAGAAATTAAATAAGCAGGGTGACAATATACAGCCTTGATGGACTCCTTTTCCTATTTGGAACCAGTCTGTTGTTCCATGTCCAGTTCTAACTGTTGCCTCCTGACTGGCATACAGGTTTCTCAAGAGGCAGGTCTGGTGGTCTGGTATTCCCATCTCTCTCAGAATTTTCCACAGTGTATTGTGATCCACACAGTCAAAGGCTTTGGCATAGCCAATAAAGCAGAAATAGATGTTTTTCTGGAACTCTCTTGCTTTTTCCATGATCCAGGGGATGTTGGCAATTTGAACTCTGGTTCCTCTGCCTTTTCTAAAACCAGCTTGAACATCAGAAAGTTCACGGTTCACATATTGCTGAAGCCTGGCTTGGAGAATTTTGAGCATTACTTTACTAGCATGTGAGATGAGTGCAATTGTGCAGTACTTTGAGCATTCTTTGGCATTGCCTTTTTTGGAATTGGAATGAAAACTGACATTTTCTAGTCCTGTGGCCACTGCTGAGTTTTCCAAATTTGCTGGCATATTGAGTGCAGCACTTTCACAGCATCATCTTTCAGGATTTGAAATAGCTCAATTGGAATTCCATCACCTCCACTAGCTTTGTTCGTAGCAATGCTTTCCAAGGCCCACTTGACTTCACATTCCAGGATGTCTTTAGATGAGTGATCACACCATCATAATTATCTGGGTCATGAAGATCTTTTTTGTACAGTTCTGTGTATTTTTGCCACCTCTTCTTAATATCTTCTGCTTCTGTTAGATCCATACCATTTCTCTCCTTTATCGAGCCCATC
>SJYT01062848.1:530076-556787 GCA_006410635.1 Cephalophus harveyi
TGAAGCCTGGCTTGGAGAATTTTGAGCATTACTTTACTAGCATGTGAGATGAGTGCAATTGTGCAGTACTTTGAGCATTCTTTGGCATTGCCTTTTTTGGAATTGGAATGAAAACTGACATTTTCTAGTCCTGTGGCCACTGCTGAGTTTTCCAAATTTGCTGGCATATTGAGTGCAGCACTTTCACAGCATCATCTTTCAGGATTTGAAACAGCTCAATTGGAATTCCATCACCTCCACTAGCTTTGTTCGTAGCAATGCTTTCCAAGGCCCACTTGACTTCACATTCCAGGATGTCTTTAGATGAGTGATCACACCATCATAATTATCTGGGTCATGAAGATCTTTTTTGTACAGTTCTGTGTATTTTTGCCACCTCTTCTTAATATCTTCTGCTTCTGTTAGATCCATACCATTTCTCTCCTTTATCGAGCCCATCTTTGCATGAAATGTTCCCTTGGTATCTCCAATTTTCTTGAAGAGATCTCTAGTCTTTCCCATTCTGTTCTTTTCCTCTATTTCTTTGCATTGATTGCTGAAGAAGGCTTTCTTATCTCTTCTTAGGAAACCTCAAACAGTAACAGAATTCCCCTCTACCTATCATCAAGAAGTAGTGGTTTAGTGTTCTTTTATATTATTTTTAGGAATCGCTAAAACCATCAGAATTTTACATTTGGCTAAAAGCCAATATGGCTCAATATATACTTGGCTTTCTAATTCCCAATCCAATTAAGGTCAGACTGACACATTAGAAAATAAGAAAATAAAACTACACTCGTCCAATCTGAATCAATAGTATAAATACTTACTGACTTTAAGTGCTCATGTTGATTTTAAGTGACAGTGTTAATTGATCAAAATAATTAAACTAAGGTTTCTGTAGCCTTTTTAAATTGCAGTTAAAACTTGTGTTCATATTTCTCGCCATTGTATTTGGGGGCATGATGTCAACAAATGAAACTAGCATGTAGACATCTAATGGGCGAATACTGGCAAGTCTAGCTGACAATCCAATGGGATGTGAAAAGAAAAATGAATGAAAAAACAAAAATGTGTCCAGTAGTTCTCATGTGAAAAGGCTTCAGAAAACACAGTCCTCAGAGGAAAGTAATTGCAGACAGATATTTGTGTTTGCAAAAATGTGAAATGCCTGGGAAAGGCAAAAATCACTGTTTCTGTTCCTCTCATTTTATATCCTTATTGATCAGAATGCTGTAATTTTCATGGTGCTGGAGGGGAAAAGACAAGCAAGTAAGAGTGTAATTACTCAGAAGAGAGGTTTGGGAGCAATTTTTGTAATTCATTACCTAACCCTAGAAGGGACAAAGAGTAATATTCAAAACTGTGTTCACAGGAGATTCACTCTTATTGATTTGATTATATTTGAACACCTTTCCTAAATTACTATTGCCATTGAATCTTATCTGTATAATTATTCTTTAATTTTAAAACTTCCTTTGCATTGGTTAAGGTGAGAAAGCCTCTCCAAAAGTTGAATACTGTTCCTTACTTAAAATATATGTGTGTGTCTGTGTGTGTGTGTGTTATGTTCTATGTGGGGAGAAAATATCCTTAAATAAAAATCTTTTGTTCTGTGCTAGGAAAGAAGAAATAAGTAAAAGTAGGTGGCTCTTGACAATTTTCAACCAAGCATACCTCTTAAAAATTCAATCTGCCCACATTTACCTTTTGACTTCTAGATGTTGTCAATACAGAAGGGACAAATAGAAATAATGATTTTTTTTTTTTTTTCTTTTCAGGGTAAACTGTGATGTCTTGGGCATAAGGAAGAGAACAAAATTGTTCCCTTTCTACTTGGTCTATTTGAATGAGATTATTAATTTTCTCTTGTAAATGTATTAATATAGAATAGAACAAAAATAATGCAAAAGAACCACACAAAAGTTTATTTCTTAATCATGCAGTTGGCAAACCCCCAAATATAAAAATTGCAATGAATATTCTGTTCCTTTTTTATTGAGATCCCCCACCTCCACCCCCAGCACCACAAACAACTGCATGGATTTTATTTCATTTGTTTGTTTATATATATATGTGTGTGTGTGTATGTGTGTGTGTGTATAAAATATATACACACACATATATATGCAATTATATATGTATATATGTGTGTGTATGTATATATATATGTATATATAATGTACTTTTAGAAATGTTCAGAATCATAAAGGGATAATTTACTAGCTCACTAATAGTTTCATGATAATTAGAGGAATTAGATGATATTTTTCTTCCTATGACAGACAACAAGAAAGTCCCCAGAGGTGAAAAGAAGTAAAGGTGGAAAAGCAAGAATTAAGACTGCAGAACCTGTGTGGAAAGGCTATTTGTGGTTCCCTGGTGGCTCAGATGGTAAATGGGGCTCCATCTGCAATGCAGAAAACCATGGGTTCGATCTCTGGGTTGGAAAGACCCCATGGAGATGGGAATGGCTACCCATTCTAGTATCCTTGCCTGGAGAATTCCTACACTTTATGATTTCTCTTTAATGTGAAAGAGGCATAGATAAGAATATCTTCTTGGATCTTCATGAATTTCTATACTGTTTCTTCTTCAGTATAAATTCTCTTGAAGTGAGGGAAGTGATAGTAAATTATGACAACCATTTTCTCAAGGAAGAGCAAGATATCATTCCAATGAAGGAAAAATGCATTTTAATTCTGAAATTTAGTGAAACAAGATCAATACTTGGGCCAAGAGATGTGAATTTGAATCTCAGCTCCTATACCTATGAACTGTGTGTTCTTGAGAAATTTATACATTATCCATTATCTGAAAAACTGTAGATTAAACTAACTAATTCAAAAGATTTCCTGAGGATAAAATGAAATAATAAATGTAAAAAGGCACCACTGTAAGTATTGAAGCTGTACTGTAAATGTACATAGTTATTATTCTCATCCCTTTGCTAGATTAGTAATATGGAGCCAATCTGGATATTTTCTACTGCCTTACATGTGTAAGCCTATGTGTATGTGGATTGGTTAATTTAATAAGATTATAATCTCTAGGATTATTTCAGAGAAACTCCTTCCATAAAGTTAATAATATTTGTACTCCAAATTAAAATTTACACACAAATTTTAATCCTTGAAATTGTCTTCTTAATATACTTTTGCAGTATCTGTCAGTGACCAAATTATCTCAGAAACAGTATTCTCAAAAAATCTGTCCTAAGTATAACAATTTGGTTTACTGAAGTTAATTTAATTTCTGGCTTGCATTTGTAAGTAGGGAGAATTAAAGCTGCAACCTATGAATCTCCAAACATGCATTTTCTTTGGATCAATTAACAATGCCACTAAACTCTGACCCATAGATTTCTATCTTTGCCAACCCAATTTCTGCTATATTAAATGGCATGATGCCAATTGGGCAATAGTTTTGCCTGTAAACATATGACCTCTAGGGAATGGACCGAGACCCCCCTCAATTGAGGACCGAGAAAGCCATCTGTTAGTAGCAGGTAATCAAAAATAAAGTCTATCCTGTAAGGCAGGGAGCATTGATGAGATTTTTGCTAGACAAGACCCTATCTATCCCAAATGAGCTTCCAATCTTAATTTGTTTACTTCACTGTAATCTAAGTCGGGGTCTCAAAAAAAGAAAAACTAACGTGATGCTCTGATAGACTTTGATCTAATATTCAGGGTTATTTAATAATGAAAAATAAAAGAAAAACAATTATTTTTGCCTGAACATTGACTTATGCTAAGAACATGCATTTGGACACCAAAAAAAAAACAAAAACAAAAACTACAGGCTTCTCTAGCATAGTAGTAATAAGGTATTTTCTTTTTTTGTGCCTGAATGAAGCTAGTCCTTATATTTTCATCATCCTGAAAGTCTTAACTATGGAATAATCATCTATAGCTTGAGTATTTTTTCATATCAGTCTCAGAAGCTTTCTTTTATTCTTTACACTGTACATTATAAATTTTCATTTAAGTAATAACTAGGGATCATTAAATTACTTAAATTTTAAAAGGGTCAAGTGCTACATAAATAATAAATAATAAAAATAAAAGTATATTAAAAATGGCCTAGGGCCAAATGTAAACTTTATGAAAATATATGATGAGAGGAATGATAAACTATAATGTAGATGTAATAATTTACATTACAATAATATGATGTAATATAAAATGCAATGCAATATAATGACCACATCTATTGTTTGGGTTTAAAAATTGATATGATGTAATAGCTCACATTCACAAAACACTTCTACTTTTCAAGAATTTCACACTGAATCTTCAATTCCCTTATACCAAATTCCTAGAAGAGTTGGGAATACATTATCAGTAACCATGTTTTAGTCAAAACAACTTTGCAAGGTTAGATATTATTAATAGCTCTATTTCACAGATGAGAAAAAGCAGAATAAATTAAAAGACTTCCAGTTCCCAGTTTTGAATGTAAGGAACTTGGAAGTCACCACTTTGTCTTGACAACAAATATTGATAAAAGCTAAATAGACTGAAAAATCTACAGTTCTTTCATGAGGACTGAGGATAGGATAAACCACTGGCCCAATTATAGAGACTTAGGCAGCCAAATGCAGAGAGGTACAGTTTCTCTGAGAGGAGACTAAGGAGAGAAAATGGTCAAGGAAACCAGTGCCAGAGTAGGAAAACCTGAACTACAGTGGATGAATTAGCTCTCAGTGCTCTCCCCACTGAGAATTAAAAACTACAACAGGACCTGGACATATGGAGGACTCCACAATATTATGATGTCCACTTCCAGGCGTTCCATCAGTTCAGTTCAGTTCAGTCACTCAGTCGTGTCCGACTCTTTGCAACCCTATGAACCACAGCATTGCAGGCCTCCCTCTCCATCACCAACTCCCAGAGTTCACCCAATTTCATGTCCATTGAGTCGGTGATGCCATCCAAAAATCTCATCCTCTTTTGTCCCTTCTCCTCCTGCCCTCAGTCTTTCCTAGAATCAAGGTCTTTTCAAATGAGTCAGCTTTTCCCATCCGATGGCCAAAGTAGTAGAGATTCAGCTTCAACATCAGTCCTTCCAATGAACACCCAGGACTGGTCTCCTTTAGGATGGACTGGTTGGATCTCCTTGCAGTCCAAGGGACTCTCAAGAGTCTTCTCCAACACCACAGTTCAAATACAGTATTGTAAAGTAAAATAAATAAATAAATAAATAAATAATAAATAAAAGATTAAAAAAAAAAAGCATCAGTTGTTTGACGCTCAGCTTTCTATATAGTCCAACACTCACATCCATACATGACTACTGGAAAAAACATAGCTTTGATTATATGGACCTTTGATGGCAAAGTAATGTCTCTGCTTTTTAATATGCTGTCTAGTTTGGTCAAAACGTTTCTTCCAAGGAACAAGCATCTTTTAATTTTATGGCTGTAGCCACCATCCCCAATGATTTTGGAGCCCAAGAAAATAGTCTGTCACTGTTTCCATTTTTTCCTCATCCATTTGCCATGAAGTGATGGGACCAGATACCATGATCTTCATTTTTTGAAGGTTGAGTTTGAAGCCAGGTTTTCCACTCTTCTCTTTCAAGAGGCTCTTTAGTTTCTCTTAACTGTCTGCCATAAGGGTGGTGTCATCTGCATATCTGAGGTTATTGATATTTCTCCCGGCAATCTTGATTCCAGCTTGTGCTTCTTCCAGCCCAGCGTTTCTCATGATGTACTCTGCATAGAAGTTAAATAAGCAGGGTGACAATATACAGCCTTGATGCACTCCTTTTCCTATTTGGAACCAGTCTGTTGTTCCATGTCCAGTTCTAACTGTTGCTTCCTGACCTGCATACAGGTTTCTCAAGAGGCAGGTCAGGTGGTCTGGTATTCCCATCTCTCTCAGAATTTTCCACAGTTTATTGTGATCCACACAGTCAAAGGCTTTGGCATAGTCAATAAAGCAGAAGTAGATGTTTTTCTGGAACTCTCCTCCTTTTTCCATGATCCAGCGGATGTTGGCAATTTGATCTCTGATTGCTCTGCCTTTTCTAAAACCAGCTTGAACATCAGGGAGTTCACGGTTCACATACTGCTGAAGCCTGGCTTGGAGTATTCTGAGCATTACTTTACTAGCGTGTGAGATGAGTGCAATTGTGCACTCTTTGGCATTGTCTTTCTTTGGAATTTGAATGAAAACTGACCTTTTCCAGTCCTGTGGCCACTGCTGAGGTTTCCAAATTTGCTGGCATATTGAGTGCACCACATTCACAGAATTATCTTTTAAAATTTGAGAAAGTTCAACTGGAATTCCATCACCTCCACAAGCTTTGTTCGTAGTGATGCTTCCTAAGGCCCACTTGACTTCACATTCCAGGATGTCTGGTTCTAGGTGAGTGATCACACCATCATGATTATCTGGGTCATGAAGCTGTTTTTTGTACAGTTCTTCTGTGTATTCTTGCCACCTCTCTTAATATCTTCTGCTTTTGTTAGGTTCATACCATTTCTGTCCTTTATCAAGCCCATCTTTGCATGAAATGTTCCCTTGGTGTCTCTACTTTTCTTGAAGTGATCTCTACTTTTCTTGAAGTGATCTCTAGTCTTTCCCATTCTATTGTTTTCTTCTATTTCTTTGTATTGACCACTGTCTCCTTAGGTAAGTTTATTCCTAAAAATTTAATTATTTTTGTTGCAATGGTGCATGGGATTGATTTCTTAATTTCTCTTTCTGATTTTTCATTGTCAGTATATAGAAATGCAAGTGAATTCTGTGTATTGATTTTGTATCCTACAATTTTGCTAAATTCACTGCTTAGCTCTAGGAATTTTCTGATACTATCTTTAGGGTTTTCTATGTACAGTATCATGTCATCTGCAAACAGTGAAAGCTTTACTTCTTATTTTCCAATCTGCATTCCTTTTATTTCTTTTTCTTCTCTGACTGCTGTAGCTAGGATTTCCAGGACTATGTGGAATAATAGTAGTGAAAATGGACACCATTGTCTTGTTTCTGATCTTAGGGGGAATGCTTTCAGTTTCTCACCATTGAGAATAATGTTTGCTGTAGGCTTATCATATATGGCCTTTACTATGTTTAGGTAGGTTCCTTCTATGCCCATTTTTTGAAGTGTTTTATGGTTTTTCAGTAGTCATGTATAGATGTGAAATTTGGACTGTGAAGAAGGCTGAGTGCCGAAGAATTGATGCTTTTGAACTGTGGTGTTGGAGAAGACTCTTGAGAGTCCCTTGGACAGCAAGGAGATCCAACCAGTGCATTTTAAAGGAGATCAGCCCTGGGATTTCTTTGGAAGGAATGATGCTAAAGCTGAAACTCCAGTACTTTGGCCACCTCATGCGAAGAGTTGACTTATTGGGAAAGACTCTGATGCTGGGAGGGATTGGGCACATGAGAAGGGGACGACAGAGGATGAGATGGCTGGATGGCATCACCGACTCAATGTACGTGAGTCTGAGTGAACTCTGAGAGTTGGTGATGGACAGGGAGGCCTGGCGTGCTGTGATTCATGGAGTCGCAAAGAGTCGGACACGACTGAGCGACTGAACTGAACTGAACTGAACCATAAATGGATGCTGAATTTGGTCAAGGGCTTTTTCTGCATCTATTGAGATGATCATAGAGCTTTTATCTTTCAGTTTGTTAATATGGTGTATCACATTGATTGATCTGTGTATATTGAAGAATCCTGGCATTCCTGGAATAAATCCAACTTGATCATGGTATATGAGCTTTTTTTTGATGTGTTGCTGAATTCTGTTTGCTAAAATTTTGTTGAGAATTTTTGCATCTATATTCATTAGTGATATTGGCCTGTAGTATTCTTTTCTTGTGTTGTCTTGGTCTGATTTTGGTATCAGGGTGATGTTGGCTTGTAGAATGAGTTTGGAAGTGATCCTTCCTCTGGAATTTTTTGGAAAGAGTTTTAGAAGGAAAGGTATTAGCTGTTCTCTTAATGTTTGATATAATTCTCCTGTGATGCCATCTGGTCCTGGGCTTTTGTTTTTTGGAAGATTTTTGATCATAGCTTCAATTTTAGGGCTTGTGATTGGGTTATTCATGATTTCTATTTCTTCCTGGTTCAGTCTTGGAAGATTCAAGTTTTCTAAAAATCTGTCCCTTTCCTCCAGGTTATTCATTTTATTGCCATATAGTTGTTCATTATAGTCTCTTATAATCCTTTGTATTTCTGCATTGTCTGTTGTAACCTCTCCTTTTTCATTTCTAATTTTATTGATTTGACTCTTCTATTTTTTTCTTGATTAGTCTGGCTGAAAGTTTTTCAATTTTGTTTATCATGTCAAAGAAACAGCCTTTAGCTTATTGTTTCTTTCATTTCTCTTTCATTTATATCAGCTTGGATTTTTATGATTTCTTTCTTTCTCCTAAATTTTTTGCTTGTTTGTTATTTTTGCAGTTGTTTTAGGTGTACAGTTAGGCTGTCTATTCCATGTTTTTCTTGTTTCTTGAGGTAGGATTGTATCATTATAAACTTCCCTCTTAGAGCTGGGTTTGCTGCATCCCATCTCACATGCTAGTAAAGTAATGCTCAAAATTCTCCAAGCCAGGCTTCAGCAATATATGAACCGTGAACTTTCTGATGTTCAAGCTGGTTTTAGAAAAGGCAGAGGAACCAGAGATCAAATTGTCAACATCTACTGGATCATGGAAAAAGCAAGAGAGTTCCAGAAAAACATCTATTTCTGCTTTATTGACTATGCCAAAGTCTTTGACTGTGTGAATCACAATCAACTGTGGAAAATTCTGAGAGAGATGGGAATACCAGACCACCTAACCTGCCTCTTGAGAAATCTGTATGCAAGTCAGGAAGCAACAGTTAGAACTGGACATGGAACAACAGACTGGTTCCAAATAGGAAAAGGAGTGCATCAAGGCTGTATATCGTCACCCTGCTTATTTAACTTCTATGCAGAGTACATCATGAGAAACACTGGGCTGGAAGAAACACAAGGTGGAATCAAGATTGCTGGGAGAAATATCAATAACCTCAGATATGCAGATGACACCACCCTTATGGCTGAAAGTGAAGAGGAACTAAAAAGCCTATTGATGAAAGTGAAAGAGGAAAGCAAAAAAGTTGGCTTTTTAAAGCTCAACCTTCAGAAAACGAAGATCATGGTATCTGGTTCCATCACTTCATGGCAAATAGACGGGGAAACAGTGGAAACAGTGTCAGACTTTATTTTGGGGGGCTCCAAAATTACTGCAGATGGTGACTGCAGCCATGAAATTAAAAGATGCTTACTCCTTGGAAGAAAAGTTATGACCAACCTAGATAGCATATTCAAAAGCAGAGATATTACTTTGCCGACTAAGGTCCATTTAGTCAAGGCTATGGTTTTTCATGTATGGATGTGAAAGTTGGACTGTGAAGAAGGCTGAGCGCCGAAGAATTGATGCGTTTGAACTGTGGTGTTGCAGAACAGTCTTGAGAGTCCCTTGGACGGCAAGGAGATCCAACCAGTCCATTCTGAAGGAGATCAGCCCTGGGATTTCTTTGGAAGGAATGATGCTAAAGCTGAAACTCCCATACTTTGGCCCCTCATGCGAAGAGTTGACTCATTGGAAAAGACTCTGATGCTGGGAGGGATTGCGGGCAGGAAGAGAAGAGGACGACAGAGGATGAGATGGCTGGATGGCATCACTGACTCAATGGACGTGAGTCTGAGTGAAGTTCGGGATTTGGTGATGGACAGGGAGGCCTGGCGTACAGCGATTCATGGGGTCACAAAGAGTTGGACACGACTGAGTGACCAAACTGAACTGACAGGTTTTGAGTTTTCATTTTTTTTTTTTTTTGGCATTTGTTTCTAGAAATTTTTTTGATTTCCCTTCTGATTTCTTCAGTAACCTGTTGATTATTTAGAAACGTGTTATTTATTCTCCATATGTTTGTGTTTCTTCCAGTTTTTTTTTTTTTGTAATTGATATCAAGTCTCATGGCATTGTTATCAGAGAAGATGCTTGATATTATTTCAATTCTCTTAAATTTACTGAGGTTTGATTTGTGACCCAAGATATTGTCCAACATGTAGAATGTTGCATGTGTACTTAAGAAGAAGGTGTATTCCTCTGCATTTGGATGGCATGTCCTGAAGATATCAATGAGAGCCATCTCATCTAATGTATCATTTAAAACTTGTGTTTCCTTATTAATTTTCTGTTTTGATGATCTGCCCATTGGTGTGAGTGGGATGTTAAAGTCTCCTACTATTATTGAGTTACTGTCAATGTCTTCTTTTATGTCTGCTAGTGTTTGTCTTATGTATTGAAGTGCTCCTATGTTGGCTGCATAGATATTTGCAATTGATTGTTATGTCTTCCTCTTGGATTGATCCCTTGATCGTTATGTAGTGTCCTTCCTTATCTCTTGTAATCTTTTTTTATTTTAAGGTTATTTTATCTGATATGTGGATTGCTACTCCAACTTTGTTTTGCTTCCCATTTGCATGGGATATATTTTTCCATCCTCTCACTTTCAGTCTATATGTGTCTTGAGGTCTAAAGTGGGTGTTTTGTAAATAGCATATATATGGGCCTTATTTTTGTATCCATTCAGCCAGTCTGTATCTTTTGGTTGGAACATTTAATCCATTTGCATTTAAAGTAATTGATATATATGTTCCTATTGCCATTTTCTTAATTGTTTGGGGTTAATTGTGTAAAGCTTTTTTTCTTCATTTGTATTTCTTGACTATATAAATCCATTTAACATTTGTTGTAAAGCTGGTTTGGTGGTACTGAATTCTCTTAACTTTGGCTTGTCTGAAAAGCTTTTAATTTCTCCATCAAGTTTGAATGAGATCCTTGCTGGGTACAGTAATCTTGGTTGTAGATTTTTCTGTTTCAGTGTTAAATATATCCTGCCATTCCCTTCTGGCCTGCAGAGTTTCTGCTGAAAGATCAGCTGTTAAGTGTATAGGGTTTCCCTTGTATTTCACTTGTTGCTTCTCCCTTGCTGCTTTTAAAAATCCTTCTTTGTGTTTAGTCTTTGTTTGTTTGATTAGTATATGTCTTGGTGTGCTTCTCTTTGGGTTTATTCTATATGGGACTCTTTGTGCCTCTCAGACTTGATTGACTATTTCCTTTTCCATGTTGGGGAAATTTTCAACTATCATCTCTTCAAACATTTTCTCATACCCTTTCTTTTCCTCTTCTTCTTCTGGGACTCCTATTATTTGAATGTTGGTGAATTTGATATTGTCTCCGAGGTCTCTGAGACTATCTTCAGTTCTTTTCATTCTTTTTACTTTATTCCGCTCTGCAGAAGTAATTTCACCATTTTATCTTCCAGCTCACTGATTCATTCTTCTGCTTCAAGTAGTCTGCTATCAATTCCTTCTAGGGTATTTTTAATTTCAGTAATTGTGTTGTTTGCATGTTTAGTCTTTAATTCTTCTAGGTATTTGTTAATTGATTCTTGCATTTTCTCTATTTTGGTTTCAAGGTTTTTGATCATCTTTACTATCATTATTCTGAATACTTTTTCAGGTAGTTTTCCTGTTTTCTCTTCATTTATTTGGACTTCTGTGTATCTGGTTTGTTGTTTCATTTGTGTAGTATTTTCTGCCTTTTCATTATTTTTTTTTTTTTAACTTATTGTGTTTCAGGTCTCCTTTTCCCAGGCTTCATGGTTTAATTCTTTCTTCCTTTTGGTTTCTTCCCTTTAAGTTTGGCCCACTGGTTTGTGTAAGCATCTTAAAGGGTGAGATTTGTGCTGAGTTTTGTTTGTTTGCTTGTTTTTCCTCTGATGAGCAAGGCTGAGTGAGGTGGTACTCCTGTCTGCTGAGGATTTGGTTTGTATTTTTGTTTTGTTCATTGTTTAGATAAGGCATCCTGCACAGGGTGTTATTGGTGGTTGTGTGATACCAGGTCTTGTATTACAGTGGTTTCCTTTGTGTGAGTTCTCACTATTTGATTCCCCCTAGGGTTAGTTCTCTGGTCGTCTAGGGTCTTGGATACAGTGTGTCCACTCCAAAGGCTCAGGGTTTGATCTTTACTGAATGACAAAGATGACTGCTGGCTTTCATTGGAGCCCAGAGAAGGAAGGATCCCTCGGTAGTTTTAGGTTGTGATTCAAATAGTTTTGGTCCTTGAGATAACTGAAATTCCACTGACTTGTTTTTTCAAAGTCCCACAGTGGTTGCTCTGACTTCTGCCATTTGGTCTCCATTTCAGAAGGGTAGAACCAGAAAAGGGAAAGGGCCTCCCAGCAATCTTGATTCCAGCTTGTGGCTCTTCCAGCTTGTCGTTTCGTATGGTGTGTTCTGCATATAAGTTAAACAAGCAGGGTGACAATATACAGCTTTGATGTATTCCTTCCCCAATTTGGAAGCAGTTCATTGTTCCATGTCTAGTTCTAACTGTTGCTTCTGGTATTCTCTTCTCTTTAAGAATTTTCCATAGTTTGCTGTGATCCACACAGTGTAAGGCTTTAGTGTAGTCAATAAAGCAGAAGTAGATGCTTTTGCCGAATTCCCTTGCTTTTTCTATGATTCAATGGAATGTTGGATAAAGAATATCTACCAAAAAAAAAAACAAAAAAACTAGAGTTAAAATTATACTTATCCTAAGAAACTCAAAGCTTTTCCAGTAAGATCAGCAACCAGCAAAGGATGTGCTCTCTCACCATTCTTTTCTGACATTGTACACTAAGCTATTTGCCCTGTCGCACAAACAATTTTAGCGAAATCCTGGATGTAAATATAAGTCTGACTGCAAAGAACACTTACTTATCCCACTGTACACTGGTACTTTATAGTAACTCACTAGATACTTAGTACATACTATTCTCACCTAATCTCCATGTCACACTTTTCTGAGCAAGTTGTTGAGTAAGCTGTCAATTAATAGTCACATAACTATAGTTTCATTCTATGAGTTATTTTATACCACTGTATTTTATTTGAGTTACAAAATGCATAAAATAATATTAATTCTTATCCTTAAATCACTGAATAAAAATATTTTTCTTTTAAAAAAGTAGATTTCAGAGAAATAGTGGAAGAATATTAATAGTAACAAGAAATAAGTATATTGGGGAAACTGAGGATTGTGGAGAAAATCAGTGTGACTGGCATAGAAGAGTAAAGAGAACAGTAGTGAAATGGCTAAGAGGAAGCCATAGATCAGAGGATGTGAAGCTTTAAGCTTTGCAAGACATAAGTAAGCTGAATTCCATTGCAAGTGAGAAGGGAAACTATTAGGAGATTTTTCCTAAATTCAGACAACCACACACACTGCTGGTTGTGTTGAGAATGCTTTTTGGGAGTAGGGGAGGAGAACACCAGAGTAAAAGTGTAAATACCATTTTTAGAACCCATTAAAATAGCACATTTTTAAGATAATGCAATTGGGATAGGTTTGTAGTAGATGAGATGGTGAGATGTAGCAATATTTTAGACACATTTTGAAAATAAAATTAAAAGCATATCCTAATAGGTTTCATGTAAAATGTAAGAAACTCCCCATGGAAGAAAATCAAAACAAAGCATACGAGCTTCCCTGGAAGTCCAGTGATTGAGACTCCACACTGCCCATGCAGGGGACATGGGTTCAATCCCAGATTGGGGAACTAAGATCATGTATGCTGCATCACAAGGCCAAAAAAAAAAAAAAAATCCTTATAAACTACTTTAAAATTCTGTTTTAATTTTTTAATGCTAAAATAGAGTACAGAATCCAAAGTCAGTTAAGAAGGAAGGTGAGAGAATGGTACCATGCCATTAACATCAGTTCAGTTCAGTTCAGTCACTCAGTCATGTCCGACTATTTGCAACCCCATGAATCGCAGCATGCCAGGCCTCCCTGTCCATCACCAACTCCTGGAGTTCACTCAAACTCATGTACATCGAGTTGGTAATGCCATCTAGCTATCTCATCCTCTGTTGTCCCCTTCTCCTCCTGCCTCCAATCCCTCCCAGCATCAGGGTCTTTTCCAATGAGTCAACTCTTCACATGAGGTGGCCAAAGTATTAGAGTTTCAGTTTAGCATCAGTCCTTCCAATGAACACCCAGGACTGATCTCCTTTAGAATGGACTGGTTGGCTCTCCTTGCAGTCCAAGGGACTCTCAGGAATCTTCTCCAACACCACAGTTCAAAAGCATCAATTCTTAGGGGCTCAGTTTTCTTCACAGTCCAACTCTCACATCCATATATGACCACAGGAAAAACCATAACCTTGACTAGACAGACCTTTGTTGGCAAAGCAATGTCTCTACTGTTGAATATGCTATCTAGGTTGGTCACAACTTTCCTTCCAAGGAGTAAGTGTCTTTTAATTTCATGGCTGCAATCACCATCTGCAGTGGTTTTGGTGCTCCCCAAAATTAAGTCTGACACTGTTTCCACTGTTTCCCTCTCTATTTGCCATGAGGTCATGGGACCAGATGCCATGATCCTAGTTTTCTGAATGTTGAGTTTAGGGCAACTTTTTCACTCTCTTTCACTTTTGTAACAAAAGTAAACACCAAAAATGGAGGTGCTGATAGGTTTAATAAAAGTCAAAGAAATAATGGTGTGGATACTTTGGATACTAGAAAAAGTAAGCTGGGAGAAGAGGAGATGATGGTCTTTATGGCTGATTCATGTTGATATACGCAAGAACCAGCACACTATTGTAAAGCAATTATCCTCCAATTAAAAATAAATTAATTTAAAAATGATTTTGGAAAATGAGCAGTCTGTATCAGGTTATGATTTGGGGGTGACAAGGGAATGGGTTGCTAAGGTAATACCACAGAAAGGTAAAAATAAGATAAAAAGCTGAGATATTAAGAATCCCATGCATTAGGTATGTTATGAACATGTAAAAGACACTACATGCATTAAATTCAATACATAATATGCCACAGTGTCATTCCATGAGCTAAAAATTAAGTTCTTCAACTAATAGCTAGGAGTGACTGGGAATGCTAGAGATGTTAGCCTCCAAATGAAGTGGCATAAGATGGCATGAAATTCAAAAGATCTGGGTTGTTGTTTATCCTATTGTTGGTATTCATTTTAAGAAAGAAAAGGAAGGGACTTCCCCAGTAGTCCAGTGGTTAAGATTCCACACTTTCAGTGCAAGAGGGTGTGGGTTCAATCCCTGGTTGGGGAACTAAGACCTCACATGCCACCGGCATGGCAAAAAATAAAATAAAATAAATAAATTTAAAAAACAAATAAATAAGAAAAGAAAAGAAAATGATTGGGAAGCTTACACAATTAGTAGGAAAGAGGAGGGGAAGACATCTGTAAGTTTCACAGGAGGAAGAAAGTCCCCTACTACTTGAGAGGGCTGCAAGGAAGATGGTGAGTTTGGTAGACTAAAAGGTTTCAATTAAGAAACAGAGGTAAAAAGAACAGAGAGAAAAGGAACTTATAAAAGAGTTCTAGTGAGTATGGCAACAGTCATTCTGGCAGAGGAGTGAGAGATATGCATCATGAATGAATAAAACTTGATTATGGCCTGTACAGAACAGCATGAGTATTCAATTTCACATGCTGTTAGAAAGTCCAAAAGGACTGAATTTCACTAAGTGACTGAGATACAGTCACATAAGACATGGCAATCTCATAGAAGAAGGTGGACAGTTATTTTAAGCCAGAGTCCTGATTATTTAGCCCAAAGAAATAGAGGACTCAGACCACAGCCTTGTCTAACTCAATGAAACCAAGTCATGCCTGCAGGGCAACCCAAGACGGGCGGGTCATGGTGGAGAGGTCTGACAGAATGTGGTCCACTGGAGAAGGGAATGGCAAGCCACTTCAGTATTCTTGCCTTGAGAACCCCATGAACAGTATGAAAAGGCAAAATGATAGGATACCAAAAGAGGAACTCCCCAGGCCATTAGGTGCCCAATATGCTACTGGAGATCATTGGAGAAATAACTCCAGAAAGAATGAAGGGATGGAGCCAAAGCAAAAACAATATCCAGCTGTGAATGTGACTGGTGATAGAAGCTAGATCTGATGCTGTAAAGAGCAATATTGCATAGGAACCTGGAATGTCAGGTGCATGAATCAAGGCAAATTGGAAGTGGTCAAACAGGAGATGGCAAGGGTGAATGTCGACATTCTAGGAATCAGTGAACTAAAATGTACTGGAATGGGTGAATTTAACTCAAATGACCATTATATTTACTACTGTGGGCAGGAATCCCTCAGAAGAAATGGAGTAGCCATCATGGTCAACAAAAGAGTCTGAAATGCAGTACTTGGATGCAATCTCAAAAACGACAGAATGATCTCTGTTCGTCTCCAAGGCAAACCATTCAATATCACAGTTATCCAAGTCTATGCCCCAACCAGTAATGCTGAAGAAGCTGAAGTTGAAAAAAACAATACCCAGTTGTGCATGTGACTGGTGATAGAAGCAAGATCCGATGCTGTAAAGAGCAATACTGCATAGGAACCTGGAATGTCAGGTCCATGAATCAAGGCAAATTGGAAGTGGTCAAACAAGAGATGACAAGGGTGAACGTCGACATTCTAGGAATCAGCGAACTAAAATGGACTGGAATGGGTGAATTTAACTCAGATGACTATTATATCTACTACTGAGGGCAGGAATCCCTCAGAAGAAATGGAGTAGCCATCATGGTCAACAAAAGAGTCCAAAATGCAGTACTTGGATGCAATCTCAAAAATGACAGAATGATCTCTGTTCGTCTCCAAGGCAAACCATTCAATATCACAGTTATCCAAGTCTATGCCCCAACCTGTAATGCTGAAGAAGCTGAAGTTGAATGGTTTTATGAAGACCTACAAGACCTTTTAGAACTAACACCCAAAAAAGATGTCCTTTTCATTATAGGGGACTGGAATGCTAAAGTAGGAAGTCAAGAAACACTTGGAGTAACAGGCAAATTTGGCCTTGGCATGCGGAATGAAGCAGGGCAAAGACTAACAGAGTTTTGCCAAGAAAATACACTGGTCATAGCAAACACCCTCTTCCAACAACATAAGAGAAGACTCTACATATGGACATCACCAGATGGTCAACACCGAAATCAGATTGATTATATTCTATGCAGCCAAAGATGGAGAAGCTCTATATAGTCAACAAAAAATGAAATAAAAGAATGCTTAAAATCCTGTCAACACTCCAACTAGCTACTGACCCCCTTCTTGGATTTCCAAATCTGCTGGTTCCAATGGTGAATAATGAGCTAAATTAGGGACAGTTGCCACCCCCTGACATCTGCTAGTCACACTTGATGCTTCCAGTGGGCTACTCAAGTACTGGACCCTTACAACTGGACCCAAGGAGTGGGGTATGCTATGTTAAACTGCACAAACACCTTTTGTTCCACAAGCCCTGTGAACTCCCAGAGGTATAAGTACACCAGAGATCCTTCCTGCCTCTTCTATGCATAAGGGTATTCTGTTATCACAACCTTACACACTGGTGCCCTGTTTCAAACTATGCCTCCATCCCCCTAAACAACACGGAATGTGAAGAGTAGGAAGGAAACATCCCATTAACCTGGTCAATGCAATTCAGCCCACCTGTGGCATACCAAACAGCTGACCTGCCCTCCATCCTCTAACAAAACCAACCAGATCATACCCATGCATTTTATTAAGACCTTTATAACACTGTATCATCTAAAGTACCAACATCTAAAGTACCAGTATTCCCCTAGTGATGAATCAGATGGTAAAGAACCTCCCTGAAATGCAGGAGACCTGGGTTCGATCCCTGGGTTAGGAAGATCCCCTGGAAGAGAGCATCACAATCCACTCCAGTATTCTTGCCTGGAGAATCGCTATGGACTGAGTAGCCTGGCAGGCTGTAGTCCATGGGGTTGCAAAGAGTCAGACAGTCAGACATGACTGAGTGACTAAGCACAGCACAGTTGCATGGGTACTAAAAACTGTTATGTACTTCAAGGACTAAAATCTCTTAACAACCACGAGACAGACATTCAGGACTTTGCTCCTGAAGGGTTTGTTTTCCTCTGCAGACACCCAAACCATCATGTTACATAATTATGATCAGGCACTATATTTTTCCAGCCAAGTTATGGCCCATAAATGAATTGATAATGTCCACTTGGTAGGGGCTTCCCAGGTGGCTCAGTGGTAATGTTTCTGCCTGCAGTGCAGGAGACCTGGGTTGGGAAGATACCCTGGAGAAAGAAAAGGAGCCCACTCTAGTATCCTTGCCTGGAGAATCCCATGGACAGAGATACCAGAAGGCTACAGTCTATGGGGTTGCAAAAGAATAAGACATGTCTGAGCAATTATAAATAACAATACAACATCTTCGTAGGAGAATGCACTATAGAGACTACAGGGATAAGAAGGATATTTATCTAATATAAGACCACTCTGGGTCCACCAAATCCAGAGAGTACTGGGAATGATCTTAGCAGGAGCAAGTGTGGCCATAGAGGATGCTTTACTAATCATGAAGCAACACTGAGAAGTCCTACCAGACAGCTTGGTTATATAATGAAACAGAAGGGAGAAGCCTTAATGGAACTTAAGATTGCTCTTGTTTCTTTAACTTAATGTAGTTCTTGACAATCGTCTAGCTCTTGATTACCTTCTGGCAGAACAAGGCAGAGTTTATACAACAATTAGTATTTCCTGCTGCAACTGAATCAATGTGACAGGACAGGTAGAAGTTAATATTAAGGAAATATACACCCAAGCAGAATGGCTACACAATTTTGGCAGGGGAGATACTTCCTCCACTGTCTGATCAATAGTTATGTAAGTCCTCCAAAAGTTAACCTAGTTGCTTTCCTTTCTAGGCTCTTTATTGGCTATTATGATTGTTCTCCTTTTTGGTGTTTGTCTGTTTAGCCTTTTGATTAAGTTTTGTCTGTTAGGCTTCAACAGTTTCAAATAAGATTCATGATGATTTGAAGATCTCAACCCATTCCAGAAGAGGATAGCTCAGGTCCCTACAGGTCCTTGAAACAGTCAGTGAGGGACTTCTACAATTCTAGAGTAGGCTAGAGTTGGTGACCTTTATACAGTAGGAAGAAGTTTCAGAAGAAACATTTGGCCCTTTAGCCCTTAAGAATAAAGGGTGTAGAATTCCTTGGGGGGAATGAGACAGGCTGGAACCTTGGACCTTCTGTTCGAGTTCTGCATCTGAATAAACATTTTCTTGAGCAATGGAACACAAAGAAATAGGGACTAAAATATACCACATGCATGGGCAGTCATGGAAGAATATGAAAAGTAAAAGGCCAAAGCCCAACTGCCACTTCTGAGTGCCCAGAGCAAAGCAGGGTACTATACATGATCTCCCACACAGTGCCACCAAGGGGGTGGGCAGACCACCTAAGTCACCCTTCCTGCCCAACCCACAGTTCCAATCCCACCTTTATCCCATTTAAGGATTCAGCCAGCCCCCACCATCTCAGGAAGTAAGCATGGGAATCTGTTAAATTGTTTTCATTTATGCTGCAGCTTGAGTCCCAACAAAACTTTGCCTGAATTCCTTGTCTAGCCTTTTATCAATTTTTATTTGTTAAAGAGTTCAAGAATCCAGTTGGTATCAATAGGAACCAGGGCACCAAGAAGGGAGATTGGAACTTGTGGCCTGAATCTAACCAGGACAGTTGCCCATGAAAACAAAAAGAATCAAAATAAAAACTTACTGGATGAGCCTCAGGAAACTGTGAGATAATAATAAAAGGTATAGTAGTATTTCTATGACCTGAGTTTCAGAAGGTGAAGAGAAAGAGTGATACTGAAAATATGACTTATATCACAAGAAGAAACAGCTGTAAAGTTCTTCAGGAAGCAGGGAAATGATGGCAAAGGAAAACATGAAACATGAGAAATAAAGGGAGAGCAACAGATATGATAAATTTCTGGGTAAATATGGGTAGGCAATATTTTTCCCCTTGAGTTCTATAAAACATGCTTGATAGTTAAACAGAAACTTCATGACATTATATTTTTAAGTTTCAGATGTGGAGATAATGTTTTAAAATTCATCTACTCTGGAAAATAATTTGGCATTTTATTATAAAACTAAATATATACTAACTTTATCACCTAGCCAACCCTATGCCTAAGGTATTTATCCTTGAGATATGAAAATTTATATTCACAAAAACTTTGAATATGTATATTGATAGCAGCTGAATATATAATTGCCAAAACTAGAAATAATCCAAAAATCCTTCAGTGGTTAAGTGCTTAAAAAAATTATGGTACAACTACATGATGGACTACCATTTATTAATAAAAACAACAAATTACCAATACATACAACAATTTGTATGGATCTTACAGGCACTATAATGAGTGAAAGAATCCAGTCTCAAAAGGTTACTACCTCAAAGGTTGTATGCTATGAGAATCTATTTATATATACTGAATAAAAAACCAAACTTTAGTGATAGAGAACAGGTTGGTTCTCAGGTTTAGGGTAGGACAAACATGTTACTATATATGGAGAGCATGCAGAATTATTCTGTTGACAGTGATTATTGTATGAATCTGTATATATATGAAAAATCATGAAAAATCACAGAACTAAAAATAAGAATTAAAACCTGTACATAAAATGAGTAAAAAAAGAAATTGAATTGTTTAATAGTTTAAATACAAACACACATAGTTTATAGGGTGTTTTGAGAAATATATTTTCTAAAGACATGGAATTCTATAGAAATTATGCATATATGAAGCAGTAATAACCTCTTTGTCATGATGTTAGAGACTCAAACATTTGTCAATGCATATAAATTTTATAGACTTCTCTGATGGCTCAGCAGTAAAGAATCCACCAGCAGCACAGTAGCACAGGAGATGCAGGTTCAATCCCTGAGTTGGGAAGATCCCCTGGAGGAGGGCATGGCAACCCACTCCAGTAATCTTGCTTGGAGAACCCCCTGGACAGAGAAGTCTGCTGGGCTACAATCTATAGGGTTGTAAAGAGTTGGACACGACTGAACCGACTGAGCACACAGTGTGTAAATTTTATGTCAGTTGGACAAAAAGTAGAGGCAATTGCATGTCATCTGCATTTCTTTCCATATGCAACAAAAGTAATAAGGCAGAAGAGAAATATGAAAAAGCTTAGCCTTGGTTCTCATTACCAAACCTAGATGCATCTTTGTCATTACAAAGCAGTAGGAACCAGGCATTGTCCAGCCTTCCTTTTATCTCACCTTCTGCTTTAGATTTTAGTTGCGATTCTTGCTGCTGGTCCTAATTCAATTCCTCATGAGATATTTAAACCAGTGTCATGCGATATATTGTTTCTCTATATGCAGATGATTTACTACCACTGTTTGCATACTCAGAATTTTCCTCTGCTCATTTTTCAGATCACAAAAAGCTATTTTTAAAACAGGATTTATCTGTCAGTAGGAATAAAATTGAACTCCCATTGCACACATCTCTTTAATGACTTAAACTTGTCAGTGACTATTATATATTTCATTGAATTTTCTTACCAGCTTCTTTGTATCTTCTCTCTCAAAATAAGGTTTTAAGAGCATCTTTCATTTCATCTCTAAGTGAGGATATACAACATACATGCAGAATGGTTTTGGTCATAATTTTTATTAATAAGTTTTAAGAAAATTCATTTGTTAATTTTTATATACTGCCTAGGTTTACTTTCTTTCTTGTTACTTTAAAGGAAATTCTTTGGCATTGTCCTCCACTAGAATACTGAGTGATCTATTGCAACTTTAATATTATTGTATCAAAACATTTTAATACTATTGTATCAAATATTGTTGTAATATCTTATTATAATATTATTATATCAAAACTAGAAATTTCCAGTATTAAATCCCTAAATCAAATCCCTTATGATTTATACAGTGGAAGTGACTAACAGATTCAAGGGATTATATCTGATAGACAGAGTGCCTGATGAACTATGCATAGAGGTTCGTGACACTGTGTAGGAGGTAGTGATCAAGACCATCCACAAGAAAAAGAAATGAAAACAGGCAAAATGGTTGTCTGAGAAGGCCTTACAAATAGCTAAGAAAAGAAGAGAAACAAAAGGCAAAGGAGAAAAGGAAAGAAATACCTATTTGAATGCAGAGTTCCAAAAACTAGCAAGGAGAGACAAGAAAATCTTCCTCAGTGATCAATGCAAAGTAATAGAGAAAAACAATAGAACAAGAAAGACTAGAAATTTCTTCAAGAATATTAGTGATACCAAGGGAACATTCCATGCAAAGATGGGCACAATAAAGTACAGAAATGGTATGGACTTAACAGAGGCAGAAGATATTAAAAAGAGGTGGCAAGAATACACAGAAGAACTATACAAAAAAGATCTTCATGATCCAGATAACCATGATGTGATTACTCACCTAGAATCAGATATCCTGGAATGTGAAGTCACATGGGCCTGAGAAAGCATCACTATGAATAAAGCTAGTGGAGGTGATGGTATTCCAGTTGAGCTATTTCAAATCCTAAAAGATGATACCATGAAAGTGCTGTACTCAATAAGACAGCAAATTTGGAAACCTCAGGGATGGCCACAGGACTGGAAAAGGTCAGTTTCCATGCCAGTACCAAACAACGGCAATGCCAAAGAATATTCAAAGTGCCACACAATTGCACTCATCTCACACATTAGAAAAGTAATGCTCAAAATTCTCCAAGCCAGGCTTCAACAGTACATGAACCATGAACTTCTAGATGTTCAAGCTGGATTTTGAAAAGTCAGAGGAATCAGAGATCAAATCGCCAACATCCATTGGATCATAGAAAAAGCAAGAGAATTCCAGAAAAAACATCTACTTCTGCTTTATCGATTATGCTAAAGCCTTTGACAATGTAGATCACAACAAACTATGGAAAATTCTTAAAAAGATGGGAATACCAGACCATCTTACCTGCCACCTGAGATACCTGTGTGCAGGTCTAGAAGCAACAGTTAGAACTGGACATGGAACAACAGACTGGTTCCAAATCGGGAAAGGAGCATGTCAAGGCTGTATATTGTCACCCTGCTTATTTAACTTCTATGCAGAGTACATCATGAGAAACACTGGGCTGGATGAAGCACAAGCTGGAATCAAGAGTGCCAGGAGAAATATCAATAACCTCAAATACACAGATGATACCACCCTTATGGCAGAAAGTGAAGAGGAACTGAAGAGCCTCTTGATGTAAGTGAAAGAAGAGAGTGAAAAAGTTGGCTTAAAACTCAACATTCAAAAAACTAAGATCATGGAATCTGGTCCCATCACTTCATGCAAATAGATGGGGAGACAATGGAAACAGTGAGAGATTTCATTTTGGGGGGCTCCAAATTCACTGCAGATGGTGACTGCAACCATGAAATTAAAAGACACTTGTTCCTTGGAAGAAAAGCTATGGCCAACCTAGATAGCCTATTAAAAAAACAGAGACATAGCTTTGCCAATAAAGGACTGTCTAGTCAAAGCTATGGTTTTTCCATTAGTCATGAATGGATATGAGAGTTGGACTATAAAGAAAGCTGAACACCAAAGAATTGGTGCTTTTGAATTGTGGTGTTGGAGAAGACTCTCAAGAGTCCCTTGGACTGCAAGGAGCTCAAACTATTCAAACCTAAATATTCAGAAATCAGTCCTGAATATTCATTGGAAGGACTGATGTTGAATCTGAATCTTCAATACTTTGGCCACCTGATGCGAAGAACTGACTCACTGGAAAAGACCCTGATGCTGGGAAAGATTGAGGCAGGAGGAGAAGAGGTGACAGGATGAGATGGTTGAATGCCATCACTGACTCCATGGACATGAATTTGAGTAAGGTGTGGAAGTGGTGATGGACAGGGAAGCCTGGAGTACTGCAGTCCAAGGGGTCTCAAAGAGTTGTACATGACTGAGTGATTGAACTGAACTGATCAAAACTTTCTCCACCTACAGTCATGGCTTTGTATTGTTGCTTGTCTTAAGTCTTAAACCCTAACCCCAGAATTTTCAGTTACAGATTTGTACATTATATCCACTACCTTTGTTTCACTTGTATAGTAATCATTAAATTTAATGCTTACATAATCTCCAACTGTAGAAAATTTTCTTGTATGTAGAATCCAGGATTTTCTATTTGTATGACTAAGCAAACTAAAGTTCTGGTGAATAACAGATATTTAGTAATGTGGCTTAATTGCAAAGCAGATAGATATTAAGATATTTATATTTATTTTCCTTTTCTTCTCTTATTACCATTATATTGGGTTTGGATGTTTTGGGAAGTATTATTGTTCTCCTTCCCTTATTACTTCTTATATCTAATGAGATTATTTATGAGTATAAATTTCTAAAACGTATGTGTACAGAAAAGAGCTACATGGATTGACCAAATTAATCAGATTCTTGATCAAGTGGATCTTCAGTGGTAGCACAAATTAATTATGAAGTGATAATAATTTCATCAAGAAACTTCTTAGCACTCTAATTATGCTCCCAAGCTTTTCCAGAATCTGAACATGGGCAATGTTCCATGTCTATTCTGAATGTGGCCTAGTTCTTGAACACAGTCCTGCAATCTTCCTTTGAATCCATAAATAATAAAGAATGTTCTCCATTTTTGGTCCTGAGAAATACTTTCTGGTATTCAGAGCATCATGTGTTTACTAAGGTATTTCTTCTGATGCTCTTAGAGATTCCAGTTGGTCCTGCATGCATTGTGAAAGACTACAGAAGGTCCACTCTTCTCGTGGTGAGATATGGTAAATGGTCCCCTACCAATAAGCCTCAGCAGACTCAACTGCTTTGAACAATATGGTAGAAGTGATTCTCTGCCAAGTGTTTGGGTGAGAATTTAAGGCTGTCAGTTTCCACTTCTTGCCTTTTTGAACACCCCCAGGTTTCAGGTTATTTACAAAGATGACTGAACAAAGTTTAAGCTAAAGTAGTTACTGAATCAGGTAGTTAGCTCTATTTTGTTCCTGAGGCTTTTATTCTTTACATGGGTAATTTCACTTTTTTGTTAAAACTCTGGAGAAAATGGCAGATAAAGGATTTCTCAGGCTACCAAGGAAGAAAGTTGCCTCCTCAAGAGTTTGATCATTTGACTCATCTCTTATACATTGATTTTTTTAAGTAGGTGTTAAGCTATCTTTTAATTTTTTTTTAAATTCTGCTAAAAGCCATATAATATAAAACATACGATTTGAACCATATTTAAATGTACAGTTCAGTGACACTAAGTATATTCACATTGTTGTCCAACTCTCACCAGCATCCATCTCAAATTTTTCACCTTCCTAAAACAGAAACTCTGTCCCCATTAAACACTAACTCCCCATTTCCCCATACTTCACCCCTGGCATCTTTCATTGTTCTTTCTGATTGTATGAATTTGTCTATTCTAGGTATCTTGTATAAGTGGAATCAAATAGTAATTGTCTGCTGCTGCTGCTAAGTCACTTCAGTCATGTCCGACTCTGTGCTGCCCCATAGACGGCAGCCCACCAGGCTCCCCCATCCCTGGGATTCTCCAGGCAAGAACACTGGAGTGGGTTGCCATATCCTCCTCCAATGCATGAAAGCGAAAAGTGAAAGTGAAGTCAGTATTTGCCTTCACCTAACATATATTGGAATGCATTTTTAAAGTTAACTTAATACANCCCCCATCCCTGGGATTCTCCAGGCAAGAACACTGGAGTGGGTTGCCATATCCTCCTCCAATGCATGAAAGCGAAAAGTGAAAGTGAAGTCAGTATTTGCCTTCACCTAACATATATTGGAATGCATTTTTAAAGTTAACTTAATACATCACTTACAAACAGATTGTACCTTTTTCCCCCCTGTGGTATACAGTAGGTTCTCATTAGTTATCTCTTTTGTACATGGTAGTGTGTATATAACAATCTCGATCTCCCAGTTTATCCCATCTCCCTCCCCTCCTTTGTGTCCATATGCTTGTTCTCTATATCTGTATCTCTACTTCTGCTTTTCAAATAGGTTTATTGTACTATTTTCTAGATCCCACATGATTTTTGATTATGTATTCCTTACAATCCTGCTAAAGAGTACCTTCCTGATCTTCTTTTCCCACATTTTAATCTTTAGAGAAGTCCATCTAAAACCTCAACATTTTTAAAAGCATTTTCTTTCAGTATCTGTTTAACAGCTATACGTTTATGTAAATCTACTCAACTGTGTTTTTTATACAGTAAAAGAAAAATAGCAGTTTTCAACAATTTCACTACAAAAAACGTTGCTTCCAAAACTTCCTACAAGTCAAAGAATAGAAAATATGCCCATTTTATCTTCCACATTGTTGTCCTGATTAAGCTTCTGAATCAATATAATCAAAGTATTTATACTAAGTAGAACTTTCTAAAAATGACTACTAATGCCTTTGCATGGTTCTACTTTATATGATTTAACCACATCTCCATCTAACTATCTCTGAAAATGTACTTTAGGTATGTTAAACTTCATCATGTGCTAAATACTAGAAGGTAAAACATACATGAGATTGAGCTTAAAGGAAAGGAGGCATACATCAAAATTTATGACTGACTGGAGCTACTTTTCTTGGATGGAACTGGCCTTTGTTTTACTATGTACTTTTTCTCTCTGATAATTTCAAAGAAGTCAAAATTGTAAGTGTGCTCTCACAAAATAAAATTCATTGCACTCGGTTTATTCTTTACGCAGCATCTGATATATATTTCTGGTACTCCTTTATAAGTCATGTCATATTTCATGTCATAAATGAAAAGTACATAGAATATCTGGCTACTGCTCACCTCTTTCTTTTTTTTGTGTGTGTGT
>SJYT01062850.1:0-12556 GCA_006410635.1 Cephalophus harveyi
ATATCCGTTCCTTTTATTTTTCATTGAGTATGTTGACTTTTTTTATCTTGAAATATAATTGACATATAACAGTTAGCTTCAGATGTGCCTTGCAAAATGATTACCAGGATACATCTAAGATCTATTCTTTATTTTAATTTTTGTACTGAAGTATCGAATTTTTTGTATTTTTTTGTATTGTATTGTTTTTTTTTTGTATTGAACATATTGAAGTACGTTGTATTAGTTTCAGATGTACAGTATAGTGGTTCAGTTATACGTATATATGTATCTATTCTTTTCTCAGATTCTTTTCCCTTACAGATTGTTACAAAATATTGAGCATAAAGTTCCTTATGCTATACAGTAGGTCCTTGTTGGTTATCTATTCTATATATAGTTATGTATGTGTGAATCCCATATTCCTACTTTATCCGTCCCTCTCTTTTCCCTTTGGCAACCGTAAGTTTGTTTTCTATGTCTGTTGGTCTATTTCTGTTTTGTAAATAAGTTCATTTGTGTCATTTTTTAAAGACAACACATATAAGTAGTTACATATAATATTTGTCTTTCTCAGTCTGTCTTACTTCATTTAGCATGATAACCTAGAGGTCCATCCATGTTGCTATGATTGGCATTATCTCATTATTTTCTATGGCTGAGTAATATTCCACTCTGTGTACGTACCACATCATTTTGGTTTTAATTTTTTTAATTTACTTTTTAGCTACACCTCTTAGTTTGCAGGATCCTAGTTCCCTGACCAGGGGTTCCCTGACCTAGTTCCCTAGTTCCCTGACCAGCCTCCTGCAGTGGAAGTGTGGAGTCCTAACCACTGGACCCTCAGAGAAGTCCCTGTACCACATCCTTATCCACTCCTCTGTGGATGGACATTTAGGTTGCCTCCACATCTTGGCTACTAAAAATCCAATCTCGATTCTCTCCTTTACTTACCCCATCTGACCAACCTATCAGGAAATCTTGCACCTCCAGGAGACTTCTAGAATTTGTCCTCTGTCTCTGCATCCACACTTGGTCCAAGCTACCATCCATACCTTTAATTGTGACAGCAGCAACCTCCTAATTCCTAACTTATCCCCCTGATGGACTCTTGCCCTCCTGCAGCCCATTGTCTCCTAAGCAGCCAGATCATAACTTAGCTCATAGTGTTCTCCTCGCTCAAACCAAACGGCTTACTCCTGGCTCTTAGGATAAAAGCCAAGCTCCCTACCTGGTCTCTGGGGTTTACGCCATCTGTCACAATCAGCCTCTCTAGCCCCATCTCTGACCACGTCCTCTGGCTTACCTCTTTCTTTCTGCTCCTTGAGTGTGCTAAGCTTGCTCCCACATCAGGGCTTTGCTCCTGCTGTTTTCTCTGCCTGATCTCCTTCCTGGCACCCAGACCTCAGCTTCCTGTCTCCTCTGCAGAAAGGCCTTTCCCTTCTGAGTCTAAACTAGCTGCCGAGTCCCTTTATCACATATTGCTGGCACATTTTCCTGAACAGCCCTTATTATTTCCTAATACATTTTTTATTCTTTTTTGAAAAACAAACTATTCATTTGGTAAACACAAATTATGTCTATGTCTCAGACACACTTTTAAAAAAATATTTATCTACCTTTTTTTTTTTTTGGTTGCTGGGTCTCTGTTGCTGCACAGACTCTCTCTAGGTGTGCCGTGCAGGGGCCACTCGCTAGTTTCGGCGCACGGGCTTCTCACTGCGGTGGCTTCTCTTCTTGCAGAGCACAGGCTCTAGGGCGTGCGGGCTTCCGTAGCCGTGGCGCGTGAGGTTAGTTGCTCCGTGGCATGTGGTCTGTTCCTGGATCAGGGATCGAACCCGTGTCCCCTGCCTTGGCAGGTAGATTCTTAACCCCTGAAACACCAGGGAAGTCGTTTTCTTGTTTGTTTTTCTAATTTTGTATGGTCCATGTCCTCCCCCAGAATGGAAACTCAACGACGAGCAGGAACCTGCAGGGCTGGGTCTCTATCATCTAGAATGGAGCCTGGCCTGTCACAGACGCACAATATATATATAAAGCTAAGTCAGTGAAAAATTAAAGTGTGTTTCCCTAACATGGGGAATATTGCTTGTATTGGGCTGAATGGTGGTGCTCAAAAAGATATGTCCATGTCCCAGAACCTGTAAGTGTGCCCATATTTGGAAAAATGGCAGTAGGGTGATGTGGGTAAATTCAGAGTTTGGGATTAAAATGTACAGATTTCTATATATAAAAGAGATAACTGGATGATGCAGGGAACCCAAAGCCAGTGCTCTGTGACGACCTAGAGGGGTGGGAGGCCTGTTTAAGAGGGAGAGGCCCTGTGTCTCCCTGTGGCTGATTCATGTAGATATGTGGCAGAAACCATCACAATATTGCAAAGTAATTATCCTCCAATTAAAAATCAAATAAAAAAATAGATAACCAACAAGGTCCTACTGCCCAGCACAGGGAACTATACCTGATATCTTGTATTAACCTTTAAGGGAAGAGAATGTAAATAGAGCAAGTATGTGTATCTGACCTGGAGAAGGAAATGGCAGCCCACTCTAGTATTCTTGCCTTGAGAATCCCATGGGCAGAGAAGCCTGGTGGGCTACAGTCCATGGGATCACAAACAGTCAGACACGACTAAGCAACTAACACACACATGTATATCTGAATCACTTTGCTGTACACCTGGAGTAACACAAGATTGTTAATCAAGTATATTGCAATAAATATTAAAAAAAAAACGGTCTTTGCAGATATAATTAAGTTGAGGATCTTATGATGAGATCATCCCAGATCCCGGCTGAACCTTAAACCCAAGGACAAGTGTCCTCAGAAGGCATGGAGGAGATGGCCACATGCAGACAGAGGCCGACATTGGAGTGATGGTGACCAAACCATATTTCCTGGAGCCACCAGAACCTGAAGGATATAGGGAGGGATCTTCCCATGTAGAGCCTTCAGAGGGAGCACAGCCCCACCAGCACCTGATTTCAGACTTCTGGACTCCAGAACTTTCAGAGAAGAAATTTTTTGTTGCTTGAAGCCACCCAGGTTGTGGTGACTTGTTACAGCTGCCCTAGGACACGAATCTTCTGAACTCTTTTGGCAAAAATTAACTGTGTGTTCCCTTTGATATTAAATTAACCACAAATAACAGTATGCAATTCTTTCCCACGTGTGTCCTTTTTCTACCACTTGATAACTAAGGGAAGGATAACTAAAGGAAGTTCTGCTTCTTGGCATTGCCCACAACAGTTTGCAGAGTGTTAGGGTCAGAGCGGGCACTTGGCCATGATTGAATAGTAGGGAATATTGATACACTCCCTCTCAGATTGAGGTTATAAAGCAAAGACTCTGGCATCATCGGGGTCCAGGGTACTTTGCTGCCTGTTGCTATCACTTCATGGCAAATAGATGGGAAAACAATGGAAACAGTGACAGACTTTATTTTTTGAAGCTCCAAAATCACTGCAGATGGCGACTACAGCCATGAAATTAAAAGATGCTTACTCCTTGGAAGAAATGCTTTGCTCCTTGGAAGAAAACCAAGACAACATATTGAAAAGCAAAGACATTTCTTTGCAAACAAAGGTCCGTCTAGTCAAGGCTATGGTTTTCCCAGTAGTCATGCATGGACATTAGAGTTGGATTATAAAGAAAGCTGAGAGCTGAAGGATTGATGCTTTTGAACTGTGGTGTTGGAGAAGACCCTTGAGAGTCACTTGGACTGCAAGAAGATCAAACCAGTCAATTCTAAAGGAAATCAGTCCTGAATATTCATTGGAAGCACTGATGTTGAAGTTGAAGTCCAATACTTTGGCCACCTGATGTGAAGAACTGACTCATTTGAAAAGGCTCTGATGCTGGAAAAGATTGAAGACAGGAGGAGAAGGGGACAACAAAGGATGAGGTGGCTGGATGGCATCATTGACTCAATGAACATGAGTTTGAGCAAGCTCCCGGAGTTGGTGATGGACAAGGAAGGCTGGCGTGCTGAAGTCCATGGAGTTGAAAAGAATCGGACATGACTGAGTGGCTGAACTGAACTGAACTGAAGCCTTGAGTTGATACCAGTTTGGGTATAACTTTGGCTTTGTCCACACTGATCTGCCGTCTCTCAAACTCAGCCTTTACAATATAGGGAATATAACCAATATTTTATAATAACTGTAAATGGAATATAACCTTTAAAATTGTGAATCACTATATGGTACGCCCGGAGAAGGCAATGGCAACCCACTCCAGTACTCTTGTCTGGGAAAATCCCATGGATGGAGGAGCCTGGTAGGCTGCAGTCCATGGGGTCGCAAAGAGTTGGACATGACTGAGCGACTTCAATTTCACTTTTCACTTTCATGCATTGGAGAAGGCAATGGCAATCCACTCCAGTGTTCTTGCCTGGAGAATCCCAGGGGTGGTGGAGCCTGGTGGGCTGCCGTCTATGGGGTCGCACAGAGTCGGACACGGCTGAAGCAACTTAGCAGCAGCATATGGTACGCCTGTAACTTGTGTAATATCAACTATCATTGATATTGCATCAGCTATCGTTGTTGTTCAGTTTTAAGTTGTGTCTGACTCTTTGAGACTCTGTGGATTGTAGCACGCCAGGATCCTCTGTCTCATGGGATTTCCCAGGCAAGAATACTGCAGTGTGTTGCCATTTCCTTCTCCAGGGAATCTTCCCAGACCAGGGATCAAACCCATGTCTTCTGCATTGGCAGGTGGCTCCTTTACCACTGAGCCACCAGGGAAACCCGCATCAACTATACTTCAACTTAAAAGAACAACAACAGCTTACAACTCCTGTTACTTCAGTTCCCCCAAGCCTGACTACTATTGAAGACGTGTTCTCTAACTGGAACTCGTAGGCTTGTCAAAATAACTGAGCTCTGCGCTTCCCTGGTGGTTCAGCAGCTAAGACTCCGTTCTCCCAATGCAGGACGCCCACGAGCCACCACTGAGACCTGGCACAGCCAGATACATACATAAATAAATACATTTTTAAAAAAGTGACCGAGTTCTGGGAGGGGGACCTCCCAGATGGTGGAGGGCATGGCTCATGCCTTTGTCCTTGATCCTCATTTGCTCCCTCTGTGGGCACACACCCAAGGCTGGTGGTCTTCGCTGGGGGCCTTCTCAGGTGACAGAGGAAGTGACAATGGAGAGAAAATCAAAGTGGAAAAAATAACTCACAAGAAAGCAGGAGAAGTAGCAGGCCCCAGGGAAAAGCAAGGCCCTCAGAGTCACTCAAAACTGGTTCTGCACAAATAAAGACTAGGCTCTGATCTGTGGGCCCCTAGGGCGCAGGCAGCTGCGCTGGGGAGCGGTGGACGCTGGCCTTTTCCTAAGAGGATGCCTCTGTTTGTCTTTCCTTTTCTGACTTGGGATTTTTCCACTTTGTCTTTCCTTCCCAGGCTTCTCTGGGGATCCTTGACCTCCTTCTGACCTTGCTGGTGAGAAGGGCTTTGATAAATGCTCCATGGCGTGCTCAGGAACCCCTCTCTGAAGAAGGCGGCTGGACCCCGCTCCGTCCCCTAGTCCCCCTGTTCCTGTGTGAAGGTTGAGGGAAGGGATGGTTGACCTTCCTGCACTGGGGCAGCAGAGGGTGGGTGTGGCCACATGGGCAGTGTCTGGGACAGAGAGCCTGGGAAGTGTGTCTATTTTTCTTTCCTCTCCACTTCCTCTTATGGATCTCTCTCCTCCCTTCCCCCAACTCCCTTCGCCCAACACAGTTTTCTTTCCAAACACAGAAAGGAGCAACAATCAGTGTGAAGCAGGAAGTAAAGGGAAAGAGAGGGAAAGAGCAGAGAGAGATGGGAAGGTGGTACCTCGAGGTCGCAAGGTGAGGCTTACTTGATGAGCAAAGTCGAAGCAAGTGATATGTGTAAGAAAGGGCTGTTCAAGAGGCAAATCAGGGGTGCTAAGTACCTTCTAGAGAGCTAAGACTTAGGCTGGATTCCTTCACGGGTAGAGTGGCTCAACTTCGGATTATGAAGATTGAAAATGGCCCCTGAATGGGCTTCTCTGGTGGTCCACTGGTTGAGAATCTGCCTTCCAGTATGCAGAGGACACAGCTCGATGCTTGCTTGGGGAGCTAAGACCCACAGGCCGCAGGGCAACTAAGCCTGTGAGACACAACTAGATCAGCCTGGACGCCGAAACAAAGACCCAGTGCGGCAGAAAAGCAAGCAAACGAACCAACCAAAAATGGCCACTGAAAAAAATGTATATGAAAGGAGAGAGGCTTCCACCTGCCCCATAAGGTACAATCTGAGAAGTGAGGGGTGATACATGTGATGGGGTCACACAGACACACACGCTTCTGCAAGTACACACACACACACACACACACTCTTTGGCTTAGAACAAATCTATCTGGTCCTTGGCTTGTCTTAGAAAAGTTCTCAGTGGCTCACGAAGGTGACAAAGGCAGGCCGGGACATCGAACCCTGGAAGGTGGTTTTTGTGTGATGGCACCAGGACTAGCCCTAGGGTATGATTTTTAAAGTTATTTTATTGCTAACTAAAACCTAAGTATACACACAATAATAAAATAAATTTAAAAATAAAGTATAGGTACAGCTGCTGCTGCTGCTGCTAAGTCACTTCAGTCATGCACCATGCAAAACAGAGGTATGATTTTAATGAGTGATTCTAAGGTGAACCTCTTTATAACTACTACCCAGGTCTGAAGGGAGACTCTTCCAGCCACCCCCAGAAGTCCCTTCTGCGTCCCCTCCTAACTCACATTGTTCCTTCCCCAACAGTAACCTCTCTCCCAACTTTTATAGGAATCACAAGCTTGAGCTTTTTACAGTTTTATCACCCAGGTGTGCATCACTAGACATCATGTTTATTCAGTCTTGTTCATTTTTTAAAAATATTTATTTATTTGGCTGCACCAGGTCTCAGTTGCAGCATGTGGAATCTTTAATCGTTGCACAGGAACTCTTAGTCGCGGCATGTGGGATCTAGTTCCTTGACCAGGAATTGAACCTGGGCCTCCTGCATTGGGAGTCTTAGCCACTGAACCACCAGGGAAGTCCCAGTCTTGTTCATGTTTTAATTGGATGTGTCTTTTCAGTCTTTTTAAATTCTGAATATTATTATGAACGTTATTGTTATGAACGTTGCCAGGTCCAAACTTGTATGTTCACTGCACGACAGGCCAATAAATCAAGGCGCGAATTGTTGGGGGGAAAGGAATAGCAGCTGTATTCAGAGAGCCAGCAGACTGAGAAGATGGGAGTCTAGTGTCCCAGAGAACGATCTTCCCCATGTTAGATACAGGCTTCTTTTATACTAAAAGGGACGGGGCCTAAGAGTACTGGTTCCAGCCAGACTGCAGAGGGGATATGTTCATTTCTTCTTCCCTGTGGCCACTCACAGGTGGGCCTGCTCAGGATGTTTCCTGTGAGCTAAAAACGTGTATTTTTAGCTTAAGGCTCATTGCTTGGGAGGCAGGTTCCCAGAGATGGGCCATTATGTATAATTTAAGCTTATAGGAAACCTTCCATTAGTGACTAACTTGTAATAGAATAAAAAATTCTTTCCACACTAAGAATTATTTTGGGAGGATCAGATGACCTCCTTAAGCCGGTCATCCAAAGAAAGACCCATTCTTTTTTGTCCCACAGGTAAAAATACATGCCTTTAAAAACATGTCTTAATAAGTTGAAATATGTGTCTGCTTTCCTTCTTCCTACAAGGCTTCTCCTCTTCCCTGTTTGCTTTGGCATTTGAGTGTGTCACAGACAAGTGAGTCAGTTGAGATGAGGTCTTCAATTTGCTTGAACCAGACGTGTGTCACCCCTCCTCTGGAGAGGGAGCAGGAGGTGCACATTTCATCCCTCACGTAGGACATCCTGGCTGAAATAACCTCAAAACATGCCCTGCCTTCCCCGAGGGTCTGTTTTTTAATTTTTGGAAGTATAGCTGATTTATAATGTTGTGTTAATTTCTGCTGTACAGCAAAGTGATTCAGTTATATGTGTATATTATATATATACACATATTCTTGTTTATATTCTTTTCTATTATGAATATCATAGGATACTGAGTATAGTTCTCTGTGCTATACAGTAGGACCTTGTTTATCAGCACAAAAACAGGTCTGCTTTGAAGTTCAAACAAGATGATGAACGTGAAAGTGAAAGTTGCTCAATCGTGTCTGACTCTTTGCGACGCCATGGACTATACAGTCCATGGAATTTTCAGGCTAGAATACTGGAGTAGGTAGCCGTTCCCTTCTTCAGGAGATCTTCCCAATCCTGGGATCGAACCCAGGTCTCCCACATTGCAGGCAGGTTCTTTGCCATGTACTTCAAATCCCTTTAACTATGGAAGCACTGACCAGGGGCTAGCAGTGTTTTTATGTATTACTTTCTCACAGACCAGGAGCACAGGAAATAGCTCCTCCTCATGCCTGGCTAGTGCCTCACGTTCTGGGACGAGAACCCAGGTCCTGACCCCCATCTAGGGTAAAGCCTGCCTGACTGCATGCTTAGCTGGGTCTCAGGTCTTGCAGTTCCTTCAACTAAAAGCAGTTTAACTGGGATGCAACATGGGAATCTCCACATAGCCAGGCCTCCTCTTCATCAGTTATCAACAGTTTGGTTTGAGAAGTTGTAGAAGGTAAGGTGGATAAGACTTGATGATTGATTGGATGGTGGGGAAGGGGGTGGTGGTGGAGAGGAAAAGAGAAGGAGGGATCCAGATTGATCCCGGGCCTCTGGCCTGGTTCGGGGAGACACGGGAAGAAGCTGAGCTGGCCTGGAGGGAGTCGTGGGCTGAGTGAGCAGAGGCTCTCTGGAGCGTGGGGGCTGTGCTGTTTGCAACCCCAAGCCCCCCGGTTCCTTACACTCGGACCTACTAAATGAATGACCGAGGACAGTGGGTAGCGGGGTCCACGGACGGCTTGCCTGAGGGCTGAGCTGGGGGAGCTGGCGGAGTCTGCTTTCTTTCCTCTCTAATCCTTAAACCTTGGTTTGACCCTGTGAGAATGAGAATGTTTGACCGTCTGAAAATGAAAAATAACCAGCCATTTCCCACCCTACCCCACCCTCGCCCCCAAAAGAGAAGTTTTGCATATGAACAGAAAGATGCAAGAGGGTGTTCTAGAAAGCCTGGGCTGATGGTTCTACTTTCTGGGGAGCTGCCCAGACTCTGCCCCACGTGACCCTTTTCTGGGGATGAGAATTCAGCTCAATCTCAAAACGGCCCGCATTCACTCCCTGCTGTGCCTGTCTTGGAGTACATTTAGGGTGCACAGTGGTGGGGACAGGAAGTGTCCCAGGGCGGGTCACGCTGACCTAAGAGGATCCGGGCTGGGGAGCAGACCCCTCCTCACCTTCCGGACCCAGCTTGTCTCACTTTTTAGGTCAGGATAATACTGCCTGGTCCTGCTTTTGGAGGTTCCAGCTTGTCCACCACTGTTTGTAGCCAGGGATGGTATCACCCTGCGGGGCTGATCGTCATAATTCCATGTGACTTATTGCCATTCGCGGAATTATGAGCCATACCAAGGGTGCCCTTGAGTCTGGCTTTATCACCCCTGGGTGTCCATGACTCTGAGACGCAGACCTGAGTCACTTTGTGTACGTTTGTTACCCTCTGAAATGCTAGCCAGTCTGAGGCTGCCGCAGTCTTTGTCCTCTAGCCAAAAAGCCAAACAAACAAACCGCTTCCTCTCTATTAAACTTCTACCAGCTTTCTAGACCCAGCACAGCCTTCAAAGAGGCCTCTCTTTGCACAGTAATGTATCCCATTAACTTGAAATCCTGGATATGCTGATCTGCGCACACGTGACACTTTAAATGGAGCCATGATCACGCTGTCGTCTGGCAAGTTGGGTGTTGTGCCATCTCCCCAGCTGGATTTGGGGGACATGTTTCTTCCCCTCCCTCCAGAGGCGGCTGTGTAGAGTTCCCCAAGTTTGATTCTTTCAGAGGCAGATCATCTGGTTTTATTCTGCTCCAAATATCGAGATGGAAGCATAAGGGAGCGAAGGTCCCCAGCACAATCCAGGATTTCTGAGTTGACTTCAACATCAGTGACGCCCACAGGGATCATGAGGGTGGCCCAGGAGGCATGCGCTGCTGCCTTGGGTCTGTGTGGCTCCAGGGTGAACCTGCTCCGAGAGTCACATTTTGGTTACTAATACTTTCAATGTTTAAGCACTTCAGGCTCAGTGAACTCAAATCTCCTCTCAATGCCATCGAAAAAGCAATGGCTAGGTCTTGGAGGGAGTAGGTGGAAGTGAGCAAGGAGGGTTGTCTTCTTCCTTACACCCTTTCGCTCTTGTGTTTTCTTCTTCTTGATTGGAACATAGTTGCTTTACAAGGCTGTGTTAGTTTCAGATGTACAGCAAAGTGACTCAGTTATATATCTATATCTATATTCTTTTCCATTATAGGCTATTACAAGATATAGAAGATATATTACAAGATACAGTTCCCTGTGCTCTACAGTAGGTCCTTGTTTCTTGTGCTTATTCTTTTTGTGTTGACAGTGGAACCAGGAAGAGGAAACTCGATATTTCTCTGACTGCCCGTGGCAAGCCATCCTCTTTCTCTTTTTTTGTAACAGTGCCCATCCACGGTTGTGACTGCTTTTCTGTCTAGCTCTGGTCATTCCTCTTTGAGCATCAACAGCCTCCCTCTCCAGGGGGGGCTCAGTTCTCGGTTCTTCAAAGGATCCTAAGAAACCTCTCTGCACTGTCCCCCACGGGACCAGCTGAGGCCCAGCCTCTTCCCTCCGGGCCTCCCGTAGTTGGGCTCAGTGCTGCTCAAAGCCTCGAGGCTGAAGGACAGGGTTGTTTTTCTTTATGGCCAGTGTGTCGCAGATCACTCATTCTGTTGTTGTTGTTCAGTGGCTCAACTGTGTCTGACTCTTTGTGACCCCATGGACTGCAGCACGCCAGACTTCCCTGTCCTTCACCATCTCCCAGAGTTTGCTCAAACTCATGTCCATTGAGTCAGTCATGCCATCCAACTGTCTCATCCTCTGTCGCCCCCTTCCCCATTTGTGTTCAATCTTTCCCAGCATCAGGGTCTTTTCCAATGAGTTGGCTCTTCGCATCAAGTGGCCAAAGTATTGGAGCTTCAGCTTCAGCATCAGTCCTTCCAAGGAATATTCAGGGTTGATTTCCTTTAGGATTGATTACTTCTGTAAAATACATTAAAAATTCCCAGGGAAGGGTGGCAGAGTATGCTATTCTAAAATACGCTGCTTTGGGACATCCCTTGTGGATAAGAATTTGCCTGCCGATGCAGGGGACATGGGTTCAGTCCCTGAACCAGAATGATTCTGCATGCTGGGGAACAACCAAGCCCCTGCGACGAAACTACTGAGCCTGAGGTCTAGAGCACGTGCGCGGCAACAAGGAAGCCATTGCAATGAGAAGCCCGTGAACTGCAGTGAAGAGCAGCCTCTGCACGCCACAGCTGGAGAAAGCCCGCGGGCAGCAGCAAAGGCCCAGTGCAACCCCTCCAACCACAAAAAAACTGGCTTTGGCATAAAGATTAGTTTAAGCTAAAAAATACATTTTTAACAAAGCAGGTGTAAGAAGGGTATTTTGATTCTCCCCTTTTTCTCCCTAAAAGCAGGAGATAAAACCCCCAGATGGAAGATGCCTTCCCTATACTGGGAGAAAAGTAATCTTGTTATTATCAAGGGCAGGGTGTAGAACCCAGAATTCTGTACAAACAGACCTTGCTGAAATAATTCTCATCTTCTGTTAGCCTCCCTTATGTTTTTGTTTCTTTTCTACAATTGCCTCTCTTTGTTCAACCTACTGTAAAAACCATTGAGGGTTTATCACTTTCTTTGAGTCTGTATTTTCTTACAAGGGCTCTTGTGTCATATAAGACTTGTTTTAAATAAGTTCAGTTCAGTTCAGTCGCTCAGTCGTATCTGACTGTTTGCGACCCCATGAATCGCAGCACGCCAGGCCTCCCTATTCATCACCAACTCCCGGAGTTCACTCAGACTCACGTCCATCGAGTCTGTGATGCCATTCAGCCATCTCATCCTCAGTCGTCCCCTTCTCCTCCTGCCCCCAATCCCTCCCAGCATCAGAGTTTTCCAATGAGTCAACTCTTCGCATGAGGTGGCCAAAGTACTGGAGTTCCAGCTTTAGCATCATTCCTTCCCAAAAAATCCCAGGGTTGATCTCCTTCAGAATGGACTGGTTGCATCTCCTTGCAGTCCAAGGGACTCTCAAGAGTCTTCTCCAACACCACAGTTCAAAAGCATCAATTCTTCGGCGCTCAGCCTTCTTCACAGTCCAACTCTCAGATCCATACATGACTACTAGAAAAACCATAGCCTTGACTAGACGGACTTTTGTTGGCAAAGTAATGTCTCTGCTTTTGAAAATGCTATCTAGGTTGGACATAACTTTTCTTCCAAGGAGTAAGCATCTTTTAATTTCATTGCTGCAGTCACCATCAGCAGTGATTTTGGAACCCAAAATAAAGTCTGACACTGTTTCCACTGTTTCCCCATCTATTTCCCATGAAGTGATGGGACCAGATGTCATGATCTTCGTTTTCTGAATGTTGAGCTTTAAGCCAACTTTTTC
>SJYT01062850.1:16859-28244 GCA_006410635.1 Cephalophus harveyi
ACATTTTAGTTTGTTCACTTAAGGAATATCACTCAGCAGGGGAAATGGTCACACATATAACAATCTGGATAATTCTCACAAACCTTCAGTTCAGTTCAGTTGCTCAGTCTTGTACAACTATTTGTGACTCCATGAATCGAAGCACTCCAGGCCTCCCTGTCCATCACCAACTCCCGGAGTTCACTTAGACTCATGTCCATCGAGTCAGTGATGCCATCCAGCCATCTCACCCTCTGTCGTCCCCTTCTCCTCCTGCCCGCAATCCCTCCCAGCATCACAAACCTTAGGGAGCAAATAAAATAGGACTCACACAAAATACAGACAGATTCCATTCACATCAAGATAAAAAGCAATCAGAATTGAGTATAGCATGGAAACATATACATTACCATATGTAAAACAGATAGCCAGTGGGAATTTGCTGTGTGACACACGGAGCTCAACCCAGGGCTCTGTGACAACCTAGAGGGGTGGGATGGGGTGGGAGATGGGAGGGAGGCACAAGAGGGAGGGGACATGTGAACACCTGTGGCTGATTCACGCTGATGTATGGCAGAAACCAGCACAGTATTGTGAACAATTATCCTCCAATAGGAAAAAAAAAAGCAAACTAATTTAGGAATGCACATATGGATGATAAACTATGAAGAAAAGTAAGTTGTTTTTTTTTTTTTTTTAAGTAAAATCTGTGGTTATATCTAGGGCTGAGAGAGGGGGTGGTGAGCAGGAAGGGCACATGTAGGTTTCTGGGGTGTTGAGTGATGCTTTATTTCCTTCCTTGGTGGTAGTTATGTGGGTTTTCCTCAAATAACTAATCTTAGTTTGTGGAACTACGTTTTATGGACTTCCCAGGTGGCGGAGTGGTAATGAATCTGCCTACCAGTGCCAGAGCCTCCAAAGATGTGGCTTTGATCCCGGGGTGGGGAAGATCCCCTGGAGTAGGAAATGGCAACCCACTCCAGTATTCTTGCCTGAAAAATTCCGTGGACAGAGGAGCCTGGTGGGCTACTGTCCATGGTGTCGCAAAGAATCTTACTATGTAAGATTGTATTGGTTAGCTGTTGCTGCAATCATGGTGTGTAACAAATCACCCCAACATTCAGTGGCTGAAGACCACAGTCCTTTAATCTCACAGCCATAGGTCCTGCAGGATCGGTGGCTCTGATGCATCGGCAGTCATGGGACCGCTCTGCTTCTGGCTTTGGGTCTGCACGCTGGCAGGGGCAGCTTCGCTGTGTGTGTTCATTGCAGGCCCAGACTCAGGAGGCAGGGGAGGCTCGTTTCACAGCAATGCCAGAGACTCAACTAAGGCACAGTGCCACTTCTACCCTACTGGCCAAAGGAAGTCAAATGGCCAAGGCCAAAATCAAGGGGTGGGGTGAAGCCCACGGTGAGGCACAGGGTGCAGGGTTGGAGCCAGTAATGCAAGTGTATGTGTGTTAGTCGCTCAGCGTGTCCCACTCTTCACGACCCCATGGACTCTAGCTTGCCAGGCCCCTCAGCCCGTGGGATTCTCCAGGCAAGAATACTGGATGGGTTCCCAGTTCCTTCTCCAAATGCAAGTTTATCTCTCCTTATAAAAGCATTAGTTAGGAACTTCCTTGATGGTCCCGTGGCTAAGAAGACTCTGCACTCACAGTGCAGGGGGCCCTGGGTTTGATCTGGGAACTAGATCCCACATGCTCTAACTAAGAGTTTGCATACAGCAACTAGGAGTCCACACGCCGCAGCAAAGATGGAAGATCCTTGTGCTGCAGCTAAGGCCCAGCACAGCCAAATAAATAAATATTTAAAAATAAATAAAAGCATTAGTTTGGAAAGAAGTTGAGGCTACTTTGGGGCACCCAGTTAGAAGTCAGAAGTTCTAATCAGGAGCTCAGAAAGCTCTCAAATTCAGACTAAGACTTGACTCATCTGCATTTAGGTAGCAACCTCTGCCCCACCAGTGACTGTGTTGTCTGGGGACAGTGTCCCAGGGTGAAGCAAGAGCATCATGTGAGCTGGGCTCAAGGTAATCCAGTATGGGGCTATGCATGTATAAAATATACAGGGAGCAGCAGAGGGGCAGGAGGAGGAAGCTGAGAAAGGAGAGATTTGAAATTGAACAAAGCAAATGGCACCGACAGTGTTGAGCACGTAACAATGTGCTGGGCTTCTGCTCTTAGAGGATCACGTTAGAGAAAGGAATTTGGCGGCTCTGTAGGGACCTATCTGCAGTGGGATGAGGCAAGTGGAGAGGAAACAGGGCTGTTCTTTCAACCAGTGTGGGTTAACCAGTGTGGCTCCCGAGCAGCGGCTCTCAACCTTCTCCCCACTCTGCCCTACAATGGCTCTTGCCCTGTTGGCTCAGACAGTAAAGAATCTGCCAGGAATGCAGGAGACCTTGGGTCGGGAACATCCTTTTGAGAAGGGAACCGTAACCCACTCCAGTATTCTCGCCTGGAGAATCCTTGGACAGAGGTGCCTGGGCTACAGTCCATGGGGCGGCAAAGAGTAGGACAAAGAGCGACTAACACACCCTGCAAGGCTCGGAGAACCGCGCTCCGGAAAGGACGTTCAGGGACAGCCTCTAGTGGACTGACCGATTTTATCATGAGTGGAGCAAATACATTTTCAGTATTTGCTTAAAGCCTTCCAGCTCCTCCACAACACCCCCTACACTAAACTAGTACTTTCCACCGTCATCAGCAGCTCATCACCCCCGGGTGACTTCCAATAGTCCTCACCTTCCTCCAAAACCGTTTTAAGAAACATTGCTATAAAAACAAGACAGAGGGACGGTGACTAAGAAAAGATGCTGCACCCAGAGAGGATATCATATGACTGATAAATACAAGAGCTTGAGTTTCTGCCCTGCCCAAAGGTGACTCCACGGTCAGTGTCCTTGCAGAATTTATTATCTATAGGGGAAGTGACCTGTGAATGCCCCACAGCAATCCAAGACAGGGCCCCAGAAGGGCTGAGTATCCTCCCCTACTATTTGCAGGGCTGGCATTGAGGAAGGAGCAAGGAGGGGGCAGTTTACAAAGGAGGAAGCCTTCAGGGAGCGGGCTGAGGTGGAAGATGGATGGAGAAGGGAGAATGGGGAGCAGAGGAGCACGTGGAGTTAGTGTAGGCAGACAGGGCGTGAAGGAGAAGGCAGCAGATGGGGCCGGAAATGAAATCTAGGGCTCCATACAGAGCATTTCCAAACGCAAGGGGTATTCAGGCTTACACTCTGCAGGCAATGGGGAGCCACCGCGGGTTTTTGAGGAGAGGAGTGGCATGATCAAATTCATGTCTTACTCGTAGCACTGGGAAGAATGAATCGACTGTCCGGGAAAAAAGAGGGATTACAGGGGGCTATTGCAAGGGAGACAGAAAGAAGGTAAATGTCTGGGCACGAAGCGTGGCTCAGGAATCTTTCGAGGGAGCCTCTCCTGTCCTCTCTGGCATGATGCTGGACTGCCCTTCCCCTGGAGGGTAGTGGGCTTGGCTAACATAAAGTCTTCCTCTTCCTGGCTCTCCCATGACATTAAGAAGACTGGTCACAGGACTTCCCTGGAGCTCCAGTGGTTAAGAATCCACCTTGTAAGGCAGGGGATATAGGTTCGACCCCAGGTTGGAGAATTAAGGTGCTTTGGGGCCACTAAGCTTGTGTGCCACAACTGCTGAGCCCACATGCCACAACTAAGACCCAACACAGCCAGATACATAAAATGAATGAATGGATTTTAAAGAAAAATAAAAAGATGACCAGTCAGGGCTGAGAGCCGGTATGACCAGGGAGGATGGAAGCCTGTGTTCTGAAGGAGCAGAAACCTGCCGTCTTCCTGACGTGACTCACTTTTACTGAGAGCAGTCACCCTCAAGGCTCTCAACCAAGCTGGGGGTCTCTTGCCCCCAACTCACTTGCCAGATACAGCAATAAGCCCCTTTCTCCAGAACAAGGATGGTTTAGAATGTCTGTCTAGGTGACCCAAAGAGTCAGACACGACTGAATATGTCTCCATGGACTGTAGCCCGCCAGGCTCCTCTGTCCACTTAAAAGCAAGCTGCATGCTCTGAAAGATACAGCAAATTACTGAATGTGACAAAAAAGAAGTAAACTCACAGATACAGAGAATAAAGTTCTGGACGGGAGGGACAATCTAGGGGACTAAGAGGTACAGACTGCTGCTGCTGCTAAGTCACTTCAGTCGTGTCCGACTCTGTGTGACCCCATAGACGGCAGCCCACCAGGCTTCCCCGTCCCTGGGATTCTCCAGGCAAGAACACTGGAGTGGGTTGCCATTTCCTTCTCCAATGCAAGAAAGTGAAAAGTGAGAGTGAAGTCGCTCAGTCGTGTCCGACCCTCAGCGACCCCATGGACTGCAGCCTACCAGGCTCCTCCATCCATGGGATTTTCCAGGCAAGAGTACTGGAGTGGGGTGCCATTGCCTTCTCCGAGAGGTACAGACTATTAGGTATAAAATAAGCTATGAGGATATATTGTACAACACAGGAAATATAGTCAATATTCTATTACAACTATAAATGGAGTATAACCTTGAAGTATTATGAGTCACTATATTGTACATCTGTAACTTAGATAATACTGTACAGCAATTATGCTTCAGGAAGAAAAAAAAAACAGCTGCATGTGGGGACCACTTGGGGGAGCTTAACCAATATTGATTCCCATGCTCAAATCCCAGAAGTTCTGGTTTCACTGGAAAGGTGCAACCCAAGCGTTGTGCTCCGTCACTCAGTCGTGTCTGACTCTTTGCAACCTCGTGGACTGTAGCCCACCAGGCACCTCTGTCCATGGGATTTTATAGGCAAGGATACTGCAGTGGGTAACCATTCCCTTCTCCAGGGGATCTTCCCAACTCAGGGATCAAACTGCCTCTTGAGTCTCTTGTGTCTCCTATTTGGCAGGCAGATTCTTTACCATTAACACCACCTGGGAAGCCCAACCCAGGCACTGGGATTTTTAAAAACTCTTCAGGTGATTCTAAGATGCAACTAAGGTTGCATATTCTCCAATTCAAACAGTAAGTCTATGATCTTGGTGAATGAGGAAGGAGCTGCAGCAGCAGCACATTTTTAAAAATCCAGGAAAACTCAGGTACCACTGAGTGAAGGTTTCACAAGGGAGGACCATGGATGGGCAATATTTCATTATTTCTTTTTTAAAGACATTTATTTTTATTTATTTGGCTGTGCCAGGTTTTATTTGAGGGATTTTCTATCTTTATTGCAGCATGTAGGATCTTTAGTTGTGGCATGCAGGCTCTTATTTGTGGCACGTGGGATCTAGTTCCCTGACCAGGGATTGAACCCAGGCCCCATGCATTGGGAGCATGGAATCTTAGCCACTGGAATTCCTGGGAAGTCCTTCCTATTCCACTGTTTCGGATTGTCAGAAGCCATTAACCTGAAGCTGGTTTGGTCTGTGCACACATAGCAACATGAAGACCTTGCTTTCTGCATTGAAAACATCGTTTTGTAAAATGTAAATTAATTCCCCTAAACGGTCACTTTTCTGCCAGTCATGGTGTCTGGGCTTTTCCCTTTGGCATGTACTGTAACTGCTGAGAGAGGTGTGGTCAGAACACACCCACGTCCTGTGGGTATCTGCTGAGTTCAGCTTTCTTGATGTCATAACAGAACTGTCTGATGAATTTCTTCATGGGGTGAAGTCTGCTGTCTCTTCTGTTTCAAAATCCACGAGTGGCAAGACTCTGACTCACTCCCCTTAGCCTATGGAGTTCTACTGCTTCCTGGGTCACAAACCCTGCGGCCGCGGGAATTCCTGAAATGGGTGAAAACTATCCGGCTTAACTGCAAGGGCCTAGAGTTCAAGTTCCAGCTCTCCCACCGTTGTCAGGGGAGGCGTGGGGACTGTATATGGACAACTGCGTGACATTTCTGGGCTTCGAGATGTTTTTAGGGAAGGAGAGGTATAAATATAAAACGTGGTGAACCCTAATTCAGACCTTTGAGGGGAGGATGGGAAGGTTTCTCTCAGTTTGTGGGTGACTCTGACACCAACTAGCTTTAGTTCAATCATTCAAGAGATATTTGCTTGGACTTTCCTGGTGGTCCGGTGGCCAAGACGCTGAGCTCCCAGTGTAGGAGTCTGATCCCTGTTTGGGGAACTGTATCCCACATGCCACACATAAAGATCCTGTGTGGCACAGCGAAATAAATAAGTAAAAAAAATGCTTTTATAAAAGACTTATTCACTGCCAGAAACTGTTTTAGGCTCCTAAAAAGAATGGTTGGTGGGGGAAACGTTTATTTTTTAGAACAAATAAACATTTGCAACAAAATTGAGAGGGAGGGACAGAGATTTCCATGCATTCCCTTCCCTTCAACACGCATTGCTCTCCCTGTTGTCAACATCACTCACCAGAATAGTACATTTCTTACCAAAGATGAACCTACACTGACACATCATAATCACCCAAAGTCCATAGTTTACCTTAGGGTTCACTCTTGATGTTACATATTCTATGGGATTACACAAATGTATAATGACATGCATCCATCATTACAGCATCACACAGAGCATCTTCTCTGTTCTAATATTTCTCTGTACTCTGTATTCATTTCCATTCTACTCTCCCAACCCTAGGCAATCACTGGTCTTTTTATTGTCTCCATAGTTTTGCCTTTTCCAGAATGTCATAAAGTTGGAATTACACAGTATGTAGCCTTTTCGTATTGGCTTCTTTCATTTAGTAATATGTATTTAAGTTTCCTCCACGTCTTGTCATGACTTGATAGCTCGTTTTTTTTTTAATCTAAATAATGTTCCGTTGTCTGGAATATAGTTTAGTCGCTCACCTACTAAAAGATATCTTGGTTGCTTCCAAGTTCTGGCAATTATGAATAAGCTGCTATAAACACCCTGTGCAGGTTTTGTGTGAACATGTTATCAATCTCTGGGATAAATACCAAGGAGCAGATTGCTGGATCTTATGGTAAAAGTATGTTAATTGTGTTTAGTTCAGTTCAGTCCCTCAGTCGTGTCTGACTCTTTGCAACTCCATGGACTGCAGCATGCCAGGCTTCCCTGTCCATCACCAACTGCCAGAGCTTGCTCAAACTCATGTCCATCAAGTCGGTGATGCCATCCAACCATCTCATCCTCTGTCGTCCCCTTCTCATCCTGCCTTCAATCTTTCCCAGCATCAGGGTCTTTTCCAATGAGTCATTTCTTCTCATCAGGTGGCCAAAGTATTGGAGTTTCAGCTTCAGCATCAGTCCTTCCAATGAATATTCAGGACTGATTTCTTTTAGGATTGACTGGTTGCATCTCCTTGTAGTCCAAGGGACTCTCAAGAGTCTTCTCCAACACCACAGGTCAAAAGCATCAATTCTTCGGTGCTCAACTTTCTTTATAGTCCAACTCTCACATCCGTACATGACTACTGGAAAAACCATAGCTTTGACTAGATGGACTTCTGTTGGCAAAGTAATATCTCTCCTCTTCAATATGCTGTCTAGGTTGGTCATAGCTTTTCTTCCAAGGAGCAAGCGTCTTTTCATTTCATGGCTGAAGTCACCATCTGCAGTGATTTTGGAACCCCCCAAAATAAAGTCTATCACTGTTTCCATTGTTTCCCCATTTATTTCCCATGAAGTGATGGGACCAGATGCCATGATCTTCGTTTTCTGAATGTTGAATTTTAAGCCAGCTTTTTCACTCTCCTCTTTGGAGGCTGTTTAGTTCTGCTTCGGTTTCTGCCATAAGGGTGATGTCATCTGCATATCTGAGGTTATTGATGTTTCTCCTGGCAATCTTGATTCCAGTTTGTGCTTCATCCAGCTCCACATTTTGCATGATATACTCTGCATATAAGTTAAATAAGCAGGGTGACAATATACAGCCTTGACGTATTCCATTCCCAATTTGGAACCAGTCTGTGGTTCCATGGCTGGTTCTAACTGTTGCTTCTTGACCTGCACACAGATTTCTCAGGAAGAAGGTAAGGTAGTCTGGTATTCCCATCTCTTGAAGAGTTTTCCATAGTTTGTTGTGCTCCACACAATCAAAGACTTTGGTGTAATCAATAAAGCAGAAGTAGATGTTTTTCTGGTACTTTCCTGCTTTCTCGATGATCCAATGGATGTTGGCAATTCGATCTCTGGATCCTCTGCCTCTTCTAAATCCAGCTTGAACATCTGGAAGTTCATGGTTCACGTACTGTTGAAGCCTGGCTGGGAGAATTTTCAGCATTACTTTGCTAGCGTGTGAGATGAGTACAATTGTGTGGTGGTTTGAAAACTCTTTGGCATTGCCTTTCTTTGGGATTGGAATGAAAATTGACCTTTTCCAGTCCAGTGGCCACTGCTGAGTTTTCCAAATTTCCTGGCATATTGAGTACAACACCTTAAGAGCATCATCTTTTTAGAATATGAAATAGCTCATCTGGAATTCCATCACCTCCACTAGCTTTGTTCATAGTGATGCTTTCTAAGGCCCATGTGACTTCACATTCCAGGATGTCTGGCTCTAGATGAGTGATCACATCATCGTGATTATCTGGATCATGAAGATCTTTTTTGTACAGTTCTGTGTATTCTTGCCACCTCTTCTTAATATTTTCTGCTTCTGTTATGTCTATATCATTTCTGTCCTTTATTGAGCCCATCTTTGCATGAAATGTTCCCTTGGTATCTCTAATTTTCTTGAAGAGACCTCTAGTCTTTCCCATTCTATTGTTTTCCTCTATTTCTTTGCATTGATCACTGAGGAAGGCTTTCTTATTTCTCCTTGCTATTCTTTGGAACTCTGCATTCAAATGGGATTTCTTTCTTTTTCTTTGTTGCCTTTCGCTTCTCTTCTTTTCTCAGCTATTTCTCAGCTATTTGTTAATTGTGTTAAAAACTGCCAAACTGTCTTCCAAAATGGTTGCACCATTTTGCATTCCCACTGGTAATTAATGAGAGTTTCTATTGCTGCACATCTTCACCAGCATTTGATGTTGTCAGTGTTCTGGATTTTGGCCATTCTGTTAGGTTTGTAGTAGTATTTATTTTGTTTTAATTTGCATTTCCCTGATGACATATGATGTGGTGTTTTTGGTATGCTAATTTGTCATCTGTATATTTTCTTTTGTGAGATGCCTGTTAAGGTCTTAGCCTATTTTTTAAATAAGTTTTTGTTTTCTTATGGTTGTGCTTCGGAGAAGGCAATGGCATCCCACTCCAGTACTCTTGCCTGGAAACTCCCTTGGACAGAGGAGCCTGGTAGGCTGCAGTCCATGGGGTCGCTGAGTCAGACACGACTGAGCGACTCACTTTCACTTTTCACTTTCCTGCGTTGGAGAAGGAAATGGCAACCCACTCCAGTGTTCTTGCCTGGAGAATCCCAGGGATGGCGGAGCCCAGTGGGCTGCCATCTGTGGGGTCGCACAGAGTCGGACACGACTGAAGCAACTTAGCAGCAGCAGCAGCAGCAGCATGGTTGTGCTTTAAAGGTTCTTTGTATATTTTGGATAATAGTCCTTTTTTTTTTAAAGATTTTTTTGATGTGAATCATTTTAAAATTCTTTATTGAATTTGTTACAATGTTGGCTGTTTCATGTTGCGGTTTTTTGGCCTTGAGGCATTTTGGATCTTATTTCTCTGACCGGGGACCAAACGCTGGCCCTCCGCAGTGAGAGCGAGGAGTCCTAGCCACTGGACCGCCAGGGAATTCTCTCCGGTTTTTTTGAGCTATAACTGGCATATGGCATTGTATAAGTTTAAAGGCGTTTTAACTGATATTTGACGTATGGCATTTAAAGTTTATAATGATTTTTTTAAACTTACTATTCTTAATCATTTTATCATTTTTGTGTGTACAATTTAGTGCCGTTAAGAACATTAATGTTGTTGTGCAATCACACCATTATCTCCAGAACTTTTTCATCTTCCTAAACTGATACTCTACCCATTAAATACTAATTGCCCCTTCCTCCCAGCCCCTAGCCCCTGGAAAGCAGTATTCGACAATACTCTCTGTCTCTATGGATTTGCCTGCTAAGAGATCTCCCGTAAGTAGATCAGACAGTATTTGTCCTTTGTGCCTGGCTTGTTTTACTTAGCGTAATGTATTCAGAGTTCATGTGTGTGGTAGCATACAACATCATGATTTGACTTACTTATATTGTTGAACTATTTTTCTTAATTAATTAGTAATAGCGAACCCTTGGGGAGTGCTTACCACAGGCCAGTTTCTGTGCTAAACATGTGGTTTGCACTCCTGTTAAAAGCAGTTGTATCCTTTTATCACAATTCCCATTCCCCTTACACAACCATCCTGACATGTTTTGTGTATGTCCTTGTTTGTGCTTTCGGAATTTCAGGTTGTTTTCTAGGCATGTTTTAAAATTTATGCTGATGTCAAATCTGCTTGTGTAAATTAGAGTAGGTGCACTTTTTCTCCCAGCCTATGTTAGTATGATCCAGCTGTGTTGCTAGCGATACATCTCCATTGCTTCTCGCGGCTGCAGAGGACTTAGAGAGTACAGCCACCGAGTTTCACCTGTCCACTGCCACACAGAAGAGCCTTGGACTGAGGCCTGGACCCGCCATCACCCCATCCACAGCCCTGCCCCCGCCATCACCCCTCGGCTATGATGAGCATCCTCATGTAGGTGTCCTTAGGTCCCTGCATAAGAGACTTCAGGTACACCTATATGTAAATTCCCAGGAGTGGATTATTAATTATGTGGTATAGATACAGGTGGTCTGGCTGAGGAATGCTACACCACCTACCCATTACCTCCAGTATTGTAGGAAGGTTATAGCCGCACATCCTAACCCACTTGGCATTCCTCAGCTTTCTAATTTTTGCCAAACAGGTGGCAAGTAGTATCTCATTGGTTTAATTTTCAATTACCTTGTAACCAGTGAACATCTCTCCATATATTTGCCCTTTCGGTTTCTTACTCTGAAAATGGCCTGTTCCTCTTCTTGGCTCATTTTCCCACTAGCTTCTTCTCTCTGTCTTGTTGATATGCAGGAGGTCCTGTAGTGTTCAGATACTAGTCATTTGGGGCTTGAGGTATTGCAGTATCTTTGCCCAATCTGTTATCTAGTCATTATCTTCTTTTTTAACTTTTAAAGTAGGGAAAACCACTAGACCATTCGGGTATGACCTAAATCAAATCCCTTATGATTATACAGTGGAAGTGAGAAATAGATTTAAGGGCCTAGATCTGATAGATAGAGTGCCTGATGAACTATGGAATGAGGTTCGTGACATTGTACAGGAGACAGGGATCAAGACCATCCCCATGGAAAAGAAATGCAAAAAAGCAAAATGGCTGTCTGGGGAGGCCTTACAAATAGCTGTGAAAAGAAGAGAAGCGAAAAGCAAAGGAGAAAAGGAAAGATATAAGCATCTGAATGCAGAGTTCCAAAGAA
>SJYT01062850.1:31540-49912 GCA_006410635.1 Cephalophus harveyi
GATGAGATGGCTGGATGGCATCACTGACTCATTGGATGTGAGTCTGAGTGAACTCCGGGAGTTAGTGCTGGACAAGAGGCCTGGCGTGCTGCGATTCATGGGGTCGCAAAGAGTCAGACATGACTGAGCGACTGAACTGAACTGATTTTGTATTGGGGCACAGCAGATTTACAATGTTGTGATAGCTTCTGGTGAACAGCGAAGGGACTCAGCCACACACACACATGTATCCATTGTCCTCCTGGTCATTATCTTTGACCATTGTGTCCTTTGTTTTCCTGTAGTTGGAGGGATCATGTTAATCTTGAGCCTTATGATTGTGCTTTCGGCATTTTTAAAGAAGTCCTTCACCTCTAGTCCATAAAGACACTGTTCACAGTTCTGTTACCAGCAGAGTTTGGATTTCACAGGTAGGGCTGCAGTTCTTCTGCACACTAGCTCTGTAAGTGATGTTTATCGGGGATCCGGTTGTGTTTGTTTTTGCTTACTCTACTCGCTGGATCTTTGTAACAGCTCACTGAGGGAGGGGAGGAAAGTGGGGGCAAAGGTCAAAATGCTGGCAGGTGGCAAATTCCAAATCTGATTTTGTTTCTTCAAGTGTCAGGTGGCTGTACCGCATTACAGATCTCTGGGGCTAGGGTGCAATGAAGCCTGGGTTGGGAAGATCCCCTGGAGAAGGAAATGGCAACCCACTCCAGCATTCTTGCCTGGAGAATTCCATGGAGAGAGGAGCCTGGTAGGTTACAATCCATGGGTCGCAAAGAGTCGGACATGACTGAGCTACTTAACTAACTAACTATAGGTACATATAGATATACCATGAAGTCTCTCATTTGGGGACCTTGAATTATTATTATTACCCACTTGATGGACAGATGAGGCCCTCGGTTCCCTCTCTTGGACCTAGCTTGATCAGAAATGGCAGCAAACCCTCATGAAGGGCCACACTCAAACCCCTAGTTTCAATTGGAAGCCCCTTCCCATCTCTCTGACCCCTACACCGCGTAATCCACACATGCCCACTCCAAACTAACCTCTCCTCCCTTAACCTAGGACCTTCTTCTACTTTCTGTCCTCAAATTTTTTTCTTATGAATGCTGCTGCTGCTGCTGCTAAGTTGCTTCAGTCGTGTCTGACTCTGTGCGATCCCATAGATGGCAGCCCACCAGGCTCCTCTGTCCCTGGGATTCTCCAGGCAAGAATACCGGAGTGGGTTGCCATTTCCTTCTCCCATGCATGAAAGTGAAAAGTGAAAGTGAAGTTGCTCAGTTGTGTCCAACTCCTAGCGACCCCATGAACTGTAGCCTACCAGGCTCCTCCGTCCATGCAGTTCTCCAGGCGAGAATAGTGGAGTGGGTTGCCATTTCCTTCTCCACTTACGATCGCTAAGCAGTTATAATCACTGAGATGTAGAGAGTACTTTCCATGTGCCAGGCACTGTTCTAAGCACTTAACATGTAGACATTCATTTATTATTCACAACAACCTTATGAGGTGGGTGTTGTCAATGTACCCATTTTACAGATCATAAAATTGAGGCCACAGTTCTCAGTGTGTAGCAAAATGTGTAGCAAAGCAGGGATATAAACCCAGGCCACTAAGCACAGAGCCTGCATTCCAACCACTGTGTCACATGTCCCTTGTAAGATACCATACCCTCCTATCCAGATTGGGTAAAACTCTCAAAACTATAAAATACAGGTAACAGGACAAGGCTCTGACTTTATTTTTTTTAAGTAAAAATATTTTTTTGACTTCTCTGGTGGTCCAGTGGTTAAGAATCTGCCTGCCAATGCAGAGGACATAGGTTCAATACCTAGTCTGGGACGATTCCACATGCTGCAGAGCAATTAAGCTCATGCACCATACCTACCGAAGCCCTCACGCTCAAAAGCTCCCCAACAAGAGAAGCGATTGCAACAAGGAGTCCACTCACTGCAACTAGAGAAAGCCCTCCGGAAACAATGAACACCCAGATGCAGTCAAAATAAAATAAAATAAAAATTTTTATTGAAGTATAGTTGATTTACAATGTTGTGGTAATTTCTAGCATAGAGTGGTTCACTTATATTAATACATACATATATGTATATATATGTGATATGTATATTCTTTTTCACATTCTTTTCCATTATTGTTTACTACCAGATACCAGACTATAGTTCCCTGTGCTATACAGTAAGATCTTGCTGTTTATCCATCCTATATATGTATTAGTTTGCATCTGCTAACCCCAAACTCTCAGTCCTCCTTCCCCCACTCCCCTTCCCCCTGGCAACCACAAGTCTGACTTTTAGTTTGAGCATCATTGTAACAAATGCTGCCACTTGACATTCTAGCATTCAGAACCTCCTGGATTTGTAGTCATCACAGTGATGTGGTGTGAGTGAAAGACCCTGAATATCTTGATAAGAAAGCCCACCTGACTCGTTAGGGCTTTCTGCACAGCGAAAGGTTTTGTTAAGCAAACATTCAGCTAACTGGAGAGCGCCGTTCCAGCCCAGCCACACAGCAGGGCGCTTATCTCTGTTTTTGGCAGAACCTCTGAGTCCCCTCTGTGTAACCCAATCTGCGGGCTGCAGTATGAACGCCTCCAGGCCTGGGCTGGCTCTGTCCTGGCCTTTGTTCTCCTCTCCCATGCCCCATTGTTCTCAGATACTTGGCTTTCTGCGTTGTCATCCTGTTTTGACCCCATCTTGGCTCTGTTCATCGTCGCCATGTTTTCCTCCACCCTTCACTCTTGCCTCCAGCTTTCATCTCTTCTCTCTACCTCTTTCTGTCTCACGTTCAGAATGACATCTTATCTACCTGTCCTTTCGCCCTCCTTTCTTCTCTACTCTTTTGTCCTAAACCCACATTGGAGCTGGTTCTGGGCAGTCACTTTTTCCTGCCCTGTCCCCACCTCCCTCCTCCCTACTGACTCCTGAGCCCCCCGTTCTCCGGGCAAGCTCAGCTCTGCCAACGGCAGCCCCCTTATTCTACCTTCTTACTGACCGTCCAGAGAACTAAGGCAGGAGGGCAGTCCCCTGACTGTGCGATAGTGGCTCCAAATCGTCTTTTGGTCAGGTTTGAATGTAATCAATAAGACAGATCGGGCTGCTCCTTGCTGTGGTTCTGATCAATTTCTCTTCTGCAGAGAAGGCGACTGGTCATGAATCCTTACGGTTGTCACTTTCATTTCCAGGGAACAATCTCCTTTACTCAGCTCTTCCACTTAACCCCATCACTTCAGCCCCTCCTGGATGACCCCTAGTTAGTCCTCCACCTGACGATGTCTCTGAGCACACTGAATTATGACTGCCACCTTATCAAACATGTCCTCCTTATCCTTTTTGTTCAGGACACCTGCTCCAACCACATGTTCTGGAATACCTGAAGTCCTGCATTGCCCCAACAGACTCACCAGTGAAGTCCCATCAGGGGCATTGATATACCAGGCACGCGTGGGTTAATCTATCATACACAGATTATTTCCCAACTCAAGAGTTAACGCCGGGTACTCCTGACCCCCTCCCAACAATGAACACCTTTTGCTGTCAGCATTTCTTAGCTTAGCTCATTCTGTCCTTTTCCTCGCAACACTCTCCTATGGCAACCCCGACAGCTGAGACTGCCTCCAGGGCTTTCCCAGCACAATCCTGAGCGTCTTCTGGAATCTGACTTGAGTCCCTGAAGGTCCCTCCCTGCTCTCTCTTTTCTGAGACGTCACAGCTGTTCCAACAATACCAGGGCACTCACGTCCTTACTGATGGTTGTTTTTCAGTCGCTAAGTTGTATTCGACTCTTTGAGACCCCCATGGACTGCAGCACACCAGGCTTCCCTGTCCTTCACTATCTCTTGGAGTTTGTGCAAACTCTTGTCCATTGAGTCAGTGATGCCATCCAACCATCTCATCCTCTGTCACCCTCTTCTCCTCTTGCCCTCAATCTTTCCCGGCATCAGGGTCTTTTCCAATGAGTCAACTCTTCACATCAGGGGCCAAAGTATTGGAGCTTCAGCTATTGCTAGGAAATTTTTTTATCTGCTTCTGTTTTTGTCTCTCTAGGAAGATACTTTGCACCTTCACAGCAAAGGATCACATTTTCAGCATTTAGAGTCCAGATGGGCAGAAGGGAAATGATTTGGGAGCCTTAACGAGTATCTGAATGAACAAACGTGGAATCTCAGATCCCTCCCTCCCGCTATAGTCACAGGCCACCTTGGTCTGTAGCTGTCCAGTACGTGTCATAGTTTCCCCTACTAGACCATAATCTCTTAAGGTGATTGGAGTGGGGGTCTCTGAAAAGACCTCACCTCGTTCCCCCTCCCTGCCCCCCAGGATTTGGCATTGCTGCAGACTAAGCAATCGGCAAAAGTTGTTGAATGGGCATGGAGGTCAGAAGACACAGTTCTCTGCCCAGGGGAGTGAGGAACAAGGAAGTTCAGGGATTACGGGGAGTAATCAGAAGCACTTGGGTGTCCATCAACTGGAAAATCCATCTTTTCATGTGCAAGACCCAGAAGGGAAGGCCTAGGCAGTTAATTCCCAGACCAGGAGTACCTAGTATATTGGCCCTGGGGTGCCCAGCAGGAATCGAGTATTTGAGGCCTTGGGAGTGTTAATGCTGACCACGTAGGTCAGGGCTCTTGGCTCCATGAGCCTTTGGCCTCCCTGCTTTCCTGCTGAAGTGAGATAGTGCTGAGTAGACTCTAGGGAAACCCAGGACTGGAGATTCAGGAACCCGGGGAGGCCAGCTGTGCCATCCTGAGTGGGACGGGGGTGGGGGGGCGCACTGCCCTTTCCGGGCCTCTTGTTCCTGCTTTGAGAAACTGTATCACCACCAACTGGTGTAGTTGCTGACTGTGTCCAGATTCATTTCCTACTGTCGCTGCAACAAATTGCCACATGCTTAGTGGCTCCAAAAAACACAAGATCATTCACAGTTATGGACATCAGAAGTCTCCAATGAGTCTCGCAGGGGCCAGAAACCATCCTTCTGGAGACTTGGAGAAAAATGGTTCCCTGACTTTACCAGTTTCTAAAGGCTGCCCACTTGGAGGAGGAAATGGCAACCCACTCCAGTATTCTTGCCCAAAAAATCCCATGGACAGAGGAGCCTGGCGGACTACTCCATGGGTTCGCAGAGCTGGACACGACAGAGTGACAGAGCCAAGGCTGTGCATGTTCATCAGCTCATAACCACACAATTCCAGCTACTGATTCCATCTTCATATCTCCTCTGACTGAGGCACCTGACTCTCTGATAATGAATGGAGTCCTGTGATTCCAGCAGCAGTGTTCAGTTGCTCATCGTGTCTGACTCTTTGTGGACTCGTGGACTGTAGCCTGTCTGGCTTCTTTGTCCATGGGATTTCCCAGGCAAAAGTACTGGAGTGGGTTGCCATTTCCTACTCTAGGGTATCTTCCCAAACCAGGTGGATTCTTTACCACTGGGCCACCAGGGAAGCCTTGATTTCAGCAGGCCCACTGAGATAATCCCTAGATCCCCAAATCCTTAACTCCATCATATCCACAAGGCCTCTTTTGCCTTGTAAGGTCACATATTCACAGGTCCTGGGAAAATGACCGGAACTTCTTTGGGGGGACCACAATGTCCCACAGAAGGATCTACATGGCAATCTTATTTTAATTATGAAATATTTCAAGCTTACAGGAAAGCATAGATAATAATGTAATACTCTGACAACAAAATGACTTGTGAATCTTAATAACAGACCTGCCTGGATACTGCACTGTGCACAGATTGACTTCCTCCAGAAAAGGCTTGCAAGTCTCTGCTGATTATGGTGCTGATTTATTAGAACATCTGTCTGAATGTCTACGTCTGATAGAACTCTTTGACAGATTAACTATTGGTTGGGATAACTATTAACATGCACTTCTCAACACTTAGAGAAATGAAATGTTCCACTTATAGTAAGCTGTTAAAATCCTAATTGTCTCCTTGGGGCCCAGCCCTCCTCTCAGGTTCAAAAACCAGCTCATTTACAAAGGAACGAAATCACACACCGTAGGTGGGAGACCTGTGTACCCATCACCCAGCTTTGCCCAATGTCAACACTGTACCACGTTTGCTTTTTATTTTTTTAAGTAATAAAGTGTTAAAACATTGCAGGTTCATTTGAAGGCCCCTGTGTGGCTCTCCCCCACATCTTGCTCACTTCTAGAAGTGAAAGTCTGTGGTGACCACACCCATAGGGCCCTTTGTGTCCAGCTGCTGGTGTGGGTTTTACTCTCCAGGTGATGGATGGTCAGCCTGGAGAAGTGGGGGTTAAGGTCAACAAGTTCAGTTCAGTTCAGTTGTGTCCGACTCTATGTCACTCCATGGACTGCAGCACACTAGGCTTCCCTGTCCATCACCAACTCCCGGAGCTTACTCAAACTCATGACCATCGAGTCAGTGATTGCATCCAACCATCTCATCCTCTGTCGTCCCCTTCTCTTTCCACTTTCAATCTTTCCCAGCATTAGAGTCTTTTCAAATGAGTCAGTTCCTCACATCAGGTGGCCAAAGTATTGGAGTTTCAGCTTTGCATCAGTCCTTCCAATGAACATTTAAGACTGATCTCCTTTAGGATGGACTGGTTGGATCTCCTTGCAGTCCAAGGGACTCTCAAGAGTCTTCTCCAACACCACAGTTCAAAAGCATCAATTCTTCAGCACTCAGCTTTCTTTATAGTCCAACTCTGACATCCATACATGGCTCCTGGAAAAACCATAGCTTTGACTAGACAGATTTTTGTTGGCAAAGTAATGTCTCTGCTCTTTAATATGCTGTCTAGGTTGGTCATAGCTTTTCCTCCAAGGAGCAAGTGTCTTTTCATTTCATGGCTGCAGTCACCATCTGCAGTGATTTTGGAGCCCCCCCAAAAAGTCTGCCACTGTTTCCATTATTTCCCCATCTATTTGCCACGAAGTAATGGGACCGAATGCCATGATCTTAGTGTTCTGAATATTGAGTTTTAAGCCAACATTTTCCACTCTCCTCTTTCACTTTCATCAAGAGTCTCTTCAGTTCTTCGGTTTCTGCCATAAGGGTGATGTCATCTGCATATCTGAGGTTANCCCCATCTATTTGCCACGAAGTAATGGGACCGAATGCCATGATCTTAGTGTTCTGAATATTGAGTTTTAAGCCAACATTTTCCACTCTCCTCTTTCACTTTCATCAAGAGTCTCTTCAGTTCTTCGGTTTCTGCCATAAGGGTGATGTCATCTGCATATCTGAGGTTATTGATATTTCTCCCAGCAATCTTGATTCCAGTTTGTGCTTCATCCAGCCTGTCATTTATCATGATGTACTCTGCATATAAGTTAAATAAGCAGGGTGACAATCTATAGCCTTGACGTACTCCTTTCCCAATTTGGAACCAGTCTGTTTTTCCATGTTCAGTTCTAACTGTTGCTTCTTGACTGGCATACAGACTTCTCAGGAGGCAGGTCAGGTGGTCTGGTATTCCCATCTCTTGAAGAATTTTCCATAGTTTGCTGTGATCCACATAGTCAAAGGCTTTGGCATAGTCAATAAAGTAGAAGCAGATGTTTTCTTGGAACTCTCATGCTTTTTCAATGATTCAATGGATGTTGGCAATTCAATCTCTGGTTCCTCTGCCTATTTTAAATCCAGCTTGAACGTCTAGAAGTTCACGGTTCATGTACTGGTGAAGCATGGCTTGGAGAATTTTGAGCATTACTTTGCTAGCACGTGAGATGAGTGCAATTATGCGGTAGCTTGAACACTCTTTGGCATTGCCTTTCTTTGGGATTGGAATGAAAACTGACCTTTTCCAGTCCTGTGACCACTGCAGAGTTTTCCAAATTTCCTGGCATATTTAGTGTAGTATTTTCACAGCATCATCTTCTAGGATTTGAAATACCTCAACTGGAATTCCATCACCTCCACTAGCTTTGTTCATAAAGATGCTTCCTAAGGCCCACTTGACTTCACTTTCCAGGAGGTCTGGCTCTAGGTGAGTGATCATACCATCATGGTTATCTGGGTCATGAAGACCTTTTTTGTATAGTAGAATGAAGAGATGGAGCCAAAGCAAAAGTAACACCCAGTTGAGGATGTGACTGGTGATGGAAGTAAAGTCTGATGCTGTAAAGGACAGTATTGCATAGGAACCTGGAATGTTAGGTCCATGAATCAAGGCAAATTGAAAGTGGTCAAACAGAAGATGGCAAGAGTAAACATTGACATTTTAGGAATAAGTGAACTAAAATGAACCAGAATGGGTGAGTGTAACTCAGATGACCATTATATCTACTACTTTGGGCAAGATTCCCTTAGAAGAAATGGAGTAGCTGTCATAGTCAACAAAAGAGTTCAAAATGCAGTACTTGGATGCAATCTCAAAAACAACAGAATGATCTCTGTTCATTTCCGAGGCAAACCATTCAATATCACTGTAATCCAAGTCTATGCCCTGACCAGTAATGCTGAAGAAGCTGAAGTTGAATGGTTCTATGAAGACCTACAAGACATTCTAGAACTAACACCCAAAAAAGATATCCTTTTCATTATAGTGGACTGAAATGCAAAAGTTGGAAGTCAAGAGATACCTGAAGTAACAGGCAAATTTGGCCTTGGAGCACAGAATGAAGCAGGTCAAAGGCTAACAGAATTTTGCCAAGAGAACGCACTGGTCATAGCAAACACCCTGTTCCAACAACACAAGAGAAGCCTCTACACATGGACGTCACCCGATGGTCAACACCGAAATCAGATTGATTATAGTCTTTGCAGTCAAAGATGGAGAAGTTCTATACAGTCAGCAAAAACAAGACTGGGAGCTGACTGTGGGTTAGATCATGAACTCACTGCCAAATTCATTCTGAAATTGAAGAAAGTAGGGAAAACCACTAGACCACTCAGGTATGACGTAAATCAAATTCCTTATAATTATACAGTGGAAGTGAGAAATAGATTCAAGGGATTAGATCTGATAGAGTGCCTGAAGAACTGTAGATGGAGGTTCCTAATGTTGTACAGGAGGTAGTGATCAAGACCATCCCCAAGGAAAAGAAATGCAAAAAGGCAAAATGGTTGTCTGAGGAGGCCTTACAAATTTTAACTGAGAAAAGAAGAGAAGTGAAAGGCAAAGAAGAAAAGGAAAGATATACCCATTTGAATGCAGAGTTCCAAAGAATAGCAAGGAGAGATAAGAAAGCCTTCCTCAGTGATCAGTGCAAAGAAATAGAGGAAAACAATAGAATGGGAAAGACTAGAGCTCTCTTCAAGAATACTAGAGATAGCAAGGGAACATTTCATGCAAAGATGGGCTCAGTAAAGGACAGAAATGATATGGACCTAACAGATGCAGAAGATATTAAGAAAAGATCAACAAGCCACAAATTGTGGCTGTGTCGCTTCTCGGCTGGTGTGACCCCTTGGAGGTCAGTCAGTCTCTTTGCTCCTGCTTCCTCATCTCTGAAATCAGTGGAGTACTTAGATTTATCTAAAGAACTAGATGAGATGAGATTTGGAAAAGTTGCCTGGAACACTAAGGGCATTCTGAGCCGCCATCACACTCCTGTTTGCTTGAAGGTATTACCCCGGTAGGAGAGTCTCTCCCTCCAGGAAGGAGAGAGGATCTACACCTCCAGGGGTCTGTGGGCGGATCCTTTGCTGGCTGACTGCAGAAAGTTCCCGGCAGAAATTCCGGGAGAGGCAAGGAGAAAGCACGGTGGGTGGTGGGAACTTCCCAGCAGCTCAGCCTCCCCGGGAGCAGTGAGGAAACCTGAACACCACCTTTCCAGAGGCTTTCTGTCCCCTCCCCCGCCACGTAGCCTGGCCGCCCACCGCTCCCCCCTGCACCCGCATTGCCCAGCAGCAGGAAGTGAGCTGGGAGAGCTGGCAGGGCAGGGATCAGGGACCTGAGAACTTGGATCCTCACATTACCATCCTCCGCTTACTCTGTGTTGCTCTAGGCAGGCTCTTCCTCTGATTCATCTTTGCCTCTTGCCCCCACTCCACCCTCCCCGCTTCGCTGCACCTGGCCTCTGGAAGCCTAGCAGGGGCTCAGGTTTCCCTTTCCATCATGAAGGAACCTGGAGTGGCATTTGCTGACTGTTGGATGTGGGCCTTTTAGGGCCCAGGATTACTTGTGCTTCCAAGAAGAGGCTCAGAGACCAGGAGCCTGGGGCCAGCGGGTTCCCTGTGAACACAGAATGCACAGAATGTCCTATCACAGATGAGGGCTCAGAACACCGGCCCTCAGGGAACGGGCTGAGATACAGGGATGCAAAGGCAGTTAGTGGCAGAGCTGGGGCCAGAGTCCAGTCTCCTGACTCGATTCGCTGTCTGTTGTCATCTCCACCCTCGCCCACCGTCAATACTGGGGGGACCTCACAGTCCCCTAGTTCATGAGTCCAGGGTGGTAGCTTTGACTCCTCATGTGATCAAGACCAGACCCAGGGCGGATGCATGGGAAAGCCCTCTGCAGCGGGGAGCATTAGCCAAGTGTTCCCCAAGTCTTCCCTGCCAGAACCCTCAAGCCCATCCCAACTCCCAGCTCAAACCCCAGGAAGCGGTATGTTTCTCCTCCCTTCACCTGAATCTCAAGCCCCAGGAGGCAAAAGCTCAACAGGCAGGCCTCCAAAGGGAGACACTCCCCACTTTCATAAGGAAAATTCAGATCTTCTTGTCTCTAAAGTGAACAAGACTCATGTCACAGTAAGGAATGCATTCAGTTGCAAAAAAAAAAAAAGAGAGACCAACAATAGTTTTATTTAAAATTTGTATTCGTTTATTTATTTAGGCTACGCTGGCTCTTTGTTGCTGTGTGCAGGCTTTTCTCTCTAGTTGCAGGGCACAGGCTCACTGGGGTGCCTTCTTTTGTTGTAGAGCATGGACTCTAGGCACAAAGGCTTCAATAGTTGCAGCACATGGGTTCAGTAGGTGTGGCACACAGGCTTAGTTGCTCCACGACCTGTGGAATCTTCCTGGACCAGGAATCGAACCCATGTCCTCTGCACTGGCAGGTAGATTCTTAACCACTGGACTACCAGGAAGTCCCCTGACCAGCAATGTTTTAAAGAAAGAGTTGTTTATTCTTTTCATAAAGAAGATGATAAGGTTCTGAGTTCCTAGGTTTCCCCTCATCATTTCAAAATGATTGCAGCAGCCCCACACATCACATCACATCCTCACACCATGTTCAGGAGCAGAAAGCAGGTGATGATGTCAGGCAGTTTCTTCCCCCAGCTTCCCCCTTATCAACAAGCAAAGATTGTTTTCAAGAACCCAACAGCTGACCTCACATCATTGGCCAAATAAGGGTTATAAAGCCCGCCCCAACAAAGCCAGGAAATGCGTATCTGGCTGTCCCAGGCTTTACAGTAAAAGAGGACAGGACGGAAGATTTGGGCAATGACTCTGGCTTAGGCAAACAAAAGTACCTTTCACAGTTAATCAGTTTGAGAACTCCTGGGTTTGAGTAATTTGAGCTGGGCAAAAAATTCACATTGTTCTCTGATGAGAAAACCAGAGATTGACCTGCAAAGCTGAGGAAAAGTCATCTTGTTTGGATGAGAGAAGAGAGAGTTTAAACCTTATCCCTGAGTGAGACAGAAAACTTCCTGATGAGACATCTCATTTGGGTGGTGCTCCAGTTGTCAATTGCTGTGTAACAAACCACCCCCAAATGTAGTGGCTTAAAGGGTTGAGTTACATCTCTCACCATCTGGGAGTTGACTGGGCTCAGCAGGGCAGTTCTTACTTGGGGTCTCATAAGATTGCAGGGTGGCTTGAAGCCATTTGAAGTTGTCTTTCTTTACTTAAATGTCTGGTTTCTGGGCCAGGACAGCTAAAATAGCTAGTTGTTGTTCAGTTACTAAGTTTTGTCAGACTTTGCAACCCCATGGTCTGCAGCACACCAGGCTTCCCTGTCCTTCACCATCTCCTGGAGTTTGCTCAAACTCATGTCTATTGAGTCGGTGATGCCCTCCAACCATCTCATCCTCTGTCGCCCCATTCTCCTCCTTCCCACAATCTTTCCCAGCATCAGGGTCTTTTCCAGTGAGTTGGCTCTTTGCATCAGGTGGCCAAAGTATTGAAGCTTCAGCTTCAGCATCAGTCATTCCAGTGAATATTCAGGGTTGATTTCCTTTAGTATTGACTGGTTTAATCTCCTTGCTGTCCAAGGGACTCTCTAGAGATATCATCTATTAATATATCTACAATAAATAGTTAAGAGACACACAAAACAAAAAGGTATATAATGTTATGTCAAAAACATTAAACCCAATGGTTGGAGAAAGTAAAAGTACAGAGTTGTTAGAACGTGTTCAAAAACTTAAGATTATCAACTGGAAATAATCATGAACATATAAACCTCATAGTAACCACACACACATATATATATAAACCTCATAGTAATCACAAGCCAAAAATCTATAATTATAATAGATACACACAAAAGAGAAAAGAATCCAAACACAAAACTAAGGAGAGTTATCAAATCACAAGGGAAGAGAGCAAGAGAAAAAGAAAGGAGAAAAAAGAATTACAAAAACAAATGGAAAATGATTACCCAAAATGGCAATATAAGGATATATTTAATACTAATCAATAATTACTTTAAATGTAAATGGGCTAAATGTTCCAATCAAAAGACACAGAGTGACTGAAGCAACCTAAGTGCCCGTCAATTGATGAATGGGTTAAGAAGATATACAATGGAATATTAGTCACTCATAAAAAAGAATGAACTCTTGGGGGAATTCGCTGGTGGTCCATAATTAGGCCTCTGTACTCTCACTGTCAAAGGCTGAGGTTCAATCCCTGGTCAGGGAATTAAGATCCCACAAGTTGAGCAGCATGCCCCCCCAGAAAGAATGAAATCTTGCCATTTGTGATAGCATAGATGGATCTAGAGGGTGTCATGCTAAGTAAAATGTCAAACAAAGAAAATACTGTATGAGTTCCCTTATACGTGGAGTCTAAAAGCAAAGCAAATGAGCAAACATAACAAAACAGAAAGCGTCATAAATACAGAGAGCAAACAGATGTTTGCAGGAAGGGAGGGGAATGAGGAAAGGAAAGACATAGGCAGGGGAGATTAGAGGTACAAACTTCCAGTTGCAAAACAAGTGAGTCATCGGTATGAAATATACAGTGCAGGGAAAGAAGTCGATTATTATGTAATACCTTTGCACGGTGGCAGACAGTGACTAGATTTACTGTGGTGATTATTAGAAATATCAAATCACTACATTGTGCTCAAGGAACTAGCATAGTATTGTAGGTCAATTACACGTCATTAAAAAAATAAAAACAAACTAAAAAAGCTACATTGAAAAGTATCTGTAGCAACATGGATGGACTCAGAGATTGTCATACTGAGGGAAGTGTCAGACAGAGAAAGAGAAATATTGCATGATATCACTTGAATGTGGAATCAAAAAAAAAAAAAAAAGAAATGAACTCATCTACAAAACAGAAATAGAGTTACAGATGTAGGAAACAAGCTTATGGTTACCAGGGGGTGAGGGGGGAGGGATAGACTGAAAGATCAAGATTGACACATACACATTACAATATATAAAATAGATAACTAATAAGGACCTACTGTGTGGCCCAGGGAATTCTGTTCAGTACTCTGTAATGGCCTATACAGGAAAAGAATCTTAAAGAGTAGATTGTATATATATACACATATAACTTAATCACTTTGCTGTATACCTGAAACTGACACAATATTGTAAATCAACTGTAAGTCATAAAAGGTTTTAAAAAATAAAGAAAGGTAATACATTAGTGTTTTTAAACTGTCATTTCCTCAAGCATGAGTTATATAAGCGTATCAAGGAGAAAAGACAATAGCAACTACCTGGGAATCATTTGTGCTCCTATGGAGTCAAATACCAGCCGCGCACGTTCTTAATATTTGCTCCTCAAACACCTTAAGAAGCGGTACCACTGACCCATCATATTGTCTCTCCTAGACAGTAAGAGCTGGATAAAAAGGAGAAACCTGAACATAGCTGACGTGTTTGCTAACGAGGCACACTGAAATTGCATTTGCGCCACTGCGTGGACAGTGCGTCTTGACTCTGCAGCACTCCAGTTTATGTTAGAACTCCACTGTGACCCAGTTTCTTACAATATTCAGGTATAACACTTATCACAGCATGTCTGCCAAAACCTACCCACTAGAGACTGTGAAGTTGAACACATGGTTATATTGTTAAAATTATATTGATTTTTGTCCCCTAACATACAGTTAGTTCATGAATAACTGGGGCATTTTTTAATATTAAAACAGTAATCCATTTTGGGGAAATGAATAATACAACTGGAGGATGTCAAGTGTCTCTCTTTCCACGTGTTTTCGCCACTTGGCTAGCTTGGACTTCCTCACAGCTTGGCTGGACTTCTTTCAAGGCAGCTGGCTGCATTCTAAACAACTGTCCAAAAGACAGGCTCCATCAGAACCTGCAAGGCTGTTTACGGCCACGCCCTGGAAGACCTAGAACGTCTCTTCCACCTCAGATGGAAGACCTACTCACACTCAAGTTGGAAGAGGGGTAACTGAACTCCAGCTCCTGACAGGGGGGAGGGAAGGACTTGATGGCAGCCTTGGAGATCGAGAGTGAAAGGTGACCTTAACATAGCTACCCTTCAGTGGGCAAAGGAGGGACAGTGAGCCTTAGGTCGAGGCACAGAGAGGTCTGAGGGAAGGAGGGACATCGGACGAGGAACTTGGAGGGGTCCAGAGGGAGGTGTTGGTGCTGAAACGCTGACCCAGCCCGAAGGGCTATTCCAATAGTGAGTCCTTGAACAATGGGTTCTGAGAGCGTCTGATCCTGAGAAACTGTCAACAAAGGAAGTGTAGCCAAATCTCCCCCAAGACTCCCGGTGCTTTGTGCTGTCTCTTCAGTCATGTCTGACTCTGTGACTCTGGACTGTAGCCTGCCAGGTTCCTCTGTCCACGGGAGTCTCCAGGCAGGAATACTGGAGCGTGTTGCCATGCCCTCCCCCAGGGGATCTTCCACACGTGGGAATCAAACCCGCATCTCTTACGTCTTCTGCATTGGCAGGCGAGTTCTTTACCGCTAGTGGCTCCTGGGAAGCCCAAAACTCACAGGGGATAAGGAAGTATCCTGTGGGAGAAGCCTAAAAACAGAGACAGTGAAGGCCCATTCATGGCTGGGAAGAGAGTGATTATTTGTGGTCAGAAATGCTTAGAGTGCACTCACTCCCTCCAGTGCACTCACTCTAGTGCACTCACTCACTCCAGTGCACACACTCACTCCAGGGCACTCACTCACTCCAGTGCACTCACTCCCTCCAGTGCACACACTCACTCCAGTGCACTTACTCACTCCAGTGCACTCACTCACTCCAGTGCACTCACTCACTCCAGTGCACTCACTCCCTCCAGTGCACTCACTCCAGTGCACTCACTCACTGCAGTGCACACACTCACTCCAGGGCACTCACTCACTCCAGTGCACTCACTCCAGTGCACTCACTCACTCCAGTGCACTCACTCACTCCAGTGCACTCACTCACTCCAGGGCACTCACTCACTCCAGTGCACTCACTCCAGGGCACTCACTCACTCCAGTGCACTCACTCACTCCAGTGCACTCACTCACTCCAGTGCACTCACTCACTCCAGTGCACTCACTCACTCCAGTGCACTCACTCACTCCAGTGCACTCACTCACTCCAGTGCACTCACTCACTCCAGTGCACTCACTCACTCCAGTGCACTCACTCACTCCAGTGCACTCACTCACTCCAGTGCACTCACTCACTCCAGTGCACTCACTCACTCCAGTGCACTCACTCACTCCAGTGCACTCACTCACTCCAGTGCACTCACTCACTCCAGTGCACTCACTCACTCCAGTGCACTCACTCACTCCAGTGCACTCACTCACTCCAGTGCACTCACTCACTCCAGTGCACTCACTCACTCCAGTGCACTCACTCACTCCAGTGCACTCACTCACTCCAGTGCACTCACTCACTCCAGTGCACTCACTCACTCCAGTGCACTCACTCACTCCAGTGCACTCACTCACTCCAGTGCACTCACTCACTCCAGTGCACTCACTCACTCCAGTGCACTCACTCACTCCAGTGCACTCACTCACTCCAGTGCACTCACTCACTCCAGTGCACTCACTCACTCCAGTGCACTCACTCACTCCAGTGCACTCACTCACTCCAGTGCACTCACTCACTCCAGTGCACTCACTCACTCCAGTGCACTCACTCACTCCAGTGCACTCACTCACTCCAGTGCACTCACTCACTCCAGTGCACTCACTCACTCCAGTGCACTCACTCACTCCAGTGCACTCACTCACTCCAGTGCACTCACTCACTCCAGTGCACTCACTCACTCCAGTGCACTCACTCACTCCAGTGCACTCACTCACTCCAGTGCACTCACTCACTCCAGTGCACTCACTCACTCCAGTGCACTCACTCACTCCAGTGCACTCACTCACTCCAGTGCACTCACTCACTCCAGTGCACTCACTCACTCCAGTGCACTCACTCACTCCAGTGCACTCACTCACTCCAGTGCACTCACTCACTCCAGTGCACTCACTCACTCCAGTGCACTCACTCACTCCAGTGCACTCACTCACTCCAGTGCACTCACTCACTCCAGTGCACTCACTCACTCCAGTGCACTCACTCACTCCAGTGCACTCACTCACTCCAGTGCACTCACTCACTCCAGTGCACTCACTCACTCCAGTGCACTCACTCACTCCAGTGCACTCACTCACTCCAGTGCACTCACTCACTCCAGTGCACTCACTCACTCCAGTGCACTCACTCACTCACTCCAGGGCATGCACTCACTCACTCCAGCGCACTCACTCACTCCAGTGCACTCACTCACTCACTCCAGGGCACTCACTCACTCCAGTGCACCCGCTCACTCCAGTGCACCCACTCACTCCAGTGCACTTGCTCACTCCAGTGCACTCACTCCCTTCAGTGCACTCGCTCACTCCAGGGCACCCGCTCACTCCAGTGCACACACTCCCTCCAGTGCACACACTCACTCCAGTGCACCCACTCCCTCCAGTGCACCCACTCACTCACTCCAGTGCACTCACTCACTCCAGTGCACTCACCCACTCCAGTGCACTCACTCCCTCCAGTGCACTCCCTCACTCCAGTGCACTCACTGACTCCAGTGCACTCGCTCACTCCAGTGCACTCGCTCACTCCAGTGCACTCGCCCACTCCAGTGCACACACTCCCTCCAGTGCACTCACCCACTCTAGGTGCACTCTAAATGCACTCACTCTAAGCTGAGCGCTTAGAAAGCAGTCTTCTGGTTCAGCAGGCAAAGGTGGAGGAGGCCCAGGTTGGAAATTTGGGACTGACATTTACATGCTGCCATATTTGAAATAGAAAACCAACAAGGATCTACTTACTGGACAGCACAGGGAACTCTGCTCAGTATTCTGTAATAACCCAAATGGGAAAAGAACTTGAGAAAGAATAGATAAGTGGAGTCTGGTGTGCTCCAGGCCATGGAGTTGCAATGAGTCAGAGATGACTAGGCAACCGAACATGTATGAGCGTAACTGAATCTCTTTACTGTACACCTGAAACCAACACAACATTGTTAATCAGCCACACTCCAATATAAAAGAGAAATTAAAGAAAGAAGAAGAAGCTGAGTGCCACGGGACCGCTTGTGACACCACAGGCTCCAATCTTTCTTAGAGTTTGCTCCTTTCTCGTACAGTCTGTGTACCAAATTCAGGCCTGGGCTTGTTTTTATACAACCCAGAAGTGAGATTGGTTTTAAAGGATTTCAAGAAAAGAGGAAGGAAGGGAGCAGAATATACCGCAGGGATGTAACTGGCCCTCAGAGTCTAAAATATTTCCTATCTGCTCATTTACAGAATAGGTTTGAGGAACCATGCTGTAGACAAAAGTGCCCTGGTTGTAGATGAGATCTGAGCTGATTTTAGGTGTCAGCAAGAAAGTTATTCCAGGACTTGCCTGGTGACCCAGTGGCTAAGACTCCACACTTTCAATGCAGCCGTCCTGGATTCAGTCCCTGAATGGGGAACTAGATCCCGCATGCTGCAACAAAGACCTAGCACAGCCAAATTAAAAAAAAAAAAAAAAATTTATCCACTCTTAAACTCTCTTCCCTCTTGAGAAATCTGTATGCAGGTCAGGAAGCAGCAGTTAGAACTGGACATGGAACAACAACTGGTTCCAAATAGGAAAAGGAGTCCGTCAAGGCTGTATATTGTCACCCTGCTTATTTAACTTATATGCAGAGTACATCATGAGAAACGCTGGACTGGAAGAAACACAAGCTGGAATCAAGATTGCCGGGAGAAATATCAATAACCTCAGATATGCAGA
>SJYT01062855.1:0-28006 GCA_006410635.1 Cephalophus harveyi
TTCCTGACCTGCATATAGGTTTCTCAAGAGGCAGGTCAGGTGGTCTGGTATTCCCATCTCTTTCAGAATTTTCCACGTGATCCACACAGTCAAAGGCTTTGGCATAGTCAATAAGGCAGAAGTAGATGTTTTTCTGGAACTCTCTTGCTTTTTCCATGATCCAGCGGATGTTGGCAATTTGATCTCTGGTTCCTCTGCCTTTTCTAAAACCAGCTTGAACATCTAGAAGTTCACAGTTCACATATTGCTGAAGCCTGGCTTGGAGAATTTTGAGCTTTACTTTACTACTGTGTGAAATGAGTGCAATTGTGTAGTAGTTTGAGCATTCTTTGGCATTGCTCTTCTTTGGGATTGGAATGAAAACTGCCCTTTTCCAGTCCTGTGGCCACTGCTGAGTTTTCCAAATTTGCTGGCATATTGAGTACAGCACTTTAACAGCATCATCCTTCAGGATTTGAAATAGCATGAGGCCTTAGCATGCTCTAAATTGCAGGAATTGTAAGTATACATTTGGAAGTTGCCTATGTTTACTTATGGGCTTCCCTGGTGGCTCAGTGGTGATGAATTCACCTGCCAAGCAGGAGATGCAGGTTCAATCCCTGGGTCAGAAAGATCTGGAGAAGGAAAAGGCAATCCACTCCAGTATTCTTGCCTGAGAAATCCCATGGACAGAGGATACTGGCAGGGCTAGAGTCTACGGGGTCAAAAAGAGTCAGATGTGACTTAACAACTAAACAACAACTCTGTATGCTTACGGCTCATATAAATGATACAAAGAGAGCAACAAAAATGAGCCTGCAAGATTCCAGCCTTCAGCTGCCACCCCTTCGCTTTTTTTTTTTTTTTTTTAGCAGTAGTATGGTACATCCATTATAGTCAATGAACCAATATTGATATATTATTATCATCAGGTCAGTTTATTTCTCTCCCTCGGTTCTTGCCTCATTGTAACAAAGATTTGGAATGATGGACTAATTACAGCTCAGGCAGGATTCCTAGGCTCCTGTGTTATCATAGCAAGGATTGGAAACAACAGACTAGTTACAGCTGAGTTACAGCTCAAGCAGACAGACCTTTTATTAAAAAGAGCAGAATACACTCCTGTGGCATGGAAGTGGGCTGACCTGGAAGGAGTGACCTGAACTGGCTCTTAAATCTGCCTACTTCTCTATCCTCACCACCACATGCCAAAATAGGCACCATCATCTCTTATCTTTTACCTGTAAAGGCCTTCTAATTGTCCTCCAACCCAAACTATTCCTTCTCGGTTGCAAATGTGTTATTTTTAAAAGGTATTATTCATTAAAAAATCAGGTTTCCCTTGTGACTCAGTGGTAAAGAATCTGCCTACCAATGCAGGAGACGCAGGTTTGATCCCTGGGTTGGGAAGATCCCCTGGAGAAGGAAATGGCAACCCACTCCAGTATTTTTGCCTGGAGAATTCCATGGACAGAGGAGCCTGGTGGGCTACAGTCCATGGGGTTGCAGGGTGAGACACAACTGAGTGACTGAGCACACACACATCCACAGAAAATAAAATTCAATAGTGTTCAGTTCTGTGAATTTTGACAAACACACACAATCAGGTAACTGCCACTATAGTCAAGATATAAAACAGTTCTGTCAAGCCAATATGTTCCCCCATGATCCTTTTCAGTCAGCCGCACCCTCTTCCCTTCCGGCAGTCACTGATCCTTTTTCTATCCGTGTGGTTATGGCTTTTCTGAAGTATCCTGTAAATAGGATAATATGGTAGGTATTCTTCTGAGTCTGTTTCATTCAGTATAATTCTTATGAGATTCATCCATGTTGTTATGTGTATTTTTGCTGCTGAGGAGCATGCCATTGAAAGGCTGTCTGTGGTTAGTTAATCCCTTGATCAGTAAATGGGCATCTGGATTGCGTCCAGTGTTTGGTGATTATATATATATATAACCACTGCAAACATTCATCTCTTTTTTTTTTTTTTTTTTTTTGGGTGTGTGCGAACATGTGTTTAATTTCACCTGGTAAATACCTAGAGGGATTTCTGGGCTACATAGTAAGAGTATTTTTATCTTCATATAAAACTGTCAAACTGCTTTTCTTATTTTTTGTTTATTTAATTACATTGAAGTATAATTTACATACACCATTATATTAATTTCAAGTGTACAGTGTAATGATTTTCAAAGTATTAATAGTTGTGATCATTTGCACAGAGTTGTATGAGAGTTCAGTTGCTCCACATCCTTACCAGTTCTTGGAATGGTCTATTTTTTTTTTTAAGAGGATTCTTTCAAAAATTCTGATTTGATCACTTCACATTCCTGCTGAAATCTTTTATTGCTTCTTATCACTCAAAATTCTCAAAGAAGCCTTAAATATTCTATACTTTTGCTGTAGAATATTTTTGCTAACTAAGGTCAGGCTTGTTCTCAGACCAAACATTACTTTCTCACCTGCCCTTAACCCCATATATCACACTGCTGCTGCTGCTGCTAAGTCGCTTCAGTCGTGTCTGACTCTGTGCGACCCCATAGACGGCAGCCTACCAGGCTCCTCCGTCCATGGGATTTTCCATGCAAGAATACTGCAGTGACGTGCCGTTGCCTTCTTTGATATATCAGACTAGGTCCCTTTATGTCATCATGTATACATCACAATTATAATAAGATAATTAACTTTGTAACTAGACATGGTATATTCATCTTCTTCTTTAAAACATTAGCTCCATGAGGGCAGGTCATGATCACCGTCATTATTGTATCTGAAGGGCTAGAACAGAGCCTACACATAGTAGGTTCTTAATAAGAGTCTCTTGGGCAAGAGATCTCAGTTAGTTGTCTCCACAACCTTGAATGGGGAAGATGATGATAATCACTTTACGGAAAAGCTCAGAGAGGTGTGGTAAAGCTCCCAAGTCACTCACCTGGAGCCAAGATTTGAGTTCTGGTTATGTGGAAGCCATTCCTCTCCCCTCAGTCATCTGGTTTGGAGGTCCTCTGCTCCCAGGTTTATAAATTGCTGGGAGGAACCGGAGCCGAGAGACGAGGAAGCCACCTGCAGGAGTCACTCAGAGCCTTTCCTCTCTGTTGGAGTTCCCTTTACTATAAAGATATGCATGTTTCCAAAGCCAGTGAACTAAACTGTTAAACTAGCAGGGGACTGCCTTACATCCCCAGGGACATTTTCCTAAGGACTTCCAGGAAGACAAAGCAGGTAGAATGGGCCAACAGTCTTGTCATTTCCCTAACTTCAGTGGCTCTGCACAACAACCCTGTATTTTCACTCATTTCATCCATTTTACACTTTACAATGGATCAGGCAAAGAGGAAGACCCACCTGAGCCATCTCCACCGCTACTATGTTTATGTCTTAGAGGAGTCACCGTGAAGGGTGTTTTAGGAGGCATGCTTACAGCTCTCAGATTTTATCATGCATCAGTGTCACCCAGGGAGAAGGCAATGGCACCCCACTCCAGTACTCTTGCCTGGAAAATCCCATGGATGGAGGAGCCTGGTGGGCCGCAGTCCATGGGGTCGCTGAGAGTTGGACACGACTCAGTGACTTCACTTTCACGCATTGGAGAAGGAAATGGCAACCCACTCCAGTGTTCTTGCCTGGAGAACCCCAGGGACAGCAGAGCCTGGTGGGCTGCCGTCTATGGGGTCGCACAAAGTCGGACACGACTGAAGCGACTCAGCAGCAGCAGCAGCAGCAGCAGTGTCACCCAGAGGGTCTGTTAAAGCCCAAATCGGTGGCCCCCACCCCAGAGCATCTAATTAGTGGGTCTGGGTAGGGCCTGAGAATTTGCATTTCTAACAAGTTGCCTTATTAGAAACAAGCTTGGTAAAGCTGGGATGGGAGCACACTTTGAGGATCACAGTCTTATGGTATACTTATTTCTTTAGGCTAATGGGGACTCTCATGGCTCCTGGAACCCCAATAATAATAATAATCCAACATTTTATTTAGCAGTTACTATGTTGTTCAATTGCTCAGTTGCGTCTGACTCTTTACAACCACATGGACTGCAGCACACCAGACTTCCCCATCTTTCGTCATCTCCCAGAGCTTGCTCAAACTCATGTCCACTGAGTTGGTGATGACACCCAACCATCTTATCCTCCTCTTGCCTTCAATCTTTCCCAGCATCAGGGTCTTTTCCAGTGAGTCAGCTCTTTGCATCAGGTGGCCAAAGTATTGGAGCTTCAGCTTCAGCATCAGTGCTTCCAAGAATATTTAGGGTTGATTTCCTTTAGGATTGACTGGTTTGATCTGCTTGCAGCCTAAGGGACTCTCAAGAGTCTTCTCTAGCACCACAGTTCCAAAGCATCAGTTTTTCAGCGCTCAGCCTTTTTTATGGTCCAACTCTCACATTTATACATGACTACTGGAAAATCCATAGCTTTAATTATATGGACCTTTGCCAGCAATGTCTCTGCTTTTTAATATGCTGTCTAGGTTTGTCATAGCTTTTCTTCCAAGGAGGAAGCATCTTTTAACTTCATAGCTGCAGTCACCATCTGCAGTGATTTTGGAGCCCAAGAGAATAAAATCTATCACTGCTTCCATTGTTTCCTTATGTATTTGCCATGAAGTGATGGGACCAGATGCCATGATCTTAGGTTTTTGAATGTTGAATTTTAATTACTATGTACTTGTACTGTTGTAGTGTACTATGTACAATACTATGTACTACAGACTATGTACTATGTACTAAGTACTATGTACTGTTCTTATGACCTCACACACAATGACTCACTCAAACACACCACATCCACATGGGGAAACCGAGGCACAGCTATGTTAGGTAACTTGCTCAAGGTTGTATCACCTGTAAGAACTGGAAGCAAGCTTGGGATACAGGCAGTCTGACTCCAAAGTCCACATCCATGAGGCCCACACTCTAGTCCCACGCTCATTAGTACCTATCTTCCCGCTAAGACTGAGGGGTTAGTCCTACTCAAGTACTCTTCAGGGCACAAGCCAGAGGCCATGTTAATTATTTGGTTTACAACTATCCCCCCACCCTGCTTAGTTCCTGCTGCTGCAGCTGCTGCTAAGTCGCTTCAGTTGTGTCTGACTCTGTGTGACCCCATAGATGGCAGCCCACTAGGCTCCCCCATCCCTGGGATTCTCCAGGCAAGAACACTGGAGTGGGTTGCCATTTCCTTCTCCAATGCATGAAAGGGAAAAGTGAAAGTGAAGTCACTTAGTCGTGTCCGACCCTTAGCAATCCCATGGTCTGCAGCACACCAGGCTCCTCCATCCATGGGAGTTTCCGGGCAAGAGTACTGGAGTGGGGTGTGCCGGGAGCCAGCGTGAGGAACTCCGCTTGTGGCAAAGGTCATGAGGAAGGAGGCTCGGCATTACGCAAAGGCAGGATTGAGCCTCAGGAGAACCCCTGTTCCCGAGCATCTACCCCCAGAACCAGAGTCTGCCTACTTCACTGTTTTATGCTCTCACCTACACCTCTGACTTTACGGGGGGCTGTCCCCCACCACCTCTCTCGGAGAAGGAGTTAACTTGCAGCTCCAGTCAATAAAAATTCCTGGGCGTGACAAGAGTGTTTCAACTTACAAACTCCTCTGAAGTTTCTCTAGCCTGCCTGAACAGGTTCGTCTGGCCACATGTGATTGTTCACAGTCTCCCTACTTTGAGAGGCATGAGATGCTTTAAACTTTCTAAATACAGATTTTTTTGAGAAGTTAGAAATTATTAGTATAGTGGGTTGGTTAGAAATTATACTGGTGAAGGGTTTTCATTTGTTGGGCCAATATTTGCTGCTAAGTCTTCATATTCCTTGCCCTTATACACATTAATGAATAAACTAGCCTATAGGAGAAATAAGTATTAACCTTTAAGATTAATCATGTTAAACCTTAGGCTAAGTAAATTCCCTTCTTAATTGTAAACCACTACACCCTCATCCTACAGGAATGTGACTTTATCTGGTACCTTCAGAGGGTGGCGCCTGGTTTAAGAAAAAATCACCCCTGGAAAAAATAAGTTTTCTGGTTGACTGACCATTATCAGAAAGGGCCATAAAATGTCAGCAGGCTTCATGGCCAGAAGATGATGTAAAACCCCTAAGACCTTTGTATACTTTTATATGAAGCACCTGATTTTGACAAGAGTCAGGTCTGCTGACCCCGCGTGACTCTGTATTCATCCCTATGTATAACAAAAAGTATATAAGCAAACATGAAAATAAAGACAATGGATCAGTTTCTGGAAAGACTGATTCCCCCGTGTCGTTCTTTCTTTCCCCTTCTGGCTGAATGCCCATCTGGAGCATGGATGCTCGCCAAGCCTGCTAATTTTGCCATGGCTTCTAAGACCCACGCAAGAGGGAGCCCAAGGCGGGGCACCCTCCGCTATTCAAGTGGGCGCTGGTGGCCTACGTAGGTGGTGCAAACTCCTTGTCTTGGAGTTTTATTGGTATTCCACGTAAACCAAGTTATTCAGCCTCTTTTTCTCCACTAATTTTCTTACTACACTAATCTCTCTTTATATTTCTAATTAAATAGCTTTTTCTTAGGACACCGATTCCGTCTCCCCTTCGAATTACCCTGGATCCAGCGGGGCTGGACCCCGGCAGGGGTGCCATTTCCTTCTCCAATGCATGAAAGTGAAAGTGAAAGTGAAGTCGCTCAGTCGTGTCCGACCCTTAGCAATCCCATGGACTGTAGCACACCAGGCTCCTCCATCCATGGGAGTTTCCAGGCAAGAGTACTGGAGTGGGTCACCAGTGCCTTCTCCGGCTTAGTTCCTAGACTGCGTTTAAATGGAGTGTGACTATTGACACGTCTGCAGGCATTTAGGGAGCCAATCTCTGGTCTAATGCTACTTGTCGACAACTCCTCAGCTAGATGCAGTTAGCAATTATACCCTGTCAGAAGTTTATAAATAGCTTCTTCCTTGGAGTTAGTGGGTCTAGAAGGCCAAGGTGTCTTGAAGAGGATTGTGTAGAGACAAGCTGGCAATGACACCAGAGGGCCAGGAGAACAAAGCTTTATATTGAACAGTGACCAAAAATAACTCTTCTATGCTTTGGAACTTCAAGATAGTGCAGAAAAAATTGCAGATGTCAGCTTTCCTGAGGTTGTTATGAGTGGCAAAACGTGGCACATTTAGTCACATAATCCCAGAGAACAGAGGGAAGTGCAATGTCAGAGCTGGAGAGAGCCCTAAGAATCTGTGAGCCAGCCCCTTCCTATCCTGTGAGAAATCTGAGGCCCAGTGAGGTCAGGTGCTATCTAAGGTAACACAGCAAGTTAGTTGTCTTGGCTTTCCATCCAGTCAGTAAACAGACTCAGGGACCTGGGAGGTAAAATGCAGGTCTAGGCAAAGGCAGGCATGCAGAAAGGGTGGACTTACAGAAGAGACCAGTTTTGTCTTACTCTGTCCAACCTGCATAGTCATCAGAGGGGATATTTCTAATGTATACATTATTCAGGTTGTTTCCTGTTTAAAAGCTTTCAGTGGCTTCCCATTGGACAGGATGAAAATCAAATTCTTATGGAATGGATAAAGTTCAAGTTCACACAGGGCAGTATAGCACGGTGGTTAAAAGCATGAACTCTATAGTTAGAGAGACCTGGGTTCAAGTCTTGACTTTGCCATTTTAGCTATACAACCTTTAGTAAGTTATTAAATCACATGCTCAGCTTTCTCAGCTGCAAATTAGGGTAAAAGTAGCAATTAGTCTCACATATTTGAGAGGTTAAGATGAGAGGATACAAGTAAAAGCAGCTAGCAAAGAGCTTGACTCATAACATTCATTGCTACTAATAGCACCATTAATCATTCTGTCTGTGGCATTCAAAGACCCTCCATGACTTGGTCCCAGCCTACCTTTTCTGTCTTGTCTTTTTTTCCTGCTTCCTTCTCACCTGTAGGAAGGAACTGATACACCTCCTCAGCACTAGGCTCTCTGTCCTGTCTTGAAAGCCCTTTATTCTCCTGGCCTTTAAGACTCAGCTCAAGTGTCTCCTTCCCTGGTAGATATTTCCTGACTCCTAGATGGTGTTATGAGCTTCCTCTATGAAGAAAAAGTCTATCACAGAAACTGACCACACAGGTTAAGAACAGGAGCTTGGAGTTTTTAGCAGCCTAAGTCTGAGTCCTGATTCTGCCAGCTACTTGCTGTGTATCTTGGAGCAGCTCTGTAAGCTCTAGTTCCTTTTTGAATAATATTAATGACCTCGGGACGTTTATGAAATGATCTCTGTAAAGGGCTTAACACTGGCTTTGGCACATAGCAAGTACTGAACTATAGTATTTATCAATTACCATTAAGTAGATGATGTTTTAACGAGGAGCAACAGAGCTGTTAAGTACCTGGCTGCACTTTGTTGCACTTCACCCTGGGCTACTGTCATGAGCTTTTAAGTACAAAGCAAGTCTGTGCCTTTGTCCACTTATTTTCCATCCATCCATCTCCTCACCATCAGTTTATCTTTCAACTACCCTTCTGTTCATCCACCTACCATTCTCCCAGCCCCCATCCGCCCATCCATCTACTCTACATCTATCTAGCCACCATCCATCCATTCATCTACCATCCCTCCGTCTCTCCTCTACATCCTATTCATGTTCCATCCATGTCTTCACAATATACCCAACACACACCATCTATCCATCCTTCCATCCTCTCCACCCATACAGGATGGGCAGCTACTATGCTTCAGAACTTGTGAGTTTGTAGAGAGAAATCACTGAAGACAATGGAATGTCATAGAAAGATTAGGAGCTTTGGCATCAGATAGATATGAATTCTAGACCAGGCCAATTCCATGATCTCTAACATTACTTTCCTGCGAGAGTTCAGCAGGACACATCTCAAAACACGATGTCTGTAACAGATGTCTGTGTTCAGCTGAGCATCAGCATGAGCTTGATTCTAGGCTGATTCCCAGTTAGAGATGAATTAGTTTCCATTCTTACTCTGTGGAGCTCACGCCAATGCCTACTATTTGCATGAGCGTCAGTGCTACCTCAAAACGTCTTTTATAGGGGACTCCTTTTTAGTTGCTTGCATTATTGTTTTGCTTCCCACTGCATTTTGCCCTAATTTGCATTTGCCCTTCCTCTAATCTAAAGGTGAGATCCTTAAGAGCAGGACAGTTTTCTTGCCTCTTTGTGTCTATCTCCATGTCTAACACCACATGCAGATCTCCCCGACTGCTTGTCGACATCTGTCACCCCAGGACTGTGTGTAATAACAATAATAGTAATAGCTATTGTTTATAGAGCCCTTGCTGTGTGCCAGGTTTTGCTATTCCGTTCATTATTTCATTTGAGCTTATGACAACACTATGAAGAACGTACTTTTCACCTGATTTGATACATCAGGGAACTGAGGCTCAAAGAAAGAGTCCCTGGCCCAAGATTACAAAGCTGCTACCTGTCAGCACCAAGAGTGATTGCAGGCAGTCTGACGCCAGAGCCCACGCTTCCCTCTGTGACGCTGCACTATGCTCTCTGCTTTCAGAGGAACGGATATGACTATATTCATTCCACTTGCGTCAAAGGATGACCTGAACACAATAAAATGAAGAGTGCATTAAAAAAGGAAGAAGTAAGGAGTTCAAAAGAAAAGCATTGCCGTTAAACCTTGGGAATTTTCAGAAGTTATTTAATAATGCATGTTCTCTGACATTATCACCTGGTACCATCTCCCCGTTAGTAATGCCTCCCAAGGGAATGGTGTTGATGAGAAACTCATGGTAATTGGGAGGAAATTACCTTCAAGGTCTTCTAGAGGGAACCTTAAATCTCTGCCTTGCCGATAAAGCCCATTTCTGAGAAGTTCAAAATTCAGGTGCCTCATTTGAAGAAATGACAGAGAAGTGAAAGCCACTGATCTTTCAGGGATTTGGGACTCTGGAGAGCTGGATCTGTGGCTTGTCAGTCTCCACTTCTAGACTCAAGGGACTCCTGGGGCCGGGGCTGGGATAAATCTACTTCTGTATTTCTGGATCACTGTAGGTGTTTTCCAGATCATGGTGGCAAAGGTTTCCCAGGAAGAACCCTGGGTAAGATGTTTCTTATCCTTAAAGTAAGCACTGTGGCTTGGAGGAAGGAGCTTTATGTGAACCTGGGTGGGTGGCTACTCTGGTAGCACTAGAGGAAGCAAGGTTAACCCAACTCAAATCACATTGAGTTGATTCCCAGCTATAAATGGGTTTTTATTAATCAAAGCAGGTGGAGGAAGGGGCCCTAAACCACAGCTGTCCGCCAGTCAGGCACCCAGATTCAACAGTTGGAGTGAGACCTCCTTCTGCTCCACCCCACAGCACAAACTGTGACCACCTTATCTTGTGCTGACAAGAAAGCAGCACTCTTTAGCTGGGTGATGACTTTCCTGCTAAATCAAGAGAAACTCAAGACAATGGAGTTATGTATCCATTAAAAAGAAGGAGGCAGATGATAATGACAGTTAACATTTACTATGTCAGGAACTCTGAAAAACACTTTGCAGGCATCATCTCATTTAACTCAACAGGCTCATGAGGTAGGTTTTATTATTATCACCCTGTGACAGAGAAGCGCTTGGAAAAGTTGAGTCACCTTCCCAAATGGATTGTGTATATCAGACTCCAGAGTCAACTCCCTCATCTAGCAGCTTTTTATTTTGAAAATTTTCAAGCCTACTAAAGACTTGAAAGAAAAGTATACTGAATGCCCATTCATCTTTTACCTAGTTTCACCAGTTGCTAATGTTTTGCCGTGTTTTCTGCTACACTCAGAAAATTCAACATTAATACATTCTATATTCAACTTTACATTCCATATTCAAATTTCTCCAGTTGTCCCTCAGAGTTCCTTTTTAGCTAGTTTCTCCCCAGTCTAAAATTCTCCTACATTTAGTTGTCAAATCTCTTTAGTTGCCGTCAATCTAGAAGGCAGCAGCTAAAGAGATTTCCAACTTTTTCCCCCCCTGCTGCCATAATATTGACCTTTTTGAAGTGTCTAGGAGACTTTCTCGGAGAAGGCAATGGCACCCCACTCCAATACTCTTGCCTGGAAAATCCCATGGACGGAGGAGCCTGGTAGGCTGCAGTCCATGGAATCGCTAAGAGTCGGACACGACTGAGCAAGTTCATTTTCACTTTTCACTTTCCTGCATTGGAGAAGGAAATGGCAACCCACTCCAGTGCTCTTGCCTGGAGAATCCCAGGGACAGGGGAGCCTGGTGGGCTGCTGTCTGTGGGGTCGCACAGAGTCGGACATGACTGAAGTGACTTAGCAGCAGCAGCAGCAGGAGACTCTCACATTCTGGATTTATCTGTTTTCTCTGGGTTAGGTTCAGGATGCGTGTTTTTATTAGGAAAGACTTGGAAGTAATATTATGTCCTTGGTAGTGCAACACATAAAAAGACACGTGGTATCAGTGATGCCAAAGTTGACCCTTTGGTTAAAGCACTGTTCATCAGATTTCTTATTGGAAAAGATTCCACCCGCCCCCTCCCCCCCAAACTTTGTAAATAAGAAACCTGTGCAGTGACATTTGGAGACTGCATGACTATCCTGTTCTTCATACATATAAGTCTACTGCACATAAATGCTTCTGTGTACATACATAGGCTGTGTTCAAAGTATATAATTAGATTAAGAAAACAAGTGCCAGAACAATGTGGATAATTACAACCTTCCCCACTTTGTAAGCATTATATATGTAAATAAATGCATAGGAGAAAGGTGATGATTGGGACAATCCTGATTGGCTGGGCTGTTTGTTTGGGGGAAGCCTCAGCTCTGAGTACTTGGAGGCCTTTTCTCTTGGATTGCTCGTTTTTCCCATATTAGAAACCTTCCAGTTACCTGCTTGGTGGAGTAAAAGCCTGATTCTCAGAGAAGAGAGGATAATGAGGCCTCTGCCTTTAAATTATACCTCTCTCTTAACTCAGCCTCTCCCTGATTTCCAGAAGGAAATCCCAAGGCCAGAGTCTCTTGCTTCAAGCCAGAAAGACACCGTCTAATCTGCTTGACCAAGGGGTCCTCACCCGTAGGCCTAATCACTTCTTTTATGGACTTTGAGCAAACTTGCCATTTCCTTCCCTATCTGTTCCCTATTTTAAAAGACATATGACATCTCCAATTCCTGAGCCTTTGGAAGGATCCAGAGCATAAATCTGATGGGTTTTCTGCTTCTCTGTGGCCTTGTACAGGGTTCAACTTTCTTAGACTGGCTGAGTTAGTCACTATTTGCCCACTGCTACATAGTGTCTAAGTTTTATTGCTGTCATCTTCATCCTCATTCTCCCCACTCTGTGGGCCACATCTTTTACCTCTTTAATTGTAGTGGGAATTTAGGAGGGTCAGAGGAAGCCCATGTGCTTCACTGGTTATGTGCATATAACCATAGAGTTGCTTAACCCCAACTCTATACCTTAAATAGTTCTGTATGATTTCAGTTTTTAAGTGAGCAATTTGTAAAACAAGAACTAAAATGTTATATATATAACATTTAGTGTATATATATATATATATATATGTTGTTGTTTAGTTGCTCAGTCATGTCTGATTCTTTGCGACCCATGGATTGTAGCCTGCCAGGCTCCTCTGTCCATGGGATATCCCAGGCAAGAATACTGCAGTGGGTTGCCATTTCCTTCTCCAGGGGATCTTCCTGATCCAGGGATCAAACTCATGTCTCCTGGTTGGCAGGCAAATTCTTTACCACTGAGCCATCTGGGAAGCATTTTTTTAAAGACACCATATACAAGGGGCATAATAATCAGAAGACTTGTAATTTCAAGTGAGAGAAATTCAACTCAAGCTGGTTTAAGTAAAGGGGAGGATTTATTGAGTTACATATCTGAAATGCTCAAGGTGAAGTCCTGGGAACTCTCCAGTCACTGATAATGTCATTAGCCTGCTCTCTTTCCATCTTTGAATTTCTCTTCCATTTTTGGTTTCTTGTTACAGCCTTTCTCTACCGCTCTCCATCTGCATCTTTTCCCACCTGCAAAATGGAGCTGTCAGGAAGCATGAGTGAAGGAAAGGGCTGCAAATTAATGCATTCAGCAAACAGAGAAGGTTTCTGAAATCCTAACCAGTAATAAGCATAATTGCTTTTCAGAAATCTACCCAAAGCCCCCGCCCTCAAGAACAGGCACACAATGAGGTAGCGGAGAATTTTCAGCTCTGCATCAGAAACTGCCTGCCTTGAGAAAATGGGAGAGATCTGGGCGGATGAGTCAGTCATCAGCCTTGGTACAGACTGCTCCTTGGCCCCAGGGAACTGTGCCCCACTCAAAGGTGCTCAAGCCTCCTTGTTCTCAAGGCTGAGCTCTGGGAGGGCTGGAGAAACAGGTCTCAAGGTCACGTTTTCCTACCTTTCAAGCTGACGTGGGTGTGTGTCTGTGCTGGAGCTCTCCAACCCTTACAGGCTGTGCACTGTTCTGCAGGTTGGAGGATGTGATAGGGTCTATTTGTGCAGCAGATACTGGGGGAATGAGAGAATGTTGTACATACAGTCAGTGAGAAGCACAGAAAACAGCGGGAGGGAAGGCATGGGGGCAGGAAGCTGTGCTGCAAGTTCAGGGTCAGTAGGTAGTTCCTGTTGCAGGGCAGCATCTTTTAGAGTTTCTGAGATGGCAAAAGGGTAGGACTGCAAACAAATTATTGCAGTTCTTCTACCCTCAGTTTTTTTTTCGCCTATAAAATGAAGCAGCACCAGCCCTCTACCTTATAGATGTTAAAAGCCTGGGAGAAAATTTTATTTTCCATTTCCCCCCTGTTATTTGTATGGAAATAAATACTTCGATAAGTCTATGGAGGATGATGGACACATACTCACCCTCACCAGGGCATATTTGAACCACTAAGGTGCTTCTATGCTGCTGTACAGACAGAAAGAGGAATGTGTTCTGCTCCTCAGAGGGACAGAGAAAATAAGAACCAATGAGGTTGCCCAGACAGCATGCAATAAGCCTCTTGACCGCTTCCTGTGGCTCCCGTCTTTATTCATGTTGACAAAACTTAAAAAGTGCTCTGTGTGAGTAGAGATTTGGACAAATAAGTGAAAAAGCAGAGTAGACAGAGGATGAAACCTAGACTTTTCTGCAGAGGGCACACTAAAGAAAATCCCTTTGCAGAAGTTTTGAGGGAGATTTGATAACCATGAAATTGGAGTCTCTGAGCAAAGCTCTGGGTCTTCAAGACCCTAATGAATGTGGTAATCAACAATCAACATGGAGGCTAACCATGATGGTGACTGGAGAGTGTTGGGCGCAAAGCTTGATCCTAGTAAATTGTCTCTGACAGTCGTTATGATTATTTCAATTATCATTACAATTAGCGGTCTTGTTACTCCCCACTGCCTCTCAGGGGTTGGGGGCTCTGAGATCGGCCACTCTGATGGGCATTTTGCTTCTCTACCAGGAAATGCAATTTGTACAGGAGGAATTGAAATTCACTGCGCCTCACTGGCAATGAAAGAAATGCAAATTAAAACCACAAAATATCATTTTGTCTGTTTGGCAAAGATTTTGTTGCTAAAGTGTTAGTACCCAGTATTGGTGGGGGAAATCAGCGATCTTAAATCATGTAGGTGGGAGTATAAGTTGTTACATTTTGTGAAGATGATTTGATGAAAAAGCATCAAGAGCATTAACAACATGCATGTCTTTTGACTTAGCAATTCCACATCTAGAAATAATATTTAGTGGATGTTTGCACAGATTTAGTTAAAAGGCATACTGTACTGATGGTTGCAGTGAAAAATTGGAACTATCAGAATGCTCAACAACAGGAAACTAAATTAAATAATGGTCCATCCCCCTCATAGGGCTACAAAGCAGTTATTCTAAATGATGTTATTGGAAGCATATTCATAGGCATGAATGTAAAGTTAATCAGGAAAAAAGCAGAGAACAAAGCTGCCCGTGGTGGACATGAGCTTTTCATCTCAGGATGCTCTTGGGGAGGCTACTCATTAAAGGATGCCCTGGGCTCATACCTCAAGCTGGGCCAAACGAAGGTCATCCCTAGAATGATGATAAATCTCTCAGGAGAGAAGCAACTCTCTTTCTATAAGCATAAAGACTAAGGACCGTGCATGCCAAGAGCTGCAGTGTCCCTTTTGGCACCATGTGGGCGAGTTTGCCTGAGATGAAACCAACTAAGAGAAAGAAGAACCAGGAGGTGCCTAAGACAGATCCTGGCGACACTCATCAAGCCTCGGGATCCACCGTCTCTTGAAGTCAGTTCTGTGGGATTTTCACCTCTAGGAGCCAATACATTTCTTTGTTGCTTTGTTGTTCAGTTGCTCTGCTACTGCTGCTAAGTCTCTTCAGTCGTGTCCGACTCTGTGTGACCCCATAGACGGCAGCCCACCAGGCTCCCCCGTCCCTGGGCTTCTCCAGGCAAGAACACTGGAGTGGGTTGCCATTTCCTTCTCCAATGCATGAAAGTGAAAAGTGAAAGTGAAGTTGCTCAGTCATGTCCAACTCTTAGCGACCCCATGGACTGCAGCCTACCAGGCTCCTCTGTCCATGGGATTTTCCAGGCAAGAGTACTCAGTCATGTCCATCTCTTTACAGCCCCATGGACTGCAGCACACTAGGCTTCCCTGTCCTTCACCATCTCCCAGAGCCTGCTCAAACTCATGTCCATTGAGTCAGTGATGCCATCCAATCATCTCATCCTCTGTCACCCCTTCTCATCCTGCCTTCAGTCTTTCCCAGGATCAGGGTCTTTTCCAGTGAGTAAGGTCTTTGCATTAGGTGGCCAAATTATTGGAGCTTCAGCTTCAGCATCAGTCCTTCCAGTGAGTACTCAGGGTTGATTTCCTTTTGGATTGACTGGTTTGATCTTCTTGCAGTCCAAGGGACTCTCAAGAGTGTTCTCCAGCACCATAGCTCAAAAGCATCAAATCTTTATTGCTTACATTAGGTTTAAATTGGATTTCTCCCACCTTTAAGGCAAAGAATATTAACTTAAAACTAAACCAGTGTTATAAAATCAATAACAGAAAAGTATCCGTAAAGGTAGCCACCAAGATGTTGACTGTGATTTTCCCTGAGTGGGCACGGTTGAGTTGCTATGGTCTTTTTACATGAATATTATGGTAGTTTTAAATATGTCTGCAAATTCTTTGATTCCCTTGCTGGCAAAAGATGGGGTCTGTGGCCCCTCCCACTGAATCTGGAGTGACCCTAGTGACTGAATGTCCATTGGAATGTGGTAGAAGTGATGCTATGTGACTTCCAAAGCTGAGTCAGAAAAGGCCATAAAGTTTTGGTCTAGTCATTTTAGGACATAAGCCTTGAGGTTCCATGTAAGAATTCTGACGCAGCCATGCTACAAAGAAGCCCAGGCCACACAGACAGTCCATATGTATGTATTCCAGCCCCAGCTGAGGTCCCAGCTCACAGCCGCATCAAAGGCAGACATGTAAGCCTAGTTACCTCTAGGTACACTTCTGCCTAGGGCTTCCCAGGCGGTGCTAGTGGTAAAGAACCTGCCTGCCAATGCAGGAGACGTAAGAGATGCAGGTTCAAACCAGGGTCAGGAATATTCCCTGGAGGAGGGCATGGCAACCCACTCCAGTATTCTTGCTGGAGAATCCCATAGACCAAGGAGCCTGGTGGGCTACAGTCCATGGGGTCTCAAACAGTCAGACATGACTGAAGTGACTTAGCACGCACGCATGCATACTTCTGCCCAAACAATCAAGTCAGTCCCAACATCTGGTCTTTCCAGTTGAATAAATACACGGTGGAGCAAATACATGCCATCCCCACTGTGCCTTTTCCAGATTCTTGACCCACAAAATGTGGTAGCTTAAAAAAATTATTATTTTAAGCTGCTCAATTTTGGAATGTTTCCTTACAAAGCAGTAGATAGTTGAAATATAGTATTTTCTGATTTTTCTGTAATGAGCAGGGTTGTTTTATGTTTTAAAAAAAAACAGAAAAGGTTATTCTTAAATTTTTTAGGCATTAAAAAAAATTCACAACATCATCTGGGAACAGAAATTTGTCTTTCATCTACTTGTTCCTCTAGGTTAGGGGTGACAGACATCACTTGACTTTATACTCTATGACTCACTGGGGTGGAGGAAGGGGGTGGCAGTGTGATTGAATCACTCCTAGGGTCTTTGTGACCCCTGATATCCTGAATTATTGAATTCTTAGAAGCAGCTGTCTTATCTAATAAGATAAAGACAATTTCAGCCTAGTTGCCAATGTTGACAACTCTTTGAAAAACAGTTTGGCAGCGGTGTAGTACATGAGTTAAGATGCTTTTGAAAGTAAATTTGAAAATAAGTACAAACAACAAAAAATCCATTTTAAAGTGTCTTAGACAAGAAAGGAAATTTATTGACTCACATAACTCAAAACCTGAGATGTAAGTTTCAGGTGAGTCTTAATCCAGCAGCAATGTGAGCACAGCAGTTTTCTTTTTCTGAATTTTTCTCCTCTGCTTCTTTGTAGGAGGCAGGGGTATATGCTAATCCTTAGATTTCCCTTTTGGCCACAGGATTGGAGTCACCAACACCAGGGTTATTATATGCTTTTTGGCTCCTGTCAGGAGAATACATTTTCCTAATAGTGGGAAAAAAAAATCAGATCTGGTGATGATCCCTACATCCATCACTGTGTGTGGCAGTGCGTGGGTGTAGGGAGTGGCAGGTTATCCTGAGTGGGCTAAACCATAGATTTATTCGAGGGATTAGGCTTGGGTCAATCCCATCTAAACTCTATGAGTGACACACTCTGGGTATTGTTGGTGAGACACATATACCTACAGAAATAGACACAATAATCTTTATGCCCTTACTCCAGCAGCCCTACTTTAAGGGAAATATTCTAAACACAATAATGAACATATTTATGGATATATTCACTATTATTTTTAAGAGCAGAAAGCCAGAAGCATCCTCACTGTTCAATCGTTCATTTATTCCACAGTTATTGCAGCTTTTTTTTACAATGGGGTAGACTTTTGTACTAGACTCGGGAAATGTCTGGGGAGATGCCCACAAGAAGATACACTATGGATGTTACACTCAAGGTTCAGAGTGGAAGAGAAAGTAAATGCACAGCTTCACCAAGATCATGAGTTTGAACGCAGTAGACACAGAATGTGCTACGGGAGTTCAGAGGAGATGTACCCAATTAGGAGTTGTGGGATAACAGCAGGGAGGCTTCCTGGAGGAAGTGAGACTAAAAAGGCCAGTGAGAGTGAACCACTCAAGGGGAGTGGAGATGGTTACGGGTAGTGGTGGTTGTGATGGTGGGATTAAGAAAAATACCAACACCTGGGTCCTACCCCTACAGGTTTGGTTTGTATTGGACTGGAGAGCCCTGTAATTGTTTAAAAGACTACGTTGATAAGCTCCTTAGAGTAGGTGGATAGAACATGGGACCCTTCAGACCAAGGCCTAGGGTCAGGAGGTGAGTGCTAAGGTGTGGACACTGAGACTAAGGGGAGAGTACATTCTGGTTCTGAAGTGAATTAGGAAAGGTGATGAGGCTGACCATCAGTGTTTATGGCCCTCTCTCTCCCTCCCTGCAGGATCGCCTGCAGGATCAGGCAGTTCCCAGCTACCATCCAGCCCTTCAGGACCCTTCCCTTCCCCATGAACTCAAGTTAGATTGTTCATCTGGTTACTATTGTTACGAATCTTTTCTTCTACATAAGAGAAGAGCATGGATTCAGTCCATAAACACTGTACAGCACTATACCTTCTATATAAAAAAACTTGGCACACAACAACAATTGATGATCAAAGAAGCAGTTTCCTTCTGTCCTCAAGGTTGGGCCAGGGGGATCATTGCAATTAAGAAAAGGGTACCAGAGGGTGCTAAAGGAATCCTGGGGGTGGATCCATAACCCTCTGGATCTGGGTTTGTATTCTGAGTTTGAGTCCTGAGTCCACCAGTTAGTAGAAGCGTGACCTTGGACAAATCACTTTACCTCTTTATGCCACACATTTTTTCATCTGAAAAATGGGGGGCAGTGTGGGGAGGGGAATAATAATATCTCTCTTCTAGGGACTGTGGGAGGATTAAGTGAGTTACTGCACATAAATACCTCTTGTCCCTGGCACATATGGAAAACTGAAAAAGTGTTAGTTGTGATGCTAACGATGATGACGATTCTTAAGTGTTTACTCTGTGCCAGGCTTTACAGTCATTGTCTTGTTCCAGACTCACGCAAACTCCAGAAGACAGAAAAAAAAAAAAAAAATATATATATATATATATATATGAAAGAAAGTGAAAGTGTTAGTCACTCAGTCGTGGCCAACTCTTTGTGAGTCCGTGGACTAAATATATATATATATATATACACATATATACCCATAGAAGTGAGAGCTTGAGCTCAGAAACTTTAAATAACTTGCCAAGGTCATGCAGCAAGTACATGATGAAGCTGGCATTTGAATCTCCATCTATTTGATTTCAGAGTCTAAATTCTTAACCACCTACCATCCTTCCTCCCGTCAGTCAGCAGCCCCACCAGACTTTGAATAACATGGGGGCGAAAAGCACGTCGTATTAACGTTCATACCTTCCAACACCCCACTCTCATTCCCAAGTGCTCCTCCCAGAGTCAGAATCAGGAAACATTCGCTGAATGAATCGTTGATCTCTCCTCCCACTCCTGGCACTCCCAGTCCTTCAAGGGCCTTCATCTCCCCATCCTTGAACCAGCTTTGTCTAAACACAATAGGAGGAGTGATGAAAAAAGTCTTTCTCACCAAGGATACAATTAATCAGAACGCTTCAGTTGCGCACATACCTCTGTATAGATACATATACTTGTATCTATATAAATAGTAGCGCTCACAAAGGTTGCTGGCTTAGTGATGCAGTTGAATGGAAGACTGACAGCATGATTCATGGCTCAGGTCAAATTTAACTCTAACCTGTTTGTGCAAGACAGATTTACTTTGAGAGCTCTTTCTGTTGCATAATTGCCTTGGGCCCACCTTCTCCCCAGGGAGAAGATATTTTCACATGAGCCCACAATGTCTTATCAGATCAAGTCAGATCTGGAGTCTCTTGGCTACTTGCCAAGCAGTGTGGGCCCAGGTAAGATCCAACCAGGAAGTTTTTGCCAGCAAAGGAAGGAGGAGTCATCAAAAGCTGTAGCAGGAGACAGCCTGCCAAGAAACATGGGAATATGAGATGAGAAGCAGAAATAATGGTCTAGAGAAAGCCTCTCGTCTGTCCACCCATCCATCTACCCAGAAATAATGGTCTAGAGAAAGCCTCTCGTCTGTCCACCCATCCATCTATCCTTTCATCCATAGCATCTGGCTGGTTACTCATCCATCCATCATATTCATCTATTCATTTAATTACCTATCCATCACATTCATTTATCTATCCTTTCAAGCATAAAATATGTACTGAGCATCTACTATGTGCCACTGTGTTGAAGATTGGGGATTTATAGAGTGATAAAGTCAGATACTTGGCCTTCATGGAGCTTACATTCTAGCTTGAGTTTAGACAGATAATCATGCTAATATCTTTTTAGTCATAGGCTCAGAGAAGTGCTATAGAAAGGGATAGGTGGTGTTAAGATACCCTAGGGGATCTGGGTAACTTGATCTAGTCTTAACTGGGGGAAGCCTCTGAAAGCTGATGGATGAGAAAGAGTCATCCATCCACTTGGGAACCGCTGAATGGAGCAAAGTGACCTGAGGGCAGCAAGATGGGGAGAGTGACAGGACACTGGATTGGGAGAGAAACCAGCTCATACAGTGTGTGGGAAGCTATGAAAGGAGTTGGCCTCTGGAAAGGTTCCAGTTTTTCCAGTGGTTCCATTTTTTTCTGACGAAATGGGAGTTTCATACCTTTATTTAACAGAAAGATGATAGACCATGGTAGAAAAGCACAAAGCTAAGCTGAATTCTTGACTCTACCATTCTACAAATGTATGACTTCAGGTTAGGCAAGCCATTTAACTTCTCTGAACCTCAGATTTTTCACCTATCCGTTCAGTTCAGTTCAGTTGCTCAGTCGTGTCTGACTGTTTGTGACCTCATGAATTGCAGCACGCCAGGCCTCCCTATCCATCACCAATTCCCGGAGTTCACTCAGACTCACGTCCATCCAGTCAGTGATGCCATCCAGCCATCTCATCCTCGGTCGTCCCCTTCTCCTCCTGCCCCCAATCCTTCCCAGCATCAGAGTCTTTTCCAATGAGTCAACTCTTCTCATGAGGTGACCAAAGTACTGGAGTTTCAGCTTTAGCATCATTCCTTCCAAAGAAATCCCAGGGCTGATCTCCTTCAGAATGGACTGGTTGGATCTCCTTGCAGTCCAGGGGACTCTCAAGAGTCTTCTCCAACGCCACAGTTGAAAAGCATCAATTCTTTGGCGCTCAGCCTTCTTTTTCACCTATAAGATAATAATAATCCTGCTTTTCTTTTTTCTTTTGTTCAATATTTTTAGAGCACCTACTATGTGTCTTGTGCTTTTCTGGACACTGGTGAAATTCCAATGACTAAAACATACTAAACTCATTGATTGTTGTAAAGATTAAATGAGATAATGCTTATAAAACATTTGGTAATATGCCTAGTTCATTGTTTGTGCTTATTAAATTTTTTTTACATCAATTAAGGAACACTTTCTTAGTGTTCAATACATTGGGAGCCCCAAGTAAATAGCAGGTAGCATTTTCCCCTGCAGTCCAGGCATCCCTATCCTCCTATTCCACCAACTCAGAAACCTGAGAGGCTTCCTTCATTCCTGTTTCTTTCTCATACCTGATGGTCAGTCAGTCACCAGGGTCTGCCCTTTCAGTCTTCTATGTAGCTCAGATGTATCTGCTCACTTTCAGTCCCCATTCACTGACATAATTTGGGGCTATTAAACTCATACCTATCTGATAGATACTGTCAATTGCTTACCCAACATATACTTCCCTCCACCTTCCATTCTAAAAACATCATGATTTTGTTTGCATCTATAATGTGCTTAATCTCAGATTAAGCACTCACTTTCTGAGCCTCTTTTGCACTTAAAAGTGACAGTTCTGACCAAGGAGATGAAAGAAAACATCTCCTGGATTAAAAGAAATAGATGTAGAGCTTTATATAGATTTTGAATTTTTCTTTCTTTCTTTTTTTTTTTTTTTTTTTGAACATAGATGTGATGTTTGGAGCTGTGGCAGCCAACTTGGACTATGAAGTGACAACTGTGAAGATGACTTGTCTATGTAATAAAACAAAAAGACAAATAAGAAACAAAAACCACCTGGATCCTTGGTGAAATAGTTAACACCAGTAACTGCTATCCCTTGATTTTCTTGTGAGAAGAATATACCTCTCTTTTGCATAAGCCACCATTATTTGGATTTTCTGTTACTTAGAGCCAAATGGATTCCTAAATAGTTTACCTATTTTTATTATAACAGCCTCTCAACTTGCTTCCTCCAGACTTAGCCCTCTAACTCATCCTCTATACAGCAGCCACAGGTATATTGTGAATGATACAAATTCAGTAACTCCTGTGCTGAAACTTTTCAGTTTTCCCATCACCTACAATTGTTCCTGGGCACTGTGTGGCTAGTAAAGATTAGATTTTCAGAAAACATCTCAGCACCTTGATCAATTTTTTTCCTAATGAATACTGATATATTAATCCTTCACCTCATGTGACACTGGTGTTATTACAATAGAGTTACTTGGTGTTTTAGATGAAAATATAATTTAACTTTGAGGTGAAGTCGCTCAGTCGTGTCCGACTCTTTGTGACCCCGTGGACTGTAACCTACTAGGCTTCTCCGTCCATGGGGTTCTCCAGGCAAGAATACTGGAGTGGATTGCCATTTCCTTCTCCAGGGGATCTTCCCAACCCAGGGATCGAACCTGGGTCTCCCGCATTGGAGGCAGACGCTTTAACCTCTGAGCCATCAGGGAAGCCCCTAATTTAACTTTACCTGAATTTAAAGAAAAAAGAAACTGAAATGAAATGGAAGTAATTGCTAATTTTCAAGTAATTTTTCTTCACCTGTGGGTTATCATTTCTTAATGATTATGAGAATTATTTGGGAGATATAAGAGCAATTAGATATGAGGTGGGATCCTGGGTTGGATTCTGAACTGAAAATTCTCCCACATTAGTGGGAAAATTGATGATATTTTAATAAAGTCTGTAGTTCCATTAGTAGTTTTGTATCAGTGTTGACTTCCTGGTTTTGATCATTGTACTGTGGTCATGTACATTAATGAAGAGCATATCACATTCTCTGTATGATTGTTTTCAACCTTTCTGTAATTCTAAAATTGTTTCAAAATAAAAGACTTTAAAAATCAGTTTAAGGTTAAGAAAAAAATTATAAAATACAAAAGATTAGTTTTTAGTTACTATTTTCCTAGACAGTATGGAATTTACTCCCTGTTATGAAATATGATAGCTGTGCTGCTGCTGCTGCTGCTGCTGCTAAGTCACTTCAGTCGTGTCCGACTCTGTGTGACCCCATAGACGGCAGCCCACCAGGCTCCCCCATCCCTGGGATTCTCCAGGCAAGAACACTGGAGTGGGTTGCCATTTCCTTCTCCAATGCAAGAAAGGGAAAAGTGAAAGGGAAGTCGCTCAGTCGTGTCCGACTCTTAGCGACCCCATGGACTGCAGCCCACCAGGCTCCTCTGTCCATTGGATTTTCCAGGCAAGAGTACTGGATTGGGGTGCCATTGCCTTCTCCAATGATAGCTGTAGCATCCTTAAAATTCTTTTCATTTTCTTTTCTCAAACTTGCAAATTTTTGTTATTTTTATATTGTTAAGATTTAGAATGTTGATATCTTGGCAATCATAATTATTACTGGAGCTGTTCAATTTTAATTACATATTTAAATAATTCTGTGCTCACCACTAGTCCTTTTGTTACTAGTCCTTTTGTTTCCTGAATTTTTTATTTTGATTTATCTATGTTGGCTGGATTTAATAAATCTTTTTTCACCAACATCTTGTTGCTCCTGTGTTACTTGGATTCACACTTGAAAATGTTTGTGTGTTGCTATTTCATTCACACAAGTTAAAACAGCTGGGTATAAAAGTATAGGCTTATAGTTCAGAACTTCGAGATATTGCTCTACAGTTTTCTGTCATTGAGACTTTAACAAATTTAGATACAATGGCGTTAACTTTTTTGATATACTGTTTTTATAACATGTAATGTAATACACGTAATTTTTATATAACCACAACTAAAATCAGGCTGGATGAATCAAAGCTGGAATCAAGATTGCTAGGAGAAACATCAACAACCTCAGATACGCAGATGATACTACTATAATGGCAGAAAGTGAAGAGGAACTAGAGCATCTTGATGGTGAAAGAGGAGAATGAAAATGCTGACCTGAAACTCAATATTAAAAAAAGATCATGACATCTTGTCCCATCACTTCAATCCCAGGGACGGGGGAGCCTGGTGGGCTACCATCTATGGGGTCGCACAGAGTCGGACACAACTGAAGTGACTTATCTGCAGCAGCAGAAGGGGGGAAAGTGGAAGCAGTGACAGATTTTATTTTTTTGGGCTCCAAAGTCACTGCAGACGGTGACTGCAGCCATGAAATTAAAAGACACTTGCTGCTTGGAAGAAAAGCTATGTCCAACCTAGACAGCATATTAAAAAGCAGAGACATTACTCTGCCAACAAAGGTCCATCTAGTCAAAGCTGTGTTTTTTCCAGTAGTCATGTATGGATGTGAGAGTTGGACTATAATGAAAACTGAGAGCTGAAGAATTGATACTTTTGAACTGCAGTGTTGAAGAAGACTCTTGAGAGTCACTTGGACTGCAAGGAGATCAAACCAGTCAGTCTTAAAGGAAATCAGTCCTGAATATTCATTGGAAGAACTGATGCTGAAGCTGAAACTCCAATACTTTGGCCACCTGATGTGAACAACTAGCTCATTGGTAAAGATCATTTACTATTTACTATTCATAGATATTTTCTGGTAAAGTAACTGTTCAATTATTTGGCTTATTTTTTTGTCTTATTGTTGAATTTTGAGGGTTCTTTGTACATTTTGAATACAAGTCCTTTACAAAATATATGTTTTCCCAAATATTTTCTCACCATATGTATCTTGCTTCTTCATTCTCTTGGCAGAGCAAACATTTAAAATTGCATGAAGTCCAACTTATCAGTAATTTTTAATAGATCATGATTTGGGATCATATAAATGAACGCTTTACTTAACTAAAGATCATGAAAATTTCTCCTATGGTCTCTTTTAAATGTTTTATATGTTTTGTATTCTTCTGTGGTTATTTTGAGTTAATTTTTGTGTAAGATGTGAGGTACAAGTTGAGGTTTATTTTATTTATTTTATTTTTTTTGCAGGTGAATATCTGATTGTTCCAATTCTATTTGTTGAAAAGACTATCTTTTCTCCATTGAATTGCTTTTATGACTTCATTGAAAACCAGTTGACCATGTTTATTTGGTTCCCTTTTCTGTACCCTTTTCTCTATCAAGACATTTGATTTACATTTTCATTTACATTTTCTCTATCAAGTCAGTTTTGGCTATACTAGCTCTTTTGCATACTCAAATAAATTTTAGAATCATCTTGTGTCCATCTGCAGAAAAATTCCTACTGCAATTAATTTGGGGATAATTGATATCTTAACCATGTTGTTTTAAAATCAGTAAACATGATATATCTTTTCATTTATTCAAGTCTTCAGAGTTTTGGAATTTACATCCTATATATATTTTGCTAGGTTTATACCTAAATAGTTTACCTTTTGAGGACTTGTATATGGTACTATTTTTAAAACTTCAGTTTCTGATTGTTTATTGACAGTATCCAGAAGTATGATTAATAATAATCTACGTATTGACCTTATACATTGTGACTTTGCAAAGCTCACCCATTAGTTCTAGAGACTTTTCTTTTTGTAGATGCTTTGGAATTTCGTATATAGACAATTCTATTGTCTGTGAACAGTGATAGTTTTATTCCTTCCTTTCCAATTTACATGCCTTTTGTTTCTTTCTCTTGCCTTTATGCAACGGCTAGGACTCACAGTACAATGTTGAATAGGAATAGTGAAAATGAACCTTCTTGTTTTGTTCCCAGTCTTAGGGAAAGCATTTAATTTTTCACCAGAAAGTATGATGTTAGCTGTAGTGTTTTATAGATGCCTTTTATCAGGTTAAGAAAGCTCCCTTCTAATCTTAATTTGCTGAGAGCCTTAAAAAAGTCAAATGGGTGTTGGGTGTGTCTTAACTGTTTTACTGCATTAGTTAATATGATCATGTGGTTTTCTTCTTTACTATGTTAATATGGTAGATTATGTTGATTTTCAAATGTTGAAGGAGCATTGCACTCCCAAAATAAATCCCACGTGATGAAAATCAGTTATGTGGTTGTGTGCCTCTGTGTGTGTACATATATATTATATATAGATGCATATATGTGATTTGCTAATATTTTTTGAAACCATGTGAGCCTGGAGTCATATTGTTCAGGATGTTTTTAACTACTTATTTGATTTCTTAGACATAAGGATATTAAGGTCATCTATCTCTTCTTGGGTGAGTTTTGATATTTTGTGGCTTTTAAGAAATTGGTCTATTTCAACTAAGTTGTAGAATTTAAGTTATAGAGTTGTTGCAGTATTTTCTTATTATTCATTTATGCCTGTGGGGTCTATAGTGATATTCTCTGCTTCATTTTGAATTTTGTTAATTTATGTCTCCTCCCTTTTATTCATTGTTAGTTTGGCTAGAGATTTGTCAATTTTATTGACATTTTTATAAAAGCAGCTTTTGGTTTGATCAATTTTCACTATTATTCTTATTTTCAATTTCATTGATTTCTGGCCTTCTTTATTAGCTCCATCTTTATTTTTGATTATTCTTTGTTTTTATATCTATCTTTATTATTTCCTTCCCTCTTGTTGCTTTGTGTTTATTTTTTGCTTCTTTTCCCCCTAGTTCTTAGATTGTTGTTTTGACACTTTTCTTCTTGTCACATATATGCATTTAATGATTCATATATGCATTGAATTTAGTTCAATTCCCCCAAAACACTGCTTTAGCTATATCCCACAAATTTTGAGATATTATTTTCATTTTCCTTCATTTCAAAATTTTCTAATTTTCATTGAGACTTCCTCTTTGACCCATGGCTATTTACAATTTGAGGCTTTGTTTGTTTTTGTTTTCGGCCATGCCACATGGTTTATGATTGAACCTGGACCCTCAGCTGTGAGCGAGCAGAGTCCTAACCATTGGATCACCAGGGAATTCCCTATTTACAAATTAAAATAAAAAATTTTTCTAAGTATTTGGAGGACTTTCCAGATAACTTTTTGTTACTAATTTTTAATTTAGGTCCATTATGCTCAGAGATATTGTTTGGATGATTTCAGTTCCTTAAGTTTGTTAAGGTTTATTTCATGATGCAAAATACAGTCTATTCTGGTGAATGTTTCTTGAATATTTGCAATGAATGTATATCCTGCTGTTCTCGGATGGAGTATACTGCAAATGTCAATTCAATCCAATTCCTTGGTGGTAGTGTTCATCTCTTCTCTATCCTTGTTGATTCTCTTTTACTTGTTCTAGACATCACCTAGAGAATAGTGTTCACATCTCCAAATATAATATGGATTTGTTCATTTCTCCCTCCAGGTCTAGCCATTTTTACCTTGTGTAGTTTGAAGCTATGTTGTTAGACGCATACACATTTAGAAATTTTTTTTTTTTTTTTTTTGTTGAATAGCTCCTTTTATCATTATTTAGTTCCCCTCTAAAATTACCTCTGGTAATTTTCTTTTCTCTAAGGTGTACTTTGCCTGATATTAATAGAACCACTTCAGCTTTCTTTTTATTAGTATTTGCATGCTGTATTATTTTCATCCTTTTGCTTTTAACCTTCCTATGTCATTAATTTAAAATGGGATTCTTGTAGACAGCTTATTATAGTTGAGTCTTTTTTAATCCAAATCTTATAATTTCTGTCTTTTAACTGATATGTGTAGATTATTTTTATTTAATGTAATTATTGATAAGCTTGA
>SJYT01062855.1:28204-88850 GCA_006410635.1 Cephalophus harveyi
TTGATTTAGTTCTCTTATTTAAATTTTTTTCTATTTTTTACTTCTGTTGTTCTTTGTTCAGTTTTCCTTTTCCTGACTTCTTCTGAAGGTTTTCTTTTGAAGGGCTTCCCTGATAGCTCGGTTGATAAAGAATTCCCCTGCAATGCAGGAGACCCCAGTTCGATTCCTGGGTCAGGAAGATCCTCTGGAGAAGGGATAGGCTACCCACTCCAGTATTCTTGGGCTTCTCTTGTGACTCAGCTTGTAAAGAATCCATCTACAATGAGGGAGACCTGGGTTTGATTCCTGAGTTGGGAAGACCTCCTGGAGAAAGGAAAGGCTACCCACTTCAATATTCTGGCCTAGAGAATTCCATGGACTGTATAGTCCACGGGCCCGCAAAGAAATGGACACAACTAAATGACTTTCGCTTCAGTTCAGTTCAGTTCAGTTCAGTTGCTCAGTTGTGTCCAACTCTTTGCGACCCCATGAATCGCAGCACACCAGGCCTCCCTGTCCATCACCATCTCTCAGAGTTCACTCAGACTCACGTCCATCGAGTCCGTGATGCCATCCAGCCATCTCATCCTCTGTCGTCCCCTTCTCCTCCTGCCCCCAATCCCTCCCAGCATCAGAGTCTTTTCCAACGAGTCAACTCTTCGCATGAGGTGGCCAAAGTACTGGAGTTTCAGCTTTAGCATCATTCCTTCTAAAGAAATCCCAGGGTTGATCTCCTTCAGAATGGACTGGTTGGATCTCCTTGCAGTCCAAGGGACTCTCAAGAGTCTTCTCCAACACCACACTTCAAAAGCATCAATTCTTTGGCGCTCAGCCTTCTTCACAGTCCAACTCTCACATCCATACATGACCACAGGAAAAACCATAGCCTTGACTAGATGGACCTTAGTCGGCAAAGTAATGTCTCTGCTTTTGAAAATGCTATCTAGGTTGGACATAACTTTTCTTCCAAGGAGTAAGCGTCTTCTAATTTCATGGCTGCAGTCACCATCAGCAGTGATTTTGGAGCCCAAAAAAATAAAGTCTGGCACTGTTTCCACTGTTTCCCCATCTATTTCCCATGAAGTGATGGGACCAGATGCCATGATCTTCGTTTTCTGAATGTTGAGCTTTAAGCCAACTTTTTCACTCTCCTCTTTCACTTTCATCAAGAGGCCTTTTAGCTCCTCTTCACTTTCTGCCATAAGGGTGGTGTCATCTGCATATCTGAGGTTATTGATATTTCTCCCGGCAATCTTGATTCCAGCTTGTGTTTCTTGCAGTCCAGCGTTTCTCATGATGTACTCTGCATATAAGTTAAATAAGCAGGGTGACAATATACAGCCTTGATGTACTCCTTTTCCTATTTGGAACCAGTCTGTTGTTCCATGTCCAGTTCTAACTGTTGCTTCCTGACCTGCATACAGATTTCTCAAGAGGCAGGTTAGGTGGTCTGGTATTCCCATCTATTTCAGAATTTTCCACAGTTTATTGTGATCACTCAGCTGTTAAAAAGAATGCATCTAAATCAGTTCTAATGAGGTGGATGAAACTCGAGCCTATTATATAGACTGAAGTAAGTCAGAAAGAAAAACACCAATACAGTATATTAATACATATATGTGGAATTTAGAAAGATGGTAACAATGACCCTATATACGAGACAGCAAAAAAGACACAGATGTAAAGAACAGTCTTTTGGACTCTGTGAGGGAAGGCGAGGGTGGGATGATTTGAGAGAATAACATTGAAACATGTGTTTTATCATATGTGAAATAGATCTCCAGTCCAGGTTCAGTGCATGAGACAGGGTGCTCCGAGCTGGGATGACCCTGAGGGATGGGATGGGGAGGGAGGTGGAAAGGGGGTTCAGGATGGGGAACACATGTACAGCCATGGCCGATTCATGTCAATGTATGGTAAAAACAGCTACAATATTGTAAAGTAATTAGCCTCGAATTAAAATAAATTAATTAATTAAGAAAATTAAAAGGTGAGACCCAGTAAAGGAGGCAGTTCCACCAAAGCCACCCTGGAAGAATTCACATCATTGTCCCACCCCAGGCGGTCACACCATCTGCTGCCCATGTTGGGAACTGTAATCTCATGGGTCCCTATTGAGATGAGTGGTATGCAAAGTTCATCTGTTGGGAGCCAGTGGGAACCACAGCTCCCTGGCTGGTTCTGGCAGAAGCACCCAATGGTGCCCTCTAGGGGCAGCTATGTTACATGCACTCAGCTCATCCACAGTCCTTGCAGTTTCTTAGGCACAGAGCTTATGAGCCTCCACCTTCCACATTAACCTCCTTCTAAAGGCTTATCACTTTAGCATTCCAGTCCCCTATAATGAAAAGGACATCTTTTTTGGGTGTTAGTTCTAACAGATCGTGTAGGTCTTCATAAAACCGTTCCACTTCAGCTTCTTCAGCATTACTGGTTGGGGCATAGACTTGGATAACTGTGATATTGAATGGTTTTCCTTGGAGACGAACAGAGATCATTCTGTCGTTTTTGAGATTGCATCCAAGTACTGCATTTCGGACTCTTTTGTTGACCATGATGGCTACTCCATTTCTTCTGAGGGATTCCTGCCCACAGTAGTAGATATAATGGTCATCTGAGTTAAATTCACCCATTCCAGTCCATTTTAGTTCACTGATTTCTAGAATGTCGACGTTCACCCTTGTCATCTCTTGTTTGACCACTTCCAATTTGCCTTGATTCATGGACCTGACATTCCAGGTTCATATGCAGTATTGCTCTTTACAGCATCGAATCTTGCTTTTATCACCAGTCACATGCACAACTGGGTATTGTTTTCGCTTTGGCTCCATCCCTTCATTCTTTCTGGACTTATTTCTCCACTGATCTCCAGTAGCATATTGGGCACCTAATGACCTGGGAAGTTCCTCTTTTGGTATCCTATCATTTTGCCTGTTCATACTGTTCATGGGGTTCTCAAGGCAAGAATACTGAAGTGGCTTGCCATTCCCTTCTCCAGTGGACCACATTCTGTCAGCCCTCTCCATCATGACCCGCCCATCTTGGGTTGCCCTGCAGGCATGGCTTAGTTTCACTGAATTAGACAAGGCTGTGGTCCTAGTGTGATTAGATTGACTAGTTTTCTGTGAGTATGGTTTCAGTGTGTCTGCCCTCTGATGCCCTCTTGCAACACCTACCCTCTTACTTGGGTTTCTCTTACCTTGGGTGTGGGGTATCTCTTCACGGCTGCTTCAGCAAAGCACAGCCGCTGCTCCTTGCCTTGGATGAGGGGTATCTCCTTCACTTCATTTTCACTTTTAAGGTTTAAATACTTTTTAGTGTTCCATTTTCCTTTTAACTTTATTATATCTCTTTGTATAGAGATTTTAGTGGTTGTTCTAAGGATTACAATATTTATACATGCTTTTTAAAACATAATTTTATTGATTTTTTTTTATGTTCATTTGTTTGCTGTGCTGGGTCTTCATTACTGTTCATGGGATTTTCTCAAGTGTGGCAAGTGGGGGCTACTCTCCAGTTGTGGTACCCAAGATTCTCATTGCAGTGGCTTCTCTTGTCGCAGAGTACAGGCTCTAGGGCACTTGGGCTTCAGCAGTTTCAGCACGTGGGCTCAGTAATTTCGGCTTCTGGGTGCTAGAGCACAGGCTTGATAGCTGGGGCATATGGGCTTAGTTGCTCTGAGGCATGTGGGATCCTTCTGGACCAGGGATCGAACCCGTGTCTCCTCCATTGGCAAGCAGGTTCTCTATCCTGAGCCACCAGGGAAGCCCCTGTACATACTTTTAACAGTTTGCTAGAATCAAGATGATGTGGGAGTAGGAAAATAGAGGAGTTAAGAATGACACTGAAGTTTCTGGATCAGGAAGATGGGTATAAGGTGATGTTATTCATTACCAAGGTCTTCCTTGGTGGCTCAGAGGTTAAAGTGTCTGCCTGCAATGTGGGAGACCTGGGTTCAACTCCTGGGTTGGGAAGATCTTCTGGAGAAGGAAATGGTAACCCAGTCCAGTATTCTTGCCTGGAGAATCCCATGGACAGAGAAGCTTGGTGGGCTGCAGTTCACAGGGTCGCAAAGAGTCGGACACAACTGAGCGACTTCACTTCACTTATCTAGGAGAAGAGAGTTTTGTTTGGAAAACATAATTTGGGATATTTGTGAGACATTCAAGTGGTGGTGTCAGATGGCAATTTATCACATGGTCGTAAGTTAACAGAGGTGCTTTGGGCTTAAGGATAGATTTGGATGTTTTCAGTTGTAGTTGGCATCTGTTGGTTTTGCCACTCAATGTTTTGTTTACTTCTGGTAACCTATCCCTGACTCTTGACCACAGGAGAGGCACTAAACCCACTTTTAAGTGGGTTTAACCCATTCTACAAGTGGATCTTAGGTAAACTCAGGTAATTACTATCTCATTCCTCCTGGCCACAGGGATTGGTTCAGGGTTAGATTTCTAATCAAATTTAGCCAATGATAATGAGATCCAATACTCCTGTCCCCTTATCTTGGAGAGACAGCTTTCTTTCTAATTGGAGTTAATCCAGTAAGAAGTAAGATCTGAAGATGCTTGCTGAAGGAAGACCCTTGCTTCCCTGAAGGAAGAGCCACCTGAAAACACACCAGCAAGGGAGGTAGCAGAACTGAGGGATGCTGGGAATGAGTAGGTCCAGGGGAAATTGAGCCCCTGGTCAATCTGTGCTCAGCCTCTGGACTTTGCAATCATGTGAGCCAATTATGTTCTATATTTCATAGATTATGTTCAGTCAAATGAGAGTTCTAATTGATATATAAGTGTCTAGTGGGTATGGAAGCGATAGTGGTAAATGAGAGCATGTCGAGAGACAGAAGAAAAGAAGGAGCCCGTTTAAGGAAAAGGGGCCCATGAAGGAGCATGAGAGGAGTGCTGAGAGAGACAGAGGAGAGTTCTTTGTCTTGGGAGCTCCAGAAAGTGAGTCAAGAGATAGAGAGTAATTAGCAGTGTAAAATACTTAAAAGTTATCAGTAAAGGTAAGGACTGAAAAGGGCCCTTTGGAACTATCAGCGAGGAGGCTGTTGACAAAACATTTGGAGTTACCAAGCTAGAAGGATCCTCTGAAATCACTACATTATACCCTCTTCTGAGGATGAGGAAATTGAGGCAATGAGATACTTAGATTTTTTTTTTTTTTGTAGCAGATACAAGATTACAAGTAGAAAGTAGGGCTTTAAGGGTCCTTAAAGATCACATGATCCAATTACTTATCCAATACTAAATCTCTTATATAACATCTCTCTGAAGCCTGTACTGAAATACAACCACTAAGAAAGAACTCATTACTTCTCAAGTCTAATGAGAACCCTTGATTTCTGAGTTCTTATATCATGATCTCTTTACACCACAGAGTAGGTAGACACATGAAAGGAGAGTATATGCATCCCAAGTTGATCCCTGGAAAAGCTCGTTGTGTTTGAGGAATTCAACAGGTTAAGCCAGATTTTTGTGTTTTTAGGAGGTTTTTGCCTCCACCCCAGTGAATATTCCAGTTTCAGATGAGCCTAGTCTTTGAGCCACCTCAGCCCAGAACTATGTGAGTGAATGATAAATTCCAGGTTATTCCAGCTGCCAGTCTTTTAGATTTCCCCATTTGAGGACCCAGATTTCATGCAGCAGGAACAAGCCATACCTGTTATGTCCTATCTGAATTCTTGACCTAAGAATCTGTGAGCATAATACAATGGTTGTTTTGTTAACATGTTATTTTCTTTATACAGGAATAGATAACCTGAAGGGTAAGTATTATTTTCCCATTTTACAGATGAGGCTAACCAAGTTTCATAAAGATTAAACAATCCAGGTCCTCAGTTCAGTTCAGTTCAGTTCAGTCGCTCAGTCGTGTCCGACTCTTTGCGACCCCGTGGACTGTAACCTACTAGGCTTCTCCGTCCGTGGGATTCTCCAGGCAAGAATACTGGAGTGGATTGCCATTTCTAGGTAACCAATTGCAGGGCCAATATCTGAACCCAGGTGTGGCTAATTGCATATAATCAATTGCAGGGCCAATATCTGAACCCAGGTGTGGCTAATTGCATATAATCAATTGCAGGGCCAATATCTGAACCCAGGTGTGGCTAATTGCATAGCTTGCTTTCTTCCAGTTATCCTAGATACCTCCTGCTGAGTTAGACCCCTTAACAAAATCTCCCCAGCCTACCATTTCTGTTCTTCAATCTGAAGACCATCCTTGACCAATCTAGAGTTCAATGACTAAGATGTGATTAGAAAAACTGCCCTTATTAAACAGCTGATTCATATTCTTTTCAAATAATTGAAAGATATTCACTGTGCAATCAGTTCTTTCCTGATTTTATTTTCTCCTCCACACCCCCAGGCGGGAGCCAGATACTTCTGCCAAGCCTGACGAATTTGCTCCTCCTTTCCCTACACCACCCAGTGTACAAATACCCATTGGCCTCCATTAAATCCCAATCAGGCTTGGAGTTAGCTGATTCAGCCCCCTCTCCTGCCTCCCGGGAAGAGTTAGGGATGAGCAAATCACTTATTGGAGTAATTCTGGGAGCTGAAGCAGAGCCGTGGCTGGAAGCCACCCACTAACTAGAAACCCAGGACATCAATCAACCAAACTGATTTTTCCGCTGCCGCAGCCATTTAAACAGTTATCTTTGCTTGGGGCTTTGTCCAAAGTTACTCAACCAGTGGGTTCCTGGGTGATAAGTCACCGCAGCCTCATTCCACTGTCTCTGTATCCTGGGGCTGCCTCTTTACTCACTTCTCAAGAGGGGTTGAAGTTCATTTGTTGCACTCTAAAAAGAATAGATCCTGCACGGCTGGCGCACAAGTTCTGGTTATAGAAGGAAGATGAAAAAGGAGCCCGAAGTCTGTGGGGATATCAATACAGTACTTCTCATTTGACGCCCTGCTGAGGCGGGGGGGAGGACGTTTCAAATTCATTTTATAACGCCCCCTGCTGGTATCCTTTCCCAACTGCTGCAGGTATCTGATCGAGTTTGGGAGAGGACAGGGGGCAGAGTCGGGGTTGGTGAGAGCAGCTTACAAGCCAGGTGCGGGGAGAGGGGAGTCCTTAGCCTGTACCAACCTCCTTTGTTCGTTTTACATATGGGGAAACTGATGCCAGGAAAAAAAGGTTTTTACTCAAGGTTGTGATTTACTCAAAGTCTATATTAAGGCTAGAACTAGTCTGTCTGTGGCTAGAATTTTTTTCTAGAATCCAGTAGTAATTGTTTCTGATTGGCAGCCTTGTGTGAAATCTGGGGACCCTGGTTTCAAATCCAAGCTCTGCCACTGAATAGTTGTCATGAGAAGGTAGTTCTCTAAGCCTCAGATTTCTCATCTGCAAAATAAGGGTTAAAAGACAAGCCATGAAATAGGATTTTGTAAGAAGTTATCCATACATTCATTCAAGAACTGTTGAGTATCTGCCACATGCCAAGCACCATGCTGGGCACTTGAAATATAACAGTGCATAGGACATTGTAGTACCTGTTCTCTTTAAGGATGGTAATCTATCATAAAATCAGATGACATATGTGGGTGCACAGCAGAAATTCAACAATTGTTGTGAAAGAAAGAATTTCCCCTTTGATTCTCCCCACTTTTCAAGTATCCGAAGGCTTGGGGCCTTGCCCCAGCTGTGTCAGTCTAGGAATGCTGATGACTTGAAGAGATTAAGTTATTTAAAGGTCAGGACCACATAAATTTTCGTATTCTCCAGTATGCCTGGCCCCAGGATGTGCTCCAGTCAATATTTGTTTGGCTTCATGGATGCCCTAAGTTCCGGCTCCCTCTGCCTTCTGGCTGCCTGCAGATTGCTGTCCATGGTGCTGAAGAGCAATTGCTGCTTCTCAGTATGAGGCAGCGCAGGTGCTGAGGCAGAAAATGGAGCCCAGGGGAAGTGAGTAGAGAGGGGAAGAGCGAGCCAAGTTTTCACTGGCTAATAGTGACATCTTCATTTTATCATATCTTGGAATTCAAAGCTGATGCTTCTTTTTCCAGCTGTCTTCATTTGGCATTTCTTGCTAGCTGGAAACCCTGCAGAGATGGGTGTTCTTAATAACTACACAGGGTGATAATCTCTACAATGGGAGAGGTATTGGAAACCCATAGCCTTATAAGCCCTATTTGCAAGTGTTGTTGGAAATTGGTAGCTCCTTCTAGCTTATTACTGGGCTAGGAAAAAGTATCAGTCATAGATGCCTCCCCTAGCTGATTTCATCTATGTCTACCACCCAAGATGGTGGGCAGCTCTGAGTCAGAACTGACTCTAGGGAAATCAGAGAGGTAAGGCCTGAGATTCATAGCCTGGAGTTGAGTGCATATTCAAAGAATTCATTTGACCAGTACTTCATGTGATAATATGTTTGTTCATTCATTCACTCTATAAATATTTATTGAGTGCCTTCCATGGTCTGGAAGAGGCACAAGCTGGAATCAAGATTGCCAGGAGAAATATCAATAACCTCAGATATGCAGATGACACCACCCTTATGGCAGAAAGTGAAGAGGATCTAAAGAGCCTCTTGATGAAAGTGAAAGAGAGTGAAAAGTTGGCTTAAAGCTCAACATTCAGAAAACAAAGATCATGGCATCTGGCCTCATCACTTCATGGGAAATAGATGGGGAAACAGTGGAAACCATGTCAGACTTTATTTTTGGGGGCTCCACAATCACTGCAGATGGTTGACTGCAGCCATGAAATTAAAAGATGTTTACTCTTTGGAAGAAAAGTTATGACCAACCTAGATAGCATATTGAAAAGTAGAGACATTACTTTGCCAACAAAGGTCCATCTAGTCAAAGCTATGGTTTTTCCAGTAGTCATGTATGGATGTGAGAGTTGGAGTGTGAAGAAAGCTGAGCCTGAAGAATTGATGCTTTTGAACTGTGGTGTTGGAGAAGACTCTTGAGAGTCCCTTGGACTGCAAGGACATCCAGCCAGTCCATTCTAAAGGAGATGAGTCCTGGGTATTCATTGGAAGGAATGATGCTAAAGCTGAAACTCCAGTACTTTGGCCACCTCACGTGAAGAGTTGACTCATTGGAAAAGACTCTGATGCTGGGAGGGATTGGGGGCAGGAGGAAAAGGGGACGACAGAGGATGAGATGGCTGGATGGCATAACCGACTCGGTGGATGTGAGTTTGAGTGAGCTCCGGGAGATGGTGATGGACAGGGAGGCCTGGCGTGCTGCGATTCATGGGGTCGCAAAGAGTTGGACATGCCTGAGCGACTGAACTGAACTGAACCATGGTCTGGCACTGTTATAGGAGCTCCACATACAGTCAAATACAAGAAAGACAAGGTCTCTGACTCCATAGAACTTACATTCCAGTAGGGGAGACATAAAATAAGCAAATATACAAATGAGTGTGTAGCATAATTCCAGGCAAGAAAATAGATAATAGTAGGAAATTCTCTCTTAGATCTAAGATTATCACAGGAGATCTGTTTGAGGAATGACATTTGAGCATAAATGTAAACTAATTGAAATAATACGACATATAAATATTGAGGAAAGGAAATGTTCCAGGCAGAAGGCACAAGAGGACCAAAAAAAAAAAAAAAGAGGGAATAAGATAGCATGTCCAAGGAACAAAGTGGCCAGTGCAGATGGAGCAGATTTATCAAAGAGAACATTAAAAAAGACTGGATAAATACACAAAGACCAGCTCTGTGTCTTGAGGACAACAAAACAAGATGCTCAGAATAGAAGAAACACTTACAAAATGACAGTTACTGCCACACCTGCTGTGGATAAACCACAACAGTCTGGATGCCACCAGGGACAAGGATAATTAGAGCTCCTGTCTATAGATCTCATTATGTTTAAAGATTTAATTAACAAAGGCTAGTGGGAGTTAGTGATGTACTATTTATTCAGCCAACATTTTCTGAGTACCTACTATGTACCCAAAGATCATAGTCTTGGAGCTGTCTAGAAGTACTAGTCTAGAAGCTGAGGAGAAGAGAGAATGAGTCACTTGATGAAACCAGAATGTTTAAAGGCAAGTAGGAAGCTCCAAATGGCAGAAACTCAGGCGAAGCCACTTGCTTCTGATTTCTCTTTCTCTCCAACAGGGCCTCTTGAGAGACAGGAACAACACTGGTCTAGAGTAGGCTGCACCTTATAAACAAGTGCTTTGGAAGCATGCCCACCACTGAGGCTCAGTAACCAAATCAGTATGGACTGCTTTCTGCCAGACAGCATAGGTAAAGAAATGTGCATGCTAGGCATCTTTGCTGAGAATTTCATGCAGTCTTCAAATCAGCTCCATAAGGTGATTGGAACTTCCTTATCATCCCCATAAGGAGACTCCTAAGACCCAACAGAATCCTATCAAACAGGAGGAGTTCCCCTCTCACTGGTCCTAGGTTGCAAAGGAATTTTATGCCTTTGGCCTTGTTGCTGCAGGATCATCAACATCTTTGAGATTTGGGCAGAATGTTTATTTATCTGACAAATGAGAAACTAAAGCTTGGAAAGTTTAACCAACTTACCCAGGGTCACAGAGTGCTCAAGAGATAAAATAGGACTCAATACAAAATCTATCTGACCCCAAGCCATTTGCAGTAATTTTTTCTTGGATCTCAAATGTGGAGTTCATGTTTGACTTTTTTTTTTTTTAATGGCCAATCCCGCACAGAGCTATTTTTGATCATAGTAGCACCTGACATCTCTGCTTCTTCCATGGCACAGTCTTGTTCTTAATCTCTCTTAATCCTCCCAACAATGTTGGAAGTAATAAGAATAAGAATATTCTTAATATGAAGTGAAGTCACTCAGTCATGTCTGACTCTTTGCGACACCATGGACTGTAGCCTGTCAGGTTCCTCCATCCATGGGATTTTCCAGGCAAGAGTGCTAGAGTGATCTCCTTCTACAGGGGATCTTCCCAACCCAGGAATCAAACCCAGGTCTCTTGCATTGCAGGCAGACGCTTTACCGTATGAGCCACCAGGGAAGATCTTATTAAGTAATAAGAATATTAGCTAGCACTTATTGAACACTGAGTATTTGCATTAATTTATACTTGCAACAACCCTGTGAGATAAGTATCATTCCTATTTCAAAAGTAAGAAAATTAAAGTCCAGAGAGATTAAGTAGTTTGCCAGAGATCACACAGCTAGTCAGGGGCAGAGCCAGGTGGTCTGATTCTGGAGCTCTTACCTTTAATCACTGTACTCTGTTGACAAAGGAGCTGTTACTTAGAGAGGTAAGTTACATAGCCCAGAAATGATGATCAGACTTGAGTCCAAGATCAAACTCCAGAATATTTCTACTGCTCCACACTGCTTTTCTCACTGGTAAGCAGAAGAAAGGAGAGAAGCTGTTTAGAGACACCTCCATAGAGGCACAGAGTGATTTAAAGCTGCCAAGGAGCCCCCAGGGATTTAATTTAAATGATGATCTGCCCTGCACAGTTGTGTGATATTCCCTCCCACTTACTTTTCTCAAATGTGGAAACTACATTGCTCCATGCACCCTCCCTAGCACGTAAATGCTTCACTAAGGAAGCTGAACTTTTCTGTACTGATCTGTGGTGTTCAGAAAGCTTCTTCCTTAAATGCTGTTATTCCAGGGACTTGTAAGGATGACTCAGAGAGGGAGAGGCTATAATAGAAAATTAATTATTTTGTCTGAGATGGATCCGAGACTGAAGATCCAGAATTAGACTGATAAAGGCCCTTCTACAAGGGCTATGGGGGCCCTTGAGCTGTTGCCAACCGGTTATTTAAAGGGAAGTCAGGAACTGGGCTTCCCAGCTGCCCTTGCTGTGACTTTCAATATTCCTACACATGCCACAGCCCTGGGGGTGTGAGGTGTGCACCGGAGGGCTTATTTGCATGTATGCTGCTGTGGTTACTCTGTATGTGTATGTGGAGGTGGGGGGAGGTGTGAGCGTGTGTGAAAGAGAGAGAGAAAGAAAGCGGGAGTCTGGGGCATGTGATTATGTTAGTTTGTGGGTCACTGTCTGTTCGTATCCAAATGTGTGTATATTTGGTGTGACTGTGTGTGTAGGGGCCTGAGGGTACTTGTGGATCTCTGGGTGTGATTTCTGAGTACTTTTAATTGGGAGAGGAATCTAGATGTTTGGTTAGAAAATGATAAATGCCAGTTGGTTAGGATGATGGAAGCTATTCCAGGGCAGGTGTTTTGATCCTGCTGTGATGTAGGAGAAGAAAAAGAAATGCAGGTTAAATCACTATCAAACCTTAAAATTTTTTCGTCTTGAAATGGGGAAGGTTATCTACTAGTAATAATAATGATGGTAACAGTTAAAAAATGAACAGTGTTGTAGAACTAGTCATACTAGGTCCATTTAGAGAGTGCCTAACTCTATGCCCTCTTATATGTTTTAGCTGTGTTCTCAACACAGCTCTGTACTACCCTCACACCCATTTCATAGCAGAGGGAGCTGGGCTCAAGTAACTTGCCCAGGGCCATGCTGTTGGAGAAGCAGAGCCAGGAAGAGAACTCTGATCTATCTGACTCCAGAGACTGAACTTTTCCTATCTGCACCAACCACCACCCCCCAGCTCCAGCCAAGCCTCAGACCTGGCAGGGTAAGCCCCAGAATGTGAAGTGGAGGTAGGCTGAGCTGGCAGGCAGAACAGAGTGATACAGTGGGAGCAACTGAGTTCTAGGCTCAGCTGGCTGTGCAACCTTAAGACATTAGCTCCTTCTCCCTGGACCTCTGGATTCCCATCACTAAAATGACAGTTCGGATTCATTGGTCTGATAGGTTTTTCTACTGTGTGGGCCACAAGGCAGGGCTTGGGCCCCCCACCCCACCTGGGGAGTGTTGACCTGGACGAAGGCTTGAGGCAGGAGATGTGGGGCAGGGAAAGTGGGGGCAGGAGGCAGAGAAGAAAGCCGATGTGTGTCTGCCTGGCCTATGACACTCTCTTCTTTCTTTCCCATATGCAGTGTGTGTGCCTGCTTGGCCCTCAGCTCCCAATCCCCCTCCTTCTGCTTCTTTCTCATGTACCTTCCTGGACTGCAGAGCTGAAAACTGCTTTCCTCAGATGCCTGTGAAGCTAGGGTTCCAGGTGCGATTATATTCTGCCAATAGCTAGAGTTGTGTGAGGCCAACATGACGGAATGCAAGGGAGGCCGTCTTCCCACTGCTTTGGCCGCCTCCTCCAGCCTGAGCAGACCTGGAGTGGGGGGTCTGCAGCAGCATCTCAGAGCCCAGTGTCCACCCCAGGGGTGCTGAGAGGCTGGAGTGGTGGCTCCCCGGCCCCAGTTTCAGGACCCCTGGATCATAAGGTCGGATGGTTCTTCAGCTCACGCCGTGCGGGAACAGCATCCTGTCGGCTTGCTTTCCGTCGTGTGGCTGGAGGCCTTGCAGTGCTCTGGGAGACCCAGTCTACTCTTCCAGCAGTCCCACTCTACCTGTCCCCCAGCCCCAGTCCCTGCCAACACCTTTTAAAATTCCCCAGTTCCCTATGTTGAATTTGTTTGTGCTTATAAAAGCCTGGGTGCTTCCTTCTTCACGGAACCTGACCTGTCACCATGGTGCACTCCTACACAGTCTCCAAAACCCGGCTCCTAGTCTCCAGCTCTAGGATGACTGACCTCCACTGCCTGATGGACGTGGGTACCTCTCTTCTTGGCCAGAGCAACCCAACTCCTCCACAGTCACCCCTATCTTAGACTTTCCCACATGACAGTGAAATTTCCTGTTTACTTTCTGTCATCCCCAGAGGTGGACTGTGACCCCCAGAGGTGGGGACTGGGTCTTCTCAGCCATGCATCTGAGTGTTTAGCAGAGAACCTGGCCTCTGGCAGGCACCCTGGGAGCAGTTTATGGAATGAATGCAGAGAAGGTAGCAACTTGTCAGTTCAAAAGGATTTAGGAGAAACTGTAAGATTCATAGATTGAGAAAAAAAAAGCAATTTAACCTTCCCCTTTGGCAAAAAGAAATTCACTTCTTATTAAGAGCTGTTATTAAGAGCAATGTACCTGGTGGAGCTCGTGGCTGATGAGGGGCAGCTCTCAGATCAAGGGTCTCATTTCAGGTCTAATATCTGGGATCCCTTCGTGGACCTGCCCTCCTGCTGGCGCCCAGGCTGCTCTGGAGGAATTTCGGAACTGATGGCCAGATTGAAGAGGGAACACAGCTCTGGGTTTTGAGGCAGAAAGTCCTGACTGCCACTCACTAGTACTGTGACCTTGGGCAAGTGGCTGCACTGCCCTAGCTCAGTCTCCATCTGCAGAATGGTGCTGATGACATCTACATGACAGGGTTGTTGTGAGGGGCAAATGTGACTTAGAAGAAGCACCGGTGACTGAGCCATCACTTGATACATGGTGGCTGGGATAAGATTTCAGTGACTTGAGATTTCAGGCTTTTCCCTTTCTCATTTGGGCAAAAACGGTTCCCACCACTGACCTCTTGTTGGACTGTGGCTGAGGTCAAGGGGTCCCCGCATGTGCTTATGAGTGTGAGGCCTACAGTTCCGGATTCAGAACACAGGAAAAGGGTGATCTCTTCATCCTAAGCGCTGACTGGATTCTGGCTCAGGACCTGTTCCCAGGTGGTTGGGACTGACAGAGGAGCATCATGGGAAGTGGCGCAGCAGGGAGGGTCGTGCTTTGGAGAGGTGCCAACCTCAGCGTGAGTCCTGGCTCCCCACCTGACCCGCTGTGCTCTCTGAAGTAGTACCTGTGCTACTTCACCTCTCTGGACCTCATTTTCTTTATTTGCAAAGTGGAACTTATAGTGCTTCCCCCATAGTGCTGCTGGGAGCTTATTAAAGATCATTTATACCTGATCCTGGCATCTTGCCTGGCACAGTGAATAATGGCATCTATGCACCTGCTGCTTATGGGCATCAGTGAAGAAGGAGTTCACAGCATGGGCTTTGGCGTCAGATTAACTTGAGCTTGGTTCTCATCCATCTGAGAGTTTTGTGCCCTTAGCTGAGTCACTGCCTCTCCGAGTGCCGCTTCCTCTGACGGAGGAAGACAGTAATGGCACCCACCCTGGGGGTTTGCTATGAGGATAAGATGATGTCACACATGGAGACAACTCACTGGGGTGTGGGGCATCAGCAGATGCATGACAACTGTTAGCTGGAATGATAAATTTCCACGCCCAGCTGAGGAGAAGCAGGAGGAAACGGGAGGTTTGGCCCATTGGGAAAGGGACATTCTCTCCAGTTCCAGTTCATCTCAGCTGCTGGCATCTGTCTGCACTCTTGGCTGAGGGAAGACAACGCAGCTTTCCCTCTGCCTTCTCATTGCTACTGCAGTTTCCTCCCCAGAAAAGCAGGCAGCTGCTTCCCCAGCCCTTTCCTGCTCCCTCCATTTTAAGTGTTTTTAAGTGTACAACTTATAAGTATATTCATAATGCTGGGTAGCCATCATCATTATCCATTTCCAGAAATTTTTCATCCAAACAAAAACTCTGTTGATGTTTAAGCACTATTTACACCTCCTCCCAGCCCTTAGTAACTTCTATTCTATTTTCTGTCATTATGAGTTTGCCTATTTTAAATACCTCTAAATATAGACATAGAATTTTACAGTATTTGTCTTTTTTGTTACAGGCTTATTTTACTTATCATAACGTCTCAATGTTCATCCATGATGCAGCAAGTATCAGAACTTCAGTCCTTTTTATGGCTGAATAATAGTCTATGATACTTAGAGACTACTCCATTCATCTGTTGACTGACGCTGGTTTGGCTCTTGTGAGCAATGCTGCTGTGAACATTGGTATGCCAGTATTTGTTTGCGTCCCTGTTTTCCGTTCTTTCTGGTATACACCTAGGTGCAGAATTGTGAGGCCATATGGTGATTCTATATTTCATATTTTGAGGAACCACCAACACTTTTTCCACAGCAGCTGTACTGTTTTACACCCCCACCACCACAATATGTCTGCCTTCATAGTCTACACTCCACCAGCATGTGCACAGCTAACAATCAGACAAACTGAAATTGCTTATCAGCCAGGGACAAATGCTATGAAGAGAAATAGAGCTGGGCAAAGGATCAGGATTGATGGGGCAAAGCGTGGGCAAGGGGCCTGTTTGAGGAAGTGAAGTTTAAACCAAAACCTAGATGAAGTGATTGGAGAAGGAAATGGCAACCCATTCCAGTATTCTTACCTGGAGAATCCCAGGGATGGGCGAGCCTAGTGGGCTGCCGTCTATGGGGTCGCACAGAGTCGGACACGGCTGAAGCGACCTAGCAGCAGCAGATGAAGTGATGGAGTGAACAGGAAGGCAAGAAGTGTTCCAGATGGAAGGCACAGCACAAGCGAAGTCTCAGCAGCAGGAACATGTTCGGTGTGTCTGAGGAGCAGCCGGGAGCCAGGGTGGCTGCTGAGCAGTGAGCGGGCAGGAAGCGGGAGGTGGGCAGAGGGAAGGCCCTGCAGGTGAGCAGTGTGGAGTGTATTCCAAGTGAGACGAAAACCACTGGAGTATTTTAAACAGGAGTATAGTATACTCCCAGGGACAGGGGAGCCTGGTGGGCTTTCGTCTATGGGGTCGCACAGAGTCGGACACGACTGAAGCGACTTAGCAGCAGCAGCAGCATAGTATAATCTGAGTTACATTTGTGAAAGTATCTCTCAGGTTGCTGAAGACCCAAGTAAAAAGTAGGGGCTAAAGCTGGAAGAAGGGGCCAGCGGGGCTGGGGCTGTCATCCATGACAGAAGTGAAGGGGGCCAGACCAGGGCGACGGAGCCACAAACAGTGAAGACATCCAGTGACTTGGATGTGGAGCCAGAGAAAGAGGGCAGTCAAGGATGGCTTCTCAACTCTCCTTGCTTCCAGGCCTCTGCCCACAATGCCCTTCCCTCCCTTTGCTGGACAATTCCTACTCCTGCATCAGCTCACCCGGCTCTCACCTCCCAGACTCGGCTCCCCCCGACCCCCGTGCCCCCCACCAGGCTGGGATGGGAGCCCCTCTTCTGTCTTCCCACAGTGATCCTGGTCTTCCAGCCCTGTACTCATCACACCTCTAAGAATGGCCTGTTCCTACATCCGGCCCCCAATCTGGATCATGAGCACAGAGAGGGCAGAATTGCACACTTGTGCATTGCACTTCTAGTGCCAAGCACACTGTTCCATTTCAATATGAGAGTAGGAGAGAGAGAGCATTGTTCCACCTCAAGCACAGGCCCGGACTTTGTCTGTCCCGTGGCGGCCATGCACAGACATGGCTCCCACAGCCAGCAGCTGGTGTGGGTCCTCCAAGAGCCATGCCAGGCACACTTCAGAGTGAAGACTGGAAGCCAAGCAGAGGGCGGGGACTCAATTCCCTGGAATCCTCCCGAGTGACCCATGGTCAGCGGCTCCCGCCTTCCAGGGAAACAGGTGGATAAAGAAAAGACGCAGATCATCGTGAGTGAGACGGAACCAGGGTGGGGAAAGGCTGGGAAGTAGTTCAGCTTGGGTCAGGGCACAGGCCTGAAGTTCACGGCCTGGCTCGAGGCCATGCAAGCGGTGCTCTGATACGTTCTATCTGCATATTTGAACCTTCACACAGCCTCTGTCCCCTAAAGCAGGGTAGGGATAGCATTCTAATTGCAGGGCTGTTGGGAAAAATCAAGTGTGTTAACAACTGTGAACAGCTGACAACAGAGCCTGGCATGTAGGGTGGCCTTAAGAAGCTGCCTTTATATTTTCACTTTTCTATCTCCTGCCAAGTTCTTCCTTATTCCTCCCCAACAGAATGGTTTGAGGGCTGCTGGTTACAAATGCCTCCTTCTCTTCCGCCTTTGATTTTGGTTCATGTCAAGAGCTGAATCAGAGATGTGTGCCCCGAGGACATGGCAGAGATCGGGGTACTCCTGACCCTGCACAAGGTGGGTGCTGTTCCCGGTCTCCAGAAGACTTGGGGGCTCAAGGAGGCCAGGTACCCACCAGTCACCACCAGAGCAAGCGGGGGCGTCGGGAATCGAGCCCAAGTTAGCTTGTTCCAGTTCTATGGTTTCCCATCCCACGTGCTGCTGCCGTGGGGTCTGTGATGTGCGGGAGCATCGCTGAGCCCAGAGCGGGGGAGTTTTGTGACAAGCTTCTCTAGGATAGGGGAGAAGGCTGTTCCTGGCCTTGTCCTGAATGTGCGTAAAGGAAGGAAAAGAAAAGCAAGTGAATGAACTGTTTGCTCTCAAGGCTGACAATAGACTCTGGGGGTGAAGGATATGAAACATTACTGACTTAAAGCAGGACTATTCACAGCATCTCCATGCCTGCTGTTCTTACTTCTCTTGATGATGAACAAAATCAAGAGAGGCCCTATGCCTCTATTCTTCCAGTGCCTGCTGGCTTTCAGGAATGGGTATCCCATGTTTTAGGGCCTTTGTCTATTCAAGGTTGTTACCGAGAGCTTCTAGAGGGAGAACCCAGGGGGAGGAGGCGATGGTGAGCAGTAAGAGAACAGAGAGCCACTGGGGTGAGGACTTGGCCTTGGGGGTAAAGAAGCTACTGTGGGTTCCAGATTCTCAGGCGGCAGTGAACAGCCTCTTAGCCAGTCCCTCTGGGTTGCTAGGCGGGGAAGCGGCCTGAGGTGCGGCCACTCACTCACTCAACCGGGGTACCCTGGGTCTTTGCATCTGCCGTCAGCTCCAACACGCTGTTTGGGAAAAGGGACAAAAACAGAAAGGAGGACAAGATCAGATCCCAAAGAGTCCTCTCTGGAAGGGAGGACTCCTCTCAAGGCTGGAGGGGGATGTGAGGGAGCTGAGCTTGGGGGCTGAGGGACTGGGTTCAATTCCTCCCCACTCCCCCTGTGTCCGGGGCCTCCCTGAACTTCAGCTGCCTAAGGGGTTCAAGGATGCACTGTGGTATCCACACCACCTGTTTGCTTGTTGTGAGGATACAATGAGCCGTGCAGAAGTGTCTGAAACATCATCGGTGCCCAGAGAACAGCCCCTTGCATCTTCCAGCTTGTAATAATGAACCAGGTGCCGAGAGAAGATGATACCCTGGAGAACCGTGGGGGTGTCAGAACAGGAATGACGTTATTGATCATCAGGACCCACGGCCACAGAACACTCGTCATGCACACTATGGCACATCGCTTGTTTTGGCCTCAGGATATCTAGACGCTGCTATCTTCATTTTATAGATGAGCAAACTGAAGCCGAGGCTGGAAACTTGTCTAGGGTCTCTCCCCTCGTAAGCGAGAGCTGGGAGTGCAATCCACAACCTAAATAGTATTAGGCGCAGCCTCTGCTACACTGTGCAGATGGAGGGACAGTCCCAGGGAAGGCAGCTCCTGCCCCCAGCCCTCCAGGGAAGGCAGAGTCAAGGCTTCATGTCCAAGGAAGGGGTCAGATGAACCTGAGTTTGGATCCCTGCTTGGTGACTTACTTGCTGTCTGTCTCTGAGCAAGTTTCTCAGCCCTTAAGCTTCCTTTTCCTCACCTGCAAAATGGAAATAATATTCACTACCTGGCCAGGTCATGGAGATTAAACCGAGCAACACTGGCTAACTGCCCAGTACAGCATAGGTTCTTGTGAAAAAGGCAGCCCCCTCCTGACCTCTGAAACAACTGTGCTGCCCACCATAAACTGCTGATCTGCTGCTGACTCAGGGGAGAAGTGTGTTCTCTTCCAAACTCGGAGACCCCCCCTACATGCTGGAAGGTATCTGGAGCCACAAAAGGTGCAGTCTTCAAACTGCTCCCCGCACAGGCTGAGGGTGCACACGAGGTGGGTTTGCTCCCCAGAGTGCATGCAAAGGCACATTGTAGCCCAGATTTTGAGGAGGATGTCATGATATTCATTCTGTGTTGCCACCAGAGAAAAATAAACCATGGCTCCAGGCTGCTGGGGAAGAGCTGTGCTTCTGCCAGGGCTGGCTGTGCCTGGCATCAGCTCAGGCATGTACCAGAGTCGACTGTCAGTTGCAGGCAAATGTACACAAAAACGCATTCCAGCACACACATGTGCCAGCCATGCACGGAGCCGCCACAGCACGCAGCGCAGGGCCACTCACGCCCCTGCTGGCTTCCTCTGCCTCTTCTCTTTCTTCTCACAGGACTCCCAGAGCCTCCGTCTCGGCATCTGTTTGTCGTGTGGCTTCCGAGTGTGTCTTCTGTCCTGGCTTCCTTAGCGCTGTTCCTCTGATTATCTCTGTTTCGACCTGTCTCTCCGGGTTTCCTCTCTCTGAGAGTCGACCCTCTCCTTGTGTCTCTGTGTTTAACTCTCGCTTCCCTGCTTTGTCTGTATCGCTCCCTGTCTCCTGACACGGTCTCTCTCTGTTGCTGATTCTCTCTGAATCTTTGTTTTGCTCTCTGTGTCTTTGACTCTCTCTCTCCCTCTGTCTCCTTCTGTCTCTATGTCTGGCTGAATCTCTCTGTCTTATCTGTTTGTCTGTCTGACTCTGTGTCCATCCGTCTCTTCATCTCTCTGTCCCTTGTCTCTTTCTGTCTTCATATTTGTCTGTCTGTCTGTTTCTCTCTCTTGGTCTGTCTGTCTCCCTATCTCTGCCTGACTCTCTGTGTCCGTCTGTCTCTCTCTGTCTCTCTAACTCTTCCTGGCTCTGTCCTTCCCCACCTCTCTCTCTTTTTTTCTGTGACACTCTCCTGGAAATGCATCAAAGACTGAAGTGGCCGGATTTCAAGTGACAAACAGCACTACACACAGGATCCACCCCCCTCCCAACGCGGCTGCCTTCCTCCCCCACATCCCCTGTCACGAAGAGAAGCCTATTGTGTAGGGCCCAGGGAGTTGAGTTGAAGGGCCCAGGGGTCTGCGCCTCTGACTGCTCTGAGCTATTTCCCATTGGCTCTGAGCAGCCTGTGCTGAGCAAGGGCTGAGCGACAGGGGGAGGCTCTAGTCCATAAAAGGGGGGCCGAGGCACCAGAACTGCCATTCTTAGGGGCTTTGGCTGCGCTCTCAGCTGCCTCTTTGACACCTCCTTCTGAGCCGGAGTCAGGACAATCCCTGAGTCTTGGACCAGCCACCTGCTGCCACCACCCTCCGACCTGCTGGGCCTGAAGCTGCCCAGGGACAAAGAGGAACACAGGTAATATCCAGAGGGTGCTGCAACCCTCTCTTGGTTTTATTTATTTATTGTTTCTGATTCTCTGAACCTGGAGAAGGTGGGAGCTCGGGCTGGGGAATTTCAGATTTGGGTCTGACTGTCCGGCAGCGGTAGTAAGAGTTATGCAGTTAGTTTAGAAAAGCCGGATCAGTTCGAGACAGACAGCTCTTCAGAATTCCCTTCTCTGTACAGCCCTGTCTTGAACAGGTGGGTTGCTCCCTCCCAAGAGGACCACCCCTAGGTTTTGTCTGCGGGTTGCTTCTTCCTCTGGCAGGCTGCCTCCCCACAGCGGTGTCCATGTGAGAGCAGGATGCCCTGGGTGAAAGAAATGAAAGGTTTAGCTCATCAGGGTAATTTTAAAGGTCAGTGATTCTTGCTGGACTTACAGAACAAGAGCCTGGGGACATTAATGAGATGTCAGAGCCCTGGCATTTACCATGTATCATGTACATCAATGTACAACCAAGTTCAGCCTTTTCATTCTTTTTCGATCGTGTTTAATTGCTGACAGGGTGCTGGCTTGAGTGGCTTCCTATGATGTGATTTTATACAGAAGCGAAGTTTGGGGTTGTTTTGCTGGGAGGGGACAGGCAGAGAGAGGCAGCATGCCAGGAGACACAGGCTTAGCAGGATATTTCTTGTCAGTCTTACTTTGAGAGGACTTGTTGCTTTCCTGTAAATTATAGGCAGAGGAGTCAAGGCTAGGTGGGGAGGAAACTCGGATGGGAAAGACATTTGCTCTGGTAAAAAGACATCTGCATTGAAAGAAAGTATTATTGAATCTCAAAGTTTGACTCGCAAAAAAGGCTGGTGAGCTTTGGGGATGGGGCAGGGGTCGGGGGAACCTGCTGATGACTCCCAGATTGAATAGTAAATTCTGTGACCTCAGACTTTTTACTGGGTATCTTTTTTTGTAGAATCTCTCCAAGCTTTACAAACATTCCTTAATTAAACCTCCAAGCTTCCCAAGAGAAACAACCTCTTCAGGTTATTGGATCTGATTTCAGTTCCCTTCCCACAGACCAAAAGTCTTCATTACCATTTTTTTTCCCAAGGGTTGGGAAAATATACAAGTCTTGTCTTTCTAATTTGACAGGCTTTCCAGTGAAGATCTGTTGCCAAATGTTACAGAACGTCAGTCCTCTTCTCTGCATCTTCTCCCCCTGCACCCCTGTGCCGCCGCTGCACCTTCCATCTCTTTTCCCTCACCTTCTCCCCCCAGCCCCACCCCACCTTGTCTTCTGTTCTATTTTTACAGGTCATTTATCTCCAGGCTTTGAGATCTGCGCGGGGGAGTTGTTGCAGCAGCCCTAGCCGGGTGAGCTGTGCTGCCTGGGGGAGGTTGCTGAAGGGATCTCAAGCCCACTGCTTTGCCCCAGAGGAGCTAGAGGTGTGATGGGTGGCAGGTGAATCCCATGTTTCCACTACAGCTGGGAGGGGATACCACAGAGACTTCTTAGCAGAATCTAGCATATTTTTTAGTAGAGTGGGCAAAGGGACCAGCTCGGAGGCTTGTCCCCTTAAGCATATGAAGAGTAATTAGGGTCTTGAGGAGCCAGGAATTTTTCATTTGACATCTAAATGAGCATCTCACAACACCCAAGACAGTGTTGGGTACAAGTCCCAGATCCACCACTCATTTGCTGTGTGACTGGGCACAGCAGCGCTCCCTACTGAGCAATTGCTCCTCTGAGCAGTAAGGACAGTAATTTTACCTCCTGAGGTTATTGTGATGTTCTCATGGGATAGATATAGTAAGATGCCTGGCATTTAGTAGGTACTCAGTAAATGGTAGTGTGACTCCTCAAGTTTTCAGTGTTCAGAGTGTCAGCAATGGAGCCATCCCCTCCCCCTAACCTATCATCCCACTTCATCAGGCTGTGCACTACAGCCAGGAAATATGATGTAGTGTCTAATACTTCTGTCTGTGGGGCTGGCACTCCTCTCCCTGCCCCCTCCCTTCTCTCCACACTAACAGAAGACTTTTTGTCTTCAGCTCCTGCCTCAGGCTTGAAGTGTCTTCTTGATTGATCCTCTCTCCCGCCCCACCCACTGCCCACCTCTTGGGTCATTCTTGCACAATTATTGTATTTATTAGATGTCTTCCATCTTCTAAGCGGGATCAATAGTTGGTGATTTGATTCCATTGCATGTCTGAGAAAGTGCAGTCAGCTAGCTGATGTCTTTCACTGTTTTCCCTCATCCCAGCCCATAAATGTTGGCTAATCTCACTGGATCTGACAAAGGGCAAAAACGATTTCACTGTGACAGAGTTGGCCTTTGTGACAGACAATAAACATCGTTGGAGACACTCAGGTAAGCCCAGGATCAGGCCCTGGAGATGGAGAAGTGTCCCTGGCTACTATGAAGTTAGATGTCATTAATCCCTCCAGCCTGGGTCCAGATGGATGCTCCTGGGGGCAGGGCAATGGCCCAGGGCCATGAAGCACATCTCTTGGCTCAGGAGGCCTCTTCCTGGATCTTTTCAGCCATCCCCCTGGCCAGAGTGGTTACGGCAGGGCACAGGCTTGCTCACCAGGGGCAATGTGTTCATCAGCATTTGGTCCCATGGCCTATTACTGGACAGTTTGATTTAACCTGACAAGAGCTTACAGAGCAATCATTGTGTGATTGGACCTTTGGTCCACTGGCCACTGGAAACATGGGGCAGAACAGAGGGTTGAGGGAGAAGGGAATTGGTGTTTGTGATTCTCATAGGAGGTCAACCTCCTGATCAAGGTCCACTTGCTCTCTGCTTTCTCTCCATCCCACCTCTCGTCCCCTCTCCTCCGCCTTCCTCTTCTTTGTACCTTCTCCCTCTCATTCCCGTTCACCCTCTCCCCATCTCTGCTTCTCCTCTGTATTTTCTTTTCCCTCGTGGCCTGTCACCTTACTCTCTGCTTTTCTAGGCTCTTCATCTCTTTCTCTCCATATGCAACCCTTGGCCACTCACCTTCCTTCTCATCCTCTCTTCCCTCTGTTTTTCTTTTCACCTCCATCTCTCTGTCCACCCTCCACTGCTTTTCTCCCCATCTCTTAATTGCATCTGATAACAAAGGGTCGGAATTCCATAGGAATCCTGCTCTCAAAAAGCATTCTTTCAAAACTATACTTAATGATCCAGTCATGACCATGGTTTTCAGGGTGGCCCCCCTGTCCAATCTCTAGGTTGATGATCCATTCTTTGTTAATGACTCTAAGGGCCTAACAAAAGTGCTGCTTTCCAGTTTGGGGTGAGGGAGTGATTCTGTTAGCCAGCCCACTGGAGACTCACAAAGGTGAACTTTATGTATTTTCGAGTGGGGTCAAACTCCTGGAAGAGCCTGGTCTTCAGGACCGTGATCATGCCTAGAGTTCAGGTGGTTTGTGGGGCAGAGTCTCAGGCTGGTGCTAAGCAAGCCTGCCTCCTGTGGCCTGGCCTCTTGGCCCAGTCATTTTGCTTCTCCAAGCCTCTGTTTTCCCACCGAGTAGATGGGCTAATAGTGCCCAGGCTCCCAGATCCTGCTAAAGGATGTTGTTGTTGAGATAGAGGCCCTTGCTGGGCCCTCAGAAGGGCAAGGGAGGACTCAGAGTCCTGTCTCAGCTACACACCTGCTTGGGCCTTGGGTTGGGGGGTGGGGGGCTCTGTCGCATGGTCCTCCCTCTTCCACCAGGAACCTGAGCCTATAACACCAGCACCCCCCTGGAGGGTCCATGGGAGTCTGGGGTCTGGCCCACAGTGGCAGCACACGCTTGCTGGAGTTGTGGCCTGGGTGTGGGAGGCTCCAATTCTGTCTCCATTTCCCTCCTGACTCATGGTGTGACCTTAAACAAGTGACTTCATTTCTACCTTTTCCCATTTCCTCTTCTATCAAATAGGGATAATCATATGCGATAAAGTGCTCAGAGAGATAATTGTGATGTTAAATCAAGCCATTATTATTCCTTGCTGGCTTTTTAAATGAAAATGCTCGCTGCTCCTCAGAGCCCTCTAACTATAAGGTAGAAATATTGAGAGGGGAGAAGAGGGCAAGCGGTCCCTTCCCTTTGAAGGAACTCTGGGCCCTTGGTGAGGAAAGATGTGTGGTGCACTGGCCTTTACTGGGACCGTCCAGGGGTCCGAATGGAGCCATGACAGGAGGCTGACAGACACGACATGCCGTGACATGCAACCCATTGGCAGACGAGAAGACAGGGGCTTGGGGGAGGGGGTACTCGTCTCTGATTTCCCCAAGAAAATCAGCTTCAAGACTATTAGAATAATTAGAATTATAAAAGGGCTATAAAATAATGAAAGCAGGGGCCAGCAAGCTTTTTCTGTCTGGTGCCTGCTTCAATGCTCAGATGTGCTTTTGTCACAAGGCACTAAACAAACGGGATGGTGTATGAGAAACAGAGAAACAGAAACGGTGCGGTGTGTACATACAGAGAGAGATTTATTAGAAGGAGTGGATCATGCGATTATGGAGGCTGACAAGCCCCAAATGTCCTTTTCCCTTAGGAGAGAGTCGCCCTTCTCCCCCGCCAGCCCCTGCTTTCCTGGCTGGGCTGTCACAATGTGCCTCGAGGTGGTGGCTGAGGAAATGCTTCCTCAACTAGCCCGTGCAGAGGTTTTCCTTTGGGAAGCCCTTCGGAGGCTCCTTCAGCACAGACTCCGCAAGCCCCCCACCTCGGCCCCCTCCCCGGGGTCTGTGCGCTGACTCACTGCCCCTCGAGCTCATTCAGCAGACCCACTTCCGCGTCTCACACAGAGTTGAACAGCAAAGTTCCTTTTCTCCTGACTCCTCTCAAGTCAGGGATGAGCCGGCAGGGCTATCTCTGATGTATGACTTCCAAGCTAATCCTCACAGCAAAGGCGAAAAGGCTCCCCGGGGGACTCAACTGACGTTACTCAAAAATTTGTTTATCCTACACAAGGAAGGAAGCAGGATTGTTTAGGAAAACCTCAGGGCTGATGTGTTGCTGTTAGACACCAGAGATCCATTCGGAGGTCTAACTCTCCCCCTTACAAGCCAAGGAAACCCGGGCAAGGAACTTCTCTCCCAGCCTCAGTCTTGCCCCACGTACAGTGGGTAGGCCAGCATGCGTGTTGCGGGCGTGAGAATAACTCGTGTAAAGTGGTAACACACAGCCTGGCACTGAGTAGGCTCTGTTATTGGACTGATGTGACAGGAACACAGAGCTCTGAACCCATCAGTACATAGTAAGGTCTCTACACATGGCAGTTAACTCGCTCAGCACCTTGTTTTGGTTTGTTTCTCCGATGTTCTAGGTCCTGTGGTATTACCCGTTTTTGCCTTTTTCTTCTCCATCTCCTGTAGCCCAGGTGAAGCTGGAATGGATCCTTCCTGCTCCCCGTTTGCTCCTCTGCCCCTGTCCGTCCACCCTTTCCATCTTCCCCTCGACAGCCTCGTCTCTCTCCTCTGCTTCTCTGTGTCTCTACTTTAGCTGCTTCCCCCTCTCTCTCCCTGTCCTCTGTCTTCGACTGGTTTTCGCTTCCTCCCTGTCCCCTCCTTCCCCTACTTCACTGCCTTGGTCTGATTCCCCTTCTTCCTCTCTCCCCTTTCCTCTCTGCCTCTTCTCTTCCCGGGCCTGGCCCCACCTCTCCCCATGGTTTCATTAACAAATGCTGAATTTCTTTAGCAGGCATTGGCTTCAGGCGTCCTGTGGACCCGTGGGGTTTCTCTGGGGGCACAGAAGTGTGAGTCAGAAGAATTCAAGCTGGGTTTCTGAGAGATCCGGGGTTGCCTGTTATTCATTCTACACATGTGCGCTCTTGTTCCTATTCTAGCTCTGTGTTCGGCGCAGGGAACATCATCCACTCATTCATTCATTTAACAACCTAACTTCCTTAGTTTTCCCATCACATTAGAATGAAATGCAAGCTGCACCCTGGCCTGCAAGGGCTGACACCGTGCGGCCTCTGCCCACAGCTCCTCTCCCCTCCCTCATGCTGTTCCTTGTCATCCTCACACCAGCCTCTCTCAGCTCAGGGACTCTGCACTTACAGAGTCCGCCCTGGCAGCGAACTCAGAGGAGGCAGCTGTGTGATACACGGAGAACTGTGAGCAGTCAGAGAAGCCTAATCTAGACAGACTTCCTGAAGGAGGTAACTAAGATTGAGTTTTAAAGAACAATGAGAGGCAGGCAGGTCAGAGGGAGATGGGAGTGCGGAGGTGGTGATAAAGGTGCTCCATGTGCAAAATTTTGGGGCACAGGGCACAGAGGGCATTTCTTGTAGAACCGCAGGTGATATGGTCAGGCCCAGGTCAGACAAAGCTCCCACCCAGCCTGCCTGCATGCCCTTGTTGGGTTCCTTGCTTAGATGATGTGATCTCTCTGTGCCTCTACTTCCTCACTGTAGAATGGGGAGAATATCAGTCTCAGCCTCAGGGGGTTGTTATGAGCACCCCTTATACTGAGACACATACAGAACTCAGCAGAGGGCCCAATACACTGTAAGCCAGTCAACAGCGGCTCTCCTCGGCAGGAAAGCCCTGGACAGCTTGGCTAAGGGGCAGGTCCTCTCAAAGGTGACGGAGAAGCCAAATGCAGGGCAGGGTGCAATCAGGCTGGATTCAGAATTGTCCTCTGGTTGCTTTGTGCAGCATTCTTGGGGGGCAAGATTAGAGGCAGTTCTGGAAGCAGGAGGAAGGAGCTAGAGGCTGGGGTGCCTTGAAAGAGCTGGGGCCATACCTGGGGGTTAGGAAGGTGGGCTCTGGAGCCAGACTGCCTGGGTGCAAATTCCAGCTTTTCTGCTAACTAGCTCTAGAGTCTTTGCAGGCGTCTTAACTCAGTTTTCTCATCTGTGAAGTGGGCATGACAATAGTACCCACCCCACACAGTTGCTGTGAGTATAAATGGGTTCATTCATGAAAGTTACTCATAACATCATGACTGCTCACCAACCATCAGATTGGCTAGAATGATCATTGCTACATATAAAGGAAATGGATGAAAGGAAGGGATACGGTCACTGTATTTGTGTGGGACGGTGAGATCTCAAATCCAGCTTCCTACTGTGGCCACCGAGCAGGAAGCTTCCAGCCAGGAGTGAGAGGGTGCTGCTGCTGCCCGTCCCCAGTGGATGAGCAAGACCATGCTAATCTTGTACCAGGCCAGCCTAGCCATCGCTGACAGGAGGAAAACATGAGCTGCTGCTTTATATCTGCACATAAATAGCACAGCTCACTGACCTGGAACTCAAACCCGCTCAGCAGTTGATAGAGCGTGAGAAAAACTCGAGGAAGGAGAGAGGCGTGGGGTGGACACAGGCCCACCTACGTGAGGTTATTCTCTGAGCTTCTGTACCTGGGAGAACAGAACTAGCCCAGCCTCAAGAAAGGCAGATGAGCCTGAGTTCTCACCTTTGATCGCTGGTGGCCTCAGGAGATTTGCCAAGCCTTTCTGAGCACCAACTTTCTCTTCTACAAAGTGGGGATAAGAAGGCCCACCTCTTACACTTGGCAGGTGGGTTGGGAATAATATACAAATAAAAGTCTTGTGCATGGGGCCCTCTGGACCTCGTGGAGGGTTCAGCTGTTAATAAATCAAAATGGTTCTAGAAACTGTAGTCATTACAAGCACACATGTGGTGAGTCAAAGAGAATGGGCCTACACCCCGCTTTCACCACTCACTGGAGGGCATGGGGACCTCACAGAACTGGAAGTGTCCTTCTCCCTGGGCATAGATAGATGAGACAACAGACGCAGGGGCTCAGTCAAGGCCTGAAGCACAGGGGGGGCTCCATCGATGGTGGCCCAGCTCCTTGCCAGGCATGCTTTAGAGGGAAACCTCCTATGTGCTCTGAGACCAGCTCTGGGCTATGCCATGGAGCCCTGGAGCCACAGGTGGAATCTTATAACTCCCCCTCATCACCTGAGCACACAGGGCAGTGTGCAGGAGGATCTGGGGGATGGAGCGGGGAGGGAGGAGACAGCTGTCTCTGAGAGCAGTGATGGAGGCAGCAGATTACAGGGACCAGGCTGGAGAGAGTGTGGCAGCCCTGCCCATGTCCAGCTCTGTGCTCCTACTTGGCAGCTTTGCATCTTGATATTTGGTTTATAAGGAGTTAACTATGAAAGGAACAGCCTTTAATAGACTCTTGGTGAAGCATTAATTCATCTGCTTAGGATTTTTTGAGGGCCTGCTATCTGCTGGTCAGAGTTGTGTGTGCTGGGTTATAGTGGGGAACATGCCAGTTAAGGTCTGTGCCTGCAGGGAGCTAATATTCTAGGGGAGAGATGTAATAAACAATGACAAGCATCGAACAGTAGGATAGTCTGAGATGGTGAATGTTCCAATGAAAACAAAAGCACAGGAATGCAAGAGAGACCAGGAAGCCATGCTAAGCCCTGGCGTCAGCAAACACCTCCCAGGTGATGTGACACGGAATTCATTTAGTTACAAGGAGTGAGCCAGGTAAAAATCTGAGGCCACAGTACCACAGATGGAGAAACAGGGAGTTCAAGGGCCCTGAGGTAGGGGCAAGCCTGGCATATTTGGGGAACACAGAGAAAGTGCTTCAGAGATGAAAACAAGTCACAGCTCGTGCCTTCATGGAACCAAAGTTTAAAGACTCACGTGTGTAGTTACCGAGAAGTGGACTAGTTTAGAGGAGGAGGCACAAATCTCTGGGAAAATACAAGGAGGAACATCCCTTCCACCTAAGAGATCAGAGAAAGCTGCCTGGAGGAGGTGACATCTACTCTAGGACCAAAATGACAGGTAACAGAAGAGGAGAGGAGTTTTTTCTAGGAAGAGGATTTTCTAGGAGGATTCTCTGGCCCTAGCTTGTGCAAAGGGCCAGAGGTGGGACAGGTGCCGCTCCATTCATTAGGGGATTTACAAGTAGCTAAATGTGGTCAGAATACAGAGTTGAAGAGCTGGCTATAGGGTTAGAATTGAGGGTGTCTCTGACATTTAGTACTTCCCTGGTGGCTCAGATGATAAAGCGTCTGCCTACAATGTGGGAGACCCGGGTTCAATCCCTGGGTTGGGAAGATCTCCTGGAGAAAGAAATGGCAATCCACTCCAGTATTCTTCCCTGGAAAATCCCACGGACGGAGGAGACTGGTAGGCTACAGTCCTTGGGGTCACAAAGAGTCAGACACGACTAAATGACTTCACTTTTCTGACATTTAGGAGAAGGGCCCAGCCTGACCCAATCCAATGGTTCTGATCCTGGAATTGATATACCAAGAAAGGCATTTCAAGGTGGGCAGGAGGGACCAGCAAAGGAGTGGAGGCAGGGAGGGCCAGCATGGAGATCGGTGAAGGTGGAGCCATGGCTGGGGCAAGGAGGAGTGCTGGCATGGGAAATGTCCACAGCAGAAAGGACTGGACTGGGGCCAGCCTGGGGAACAGGGGAGACAGGCAGGGGGTAGAAGCTTCAGAGAATGCAGAGAAAAAGATAACCATGTCTTCTGGCTTGGTGAATGGTCAGAGTGGGTTTTGATTCTTGTCCACTTCCTAGCTGTGTAAGCAATCACTTCCCCTCTCTGAGCCTCCACTTTCCTATCTGTCTAATGGTACAATCCACATTAGGAACGATTGGGCAGATTGAATGTGAGCATGTAGGAAGCTCCTAGAACGCTGCTGGCATTCAGCATGTTAGTTCCCTTGCTTGACCGCTGGCCTTGGGCTCCCACTGCTCCTCCATAGGCCTGTTTTCTTGGCTGTAGAATGGGAACAAGAACGGTTGCCTTGCAGTGCAGTGCTGCCAGCAAGAGCTGGCTTTGCAGGCTAAGGACACACCGCACAGAGTAGGCGCTCACAGATTTCCTTTCCTCTTTCTCCCTCTCCAGCAGGAAGAGCCAAGACAGGATGGCGTGGCCAGGGCTGGTACTGGCTGCCTGCCTGCTCGCACTCCCCTCTGTCACAGCGGACTGCCTGGCCCAGTGCTCCTTGTGTGCTGTGAAGACCCAGGATGGGCCCCCACCCGTCAACCCCCTGGTGAGTTTCAGGCAAGGCTCCTCAGTGCCAGAGTGCATGGAAGGCACAGTCTGCGTGTGGAGCCCAGAGAGGGAAGGTAGCAGGCCTGGGCAGCTGTGAGCCTGTTCTGTAGACTCATCCCAGACTGTGCAGAGCACCTCCTGCCCTGTGCTAAGTCTGGGCAGCTAGGGACGGCTGCTTTCCAGACTCCTGCTCACTCCCCAGACCTTACCACCATAGGCTCACTCAGGTCTGGGACGAAAGCTCAGATTTCCAGGGAGCCTGTTGGCTGATAACAAGGAATGTCGTTTATGAGGTGGTGTTGACTTTGGGTATTGTCAACCCAAGATGAACTTTTCAGGGCTTCTCACAACCAGGCTGATGGGCACTCCCAAATATAGTCAGTCTCATGGAAGGAGCTCTTAATACCACCACTTGGCTGGCCTTGCTGGCTATACTTTGAATCAAGCACCTCCCTGTGCCTCTCCCACAACAGTAGACAGCTGTAATAAAGGTTCAAGGGTGTGGTAGACAGAACATGGGCTTTGGTTCTGCCAATTTCTAGTTCCGTGACCCTGGAACCCCCTCTCTGAGCCTCAGTTTCCTTGCGTGCAAAATGGGAGTGATTCCATGAGCTGATGATACAAAGTATTAACGCTAACCACTCTTCACTGAGATGCACAGAGCATACCACGTGCCACCCATGTATTGGTTTGACCTCAGAAGTGCCCAGTGCTTAGGTATGATGACTCATGGCATTAGAACGTGGGTTCAAGTTCCAGTACTGTCCAGTATTATCACTGTGGTCTCTGTCATTATCAACATCATCGTCATCATGTTTGACTCCTCCCTACTTTTATGAAGTATATACTGTCATCCCAGGTTTAATGAACCCTTAAACAACTCCTCACATGTGTTCTTTCCACCATTCTGCATTGCTTCTTTTCCTCTGTGTAAACTGTGTGCAGCATCCTTTACACCCAGGAAAGGTTGGGGGAGCCAACTAGTCCCTCTGGAGTCAGAAGCAGAAGATTATGGGTGAGCCCAGGAGAGCACTATGGCAAGATTTTCCTTCCAACTTTGACAGTGTCATCTGTAGCCATGGGCCCTTGAAAAAGCTGTTTCATCTTTCCTCATCCTCTACATGGGCATAAAGTCACTTACCTTTAGGCACCATTGGGAGCATGAAAGTGGGTGGCCTGGGACTTAATAATGGTTTTTTAATTTTCTCAGATAGTGGACTGGGGACTCTCTGGAGCAGGAGCTTGTGGCTTGGCAGTTTGATGGAGGTGGCATTACCACTGTGGTCTTTGGGGACTCTTGCAGGTTTGCTCCCTGGAATGCCAGGCCGCCCTGCAGCCTGCTCAGGAGTGGGAGAGGTGCCAGGGCCTTCTGTCTTTCCTCACGCCCTTCACCACTGGGCTCAATGGCAAGGAAGACTTGAAGAGCAAGCCAGTTTTGGAAGAGTCTAGCAGTGAGCCGGCCAAGCACATCAGGCCCTACTTGAAGGAACTAGAGAAAAACAGATTCCTTCTCAGCACCGCAGCAGAGGAGAACGCTCTGAGCAGCAGCCTGGCAGAGAAGCTCAGAGGTCTCTCTGGCAGGTTGGGGAAGGATGCAGAGTCTGAGTTGATGGGGGATGCTCAGCTGAACGATGGTGCCTTGGAGGCTGAAGTGAGGGATTCCAATGAGGAGGAACCCAAGGAGCAGGTCAAACGCTATGGGGGCTTTTTGCGCAAATACCCCAAGAGGAGCTCAGAGGTGACTGGGAAAGGGGCTGGGGAAGGGGAGGGGGGTGAGGTGGGCCATGAGGACCTGTACAAGCGCTACGGGGGATTCTTACGGCGCATCCGTCCCAAGCTCAAGTGGGACAACCAGAAGCGCTACGGTGGCTTCCTCCGGCGTCAGTTCAAGGTGGTCACTCGGTCTCAGGAAGACCCCAGTGCCTATTACGAAGAGCCTTTTGATGTGTAAACACCTCCCCATCATGGAGTTGAGTCAGGAGCTTCCCATAATGCCCTGGAGATTGGAGTGAACTCGTTCACCCGCTCCTGTGGTCCGCATCCCCATGCTCAGTCCAGCATTGTCTGCAACGCCCCTGTGGTCCGCATCCCCATGCTCAGTCCAGCATTGTCTGCAAGACTTCCAAAGCTACTCTGCCTCTCTTCTGCCCAGATGCAGTGTTTGTCCAGGTCAGGGAGGAAGGAGGAGAGGGGTTTCCCTCTCCAGTAGGCTTAGAGCTTGGCTTCAACCCTACATCTCTAAAGCTACCACCAGCAGCAGCTTTGCTCTCAATTCCCTTTATATGACTCCCCAGTCCCAGGAATCCAGACTGACCTCTTGATCCCTCTGGATCTATGATCAAGTATTCTGATCAATGCCCCTCAGAAGAAAAATGAACATTCACCTCCCATGCAGATATATATATATATATATCAATATCTATCTATCTAGATAGATAGTATAAAACATATAAAAGATAGAAATTTAAAACAAAATAGATACATAAAAATCCTAACAGTTTATTCTCAAACCTCAAAAGTTCTCCCTACTATGGAGACCACGCTTTAGGCAAAAAACCTCTAACACTGCTTTTTATTGGAGCAGGAATTCCTACGCTACAGAGTTCGGTCTCCCAGTGGGTTAAATGTTCTGTCAGTGTACTCTGAGTTTGTGTTGTTTAGAAACACACCTTTTGAAGAACCTGGTTCCTGGACTCCAGTCCGTGTTGATACCCTGGACAGCACCCAACTTCTCACAGGAGAGGACGGGAGTGAAAAATCTCTTTCCAAAATGGTTAATGAGAGCCGCTCGCCTTCTGAATGCTGAAACAATCAAGCAGGAGTGAGACAAACCAATTTGTTCTGTGTAACAGATTCAAAATGTGGACCAGTTCCCTCGGCCCTCATTAAACTAATTAAACTGATTGGTATCACACTCCAACCCCAGGATGAACTGACGCTGAGTCAAGTTGATGAGGTTAAGCACAACCGTGTTCTTGAGCAGCTGAATCCGTCGCCAAGAGTCCAAGCCATCTGGCCAAACATATGCATTGGGCCTTGGGTAAGGGAATCCAGAAGCAACAGCTAGAAAGAGGAAAAGGCCCTCCTTAGCTCCCGTGGTGATTCTTTTCTCTTAATGTCTCAAAATAAAGCTAGAAAGAGGAATGAAATGATTAAGTGCTTGAGGCCAAATGAGTTGATTCAAATAACCCAGAAGCAGAGGAAGCGACCTTAACCTAAGTCCTCTCCTCTCCTTTCTCTCTCCCTGTCTCTCTGCCTTTCTCTGTCTCTGTCTGTCTCTCAAACCTCTCTCTCTCTCTTCACTGCCCCCAGGCATTGTGATTTGGTTTGTGGATCCAGGAGGCTGGTCTAGATGGGGAGGAAATGAACTTGACTTTGGTTATTTTGTGTAAGATGCTACTGAGCACACTTCATGCACAACCCTCAGGCCTCTCATGATGTCCTGAAATGTATAGATTGTTTTAGAATTATTTTGTGTGCTTTTCAACATCCCATTTTTTCAACTTACTTGGAATTTCCTTAGTTCTTAACAGGCTTGTGTTATTTCCAACTCCTCCAGTACAATAAATTAAAAAAAGATGCTGATAACTTGGGCTCTGTGTGTGTGTGTACCTTAGTCCCCAAGAGTGATAAGATCCTTTTCAGAAAAGAGTGCTGGGGAAAGGGGGAAAAAAAAAAAAAATATATATATATATATATATACACACACACACACACATTCAAGTTGAAGAACTAAATGTAGGATAACAGAAAGAGCACAAACTTCAGACTACCCTAGTCCTAGTTTTGAAATCTGTTTGAACTTAGGTAAGTCACATGACCTCTCTGAGCCTTTGTCCCCTCCTCCGTAGAATAAAGATGAACAATGCCAATTTTGTAAGGTGGCTGTGAGGGTCAGGTGTGATCAAATATGCAAAGCTACTAGAACATAGTAGGCACTCAGTAAATGAGGGTTTTCTTTCTTATATTGCCTTAGGAATAGTGACAAAGCGCAAACATCTGGCAACACAGTGGCGAGAGATAAGAGGGGTGCTGTCTCCTGTGCTGCGTGACCAGGCAGGAGGGCAAATGTCTCCAGACAAGGGGGAGTGTCCTAGGGATGAAGACCACTCTAGGAAATGCAGGCACAGCGTCCTTTACTAAAATGGTATCTTTCCTTAAACAACATAGATGAGATGTCTTTAATTAAGACTGGAAGATTCCGCAGCTACCGACCTATGGGTTCTGCTTGGACATTGGTTTTCTGAGTAAATTCATAGAAAATGCAGAGTCAGGGAGATCTCATTCATTTTCTCAATTATTCAGCAAAGTAATAACTGAAGGCATTTTGACAGGTGCTAGAAGTATAAGAAAACAGGATGGATAAGGTCTCAACTGTTATGGAATTTATAGCCTAGTGGGGGAGACAGAAATAAACAAGTAGGCAATTATTAGTATAAAGCTAAAATTTAAAATAAATTTAAATATAAATAAAATTTAAAACATTCGTAATTGCTGTGAAGGTGACAACTGGGGCTTGGTGATAATGGAAAACTGTGATAAGAAAAGAATCTCCCTAAGGAATACAGGAAATCCTTCTCAAGGAATATTCCATTCTTGATATTCATAGGATTAGCAAGTTGGAAAGAACATAAAGTTGGGATTATCTCCTCCAACCACCTACTCTCTGCCCAAATTGACAGACTAAGAAATTTTGATCTGCCTGAACACTCACATTGACTTAGATTTCACAACATATTGCTACTGCTTAATAATTTCATACTGGAAGTTTCCATCTTTATGTTGGGTTAAAATTTAGATTTCTGTTATTTTTACCCGTTGGGTCCTGATCCTGCTGTTTGCTAGCCTAGGAAGTTCTCTAAGGGAGACTTTTCTGTTACATGCAGACAAGTGATGCCTGAAAAGTGAAAGTTGCTTAGTGGTGTCCAACTCTTTGGGATCCCATGGACTGTAGCCTATCAGGCTTCTCTGTCCATGAAATTCTCCAGGCAAGAATACTGGAGTGGATTGCCATTTCCTTCTTCATGGGATCTTCCCAACCCAGGGACTGAACCTGAGTCTCCTGCATTGCAGGCAGATTCTTTACCGTCTAAACAACCAGGGAAGCCATTCAGACTTTTCTGTTACTTGCAAGCAAATGGTGCTTAACCCTCTCAAATAGGTTATAAAAACAAAGAAAAAAGGGTGATTTGTTAACTCACACAAAAGAAAGAGCCAGGATATTTAGCTTCAGGTGGAGCTTGATCTGAGTGTTCAATAAGGACACTAGCCCCTCTCTATCTATCACTCGGCTCTTTTCTCCTGTCTTGGACTCAGTTCTGAGACTGAACATACTTCTGAGATGGGTGACAGCAGCTCCAGGCCATCCAGGCAAGGTTCAAATCTAGTATGCTGTTTTCACAGAAAATCGCAACCAAAGTTTCATTGCACCCATAGGCTGTGAATGGGTCAAATGTCCAATCTTCAGCTAATGCCAATCATTATGGACATGGTGGAGAAGGCAATGGCAACCCACTCCAGTACTCTTGCCTGGAAAATCCCATGGGAGGAGCTTGGTAGGCTGCAGTCCATGGGGTCGCTAAGAGTCGGACACAACTGAGCGGCTTCACTTTCCCTTTTCACTTTCATGCATTGGAGAAGGAAAAGGCAACCCACTCCAGTGTTCTTGCCTGTAGAATCCCAGAGATGGGGGAGCCTGGTGGGCTGCCATCGGTGGGGTCACACAGAGTCGGACACGACTGAAGCGACTTAGCAGCAGCAGCAGCAGCATGGACATGATGCCTTGATCGGCCAGAACTGAATCACCACCAAAGACAGAGAGTTGGATTCAACCTAATTCAAAGCAGCTGGACAAGGAGGAAGAAAGGGGTGGTTCTTGAGAGGAAAACCGGAGCATGATTTTCCAGTAGGACAGTGAATGAATGCCAGCCCATCAAATAGGATGGTCATCACCCGACTGAGTGAGGGTGGCTGGGTGGGGACTAGACAAACTGGAGAGTGCGTGCCAGGGGAACATGGGCCTGGAGTAGTCAGATTTTATTTTTAGGACTAGAAATACGGGTTGTGGGTTTTTTCAATGTAGTCAAGTAACATTTTTTAAAGGAGCAAGCAATAATATGTTCATTACTTTCACCACTATTTTGTAATTCTTTTTTAAAAAATGAGAACATTCCTTTTTTTGGTTTTAAGATCTTCTCCATATGCTATGGATCCTAGAACACTATTGTTCTGAATTCCCTTTTTTGGATGGATTTCTTTTGGTCAAGGAGGGTTGCCCAAATAAGGTGGAAAGAGTATGGCCTGGAAGGGGTCAGAGACCTGGGCTCAGATCCCTTTTCACTCTGGGAAAGCCACTGTGCTTCACCGAACCTCAGTTTCCAATCTGTCAAATGGGGAGAAAAATCCTGACTTCTCTGGACAGAAGTGAGGGGTTAGTAACAGCTGACTTACCCTACGCCCCAGGGTATGTGACGCTGGTTGCTGCCTCCTCTTGAGGGGCAGTGCCTCTGATTATGGTATTTCAGATGTCACCTGAGCAAGGCGCACACCTGTTGAAAAGACAAAATTCTCCTGGTAGTAAGAGAAGAATATTAAAAAAAATTTTTTTTTAAATCAAGCTATAGCCTACTTGCTGTAAAGTGTCCTTAATCTTAAGTGTGTGGCTCAGTGGATTCTTACATATGTACACTCCTGTGTGACCACCACTCAGATCGCAGTGTAGAACATTTCTAACATCCCAGGGGGATGATCTTTTTTTATGAGCTATTTGTGGCAATGGAGAGCAAGCCAGAGGAAGAATTGGAATAAAGACATCACAGGCCTTGTGGAGTTCTGGTTCTTTGTCCACGTCACCAAGGCCACACTGGGCAGTGATCACAGAACAGGCATTGGTTAAGGGATGCCAATATCCCAGTGGCCTTAAAAGACGGTGTTCCTAATAAGCTTGGGGTTTCCACGACAACGCCATACACCAACGCTAGGGAGGAAAGTCTTGTCATAATGATCATGACAATCCTAATGATCCCTCGTGTTTGGATCGCCCCTCCCCCACTCAACTCCAGCCCCTTCACAATAAGAGCCCAGAAATGGGGCTTGTCTATTAATTAAAGGCCCCAAAGCTGAAGACAACAAAATCCCCATGACAGTGTCAGGAACAATGGTGTCCTAATAGATGTCATTTCGGCATTTCTGATTCATGTGCTGAGTCCCTGTCGCCTTCCATTATAGAAGTAAGAGATTTATAACAAAGACTTATAATTACTCTTCTAATATGTAAATTGACATGAGTTGCACTCCCACCCTATTTGTCTTATCTCTGTCTAACTTAAGCCGAACCCCATTATTCTTTGTCTTCAGGGCTCCCCTCATCCTTAATCACCTTTGAGTTTTGCCATCTGAAAATGCCCTCCTGTCTCACTCTTAACCCCCTTTGCACCAGCATTGCTCCTGAGCAGCCTGCCGTGGTGCTGAGGGAGGCAGGAGCTGTTTTCTGTTCCCGGTGAGATCCATGTAGCAATTGGACTTGCAGAAGAAGCACTGAGAGTCTGGGGACCTGGGGTCTGAGAGTGGTCCCGGCTGTGCTAACTTGCTGTGGGAGATGGGTTTTGAATTCTGCAGGACACCGGTTTCTCATCTGTGAAACCACGTGGATGATTTCATAAGGACTTTTGCCTTTTTGAGAACTGACACACAATACCTGCTCTGCTTGAGGCACTAAGTGAGCAATTGATGAACAAAGCAAAGGACCCTCAACTTCCTTGTCTGAAAATGGGGGTAATGAGTCCTACCTGGCAGGTAGTGCAGAGGTTGCAGGAGAAGACTCAGGGATTGTGGCCCAAAGTTGTGTAATTAGTCCTAACGCCCTTCCCATTCAAATTCATCCCAGAACCTGATAAATGTTTATTGAGCACCTGTGGTATATTCTGCTCTGGGGTAGTGGCAGGGGATTCCTTAGTGATTAAGCAGAGTCCCTACTTCATGGGGCTAACTTTCTACTGGGGGGACCAATTGCCTATAAACGAAGGAATGGGTCAATATTTCTAGTGGGCATGAGGGCTGTGTGGGAAAATAAAAAGGTAGGAAGATGCCAGTGATGACTCAGAGGGGTCACAGAGGCCTGTCTGAACGGGGGAGAAGTTGATGAGAATGTGTGGGAGGTTGGGGAGACTTGTGGGTGTCAGTGGGTAGCACTCCAGGCAGGGGAACAGCAAGTGCAAAGACCCAAGGGTGGGTCTGTGGTTGTATAAAGAAGTTAGGAAGCAAAGGGGACTGGGTGAGGGCAGAGGGGAGGAAACAGCTTGTAGAGCAGACAGGCACCAATCTTTTAGGGTTTCCCAGATCCCGGCACAGCATCCTGGTTTACACTGTTATCTCGTGGGATTAACAGAGCCCTGTCTGTTCTCAGTGTGCCCTGGTCTGGGCAATCTATTATATTCTTGCCCAACTCATGAGCCATGGAAAGAACCCTGAGTTTTTGCCTTGGATGAGACGGAAAGCTGAAAGGTTCAAAAATGACTGACAGACATTATCTGATGTGGATTTAGGGGGATCAGCCTGACTTCTGAGTGGACAGCAGGTTGCAGGGAGCATAAGGGAATGTCCTGTTGGCAAATGGTACCCTCTAAAGTGAATTCGAGGGACACAGGATGCCAGGAATGACTCAGAAGCTTTCTTGTCTTGGGAACAAGGCTCTAGGCACAGCTTTCTCTCCTTAACAGACAGTGATGGGCGTCAGGCCCATCATCAGTGGAAGTGGTGGTGGGTTGCACTTAAGAAATCAGTCTGCAGAAGTCAGCTTCCAGTGAACACTCCCCACCCCCTGACTATCTCAACCATGAAAAATATAAGCTCAGTTGTTTGAGCTTTGAACTTTGGGGGGAGAAAAGTCCTTGAATTGAGACTTGCTTTATATAAAAGATGGCTCTTGGAAAGTATATAAATTAAATTTTTGCAATCAAATTTTAATACACTAGAGAGTATTGCCATTTAACTTTCTTATTCACTTTATAGATTACAACAGGGTTCCTTGCCCACTTAGGGGCATTTGTAAAACTCAGAAAAGCATCAGGGTTTGGATATCAAGTGCTTACTCAGCCATGGGGTCAAGGCCCAGTGGGGACTGAAATGTGAATAATCTTTGCCCTCAAGGAGTTTGTGTGTGTGGCATAAGTCCTCTTGGAGGAGGTCGTCATTAGCCCCACCATAGAGCCAATGGGTGTGTGATCCACAAACTGGAGAACCATTATACGAAGGAAGTTCTCCCACTGTTGTGAAAGTTTTAGGGCCCACACAGACTTCCCAACCTGGGGAATCTAGCAAAGGGACTGGGAATCCCCAGGGAATCTGACTTTGAAGTTCAGCAGGATTTGATTACAGAACTTCCACAAGACTGGGGAAACAGAGACTTTTGGACGGCACAAAATCTTGTTTCCAGAAGGACCCAGGAGAAAGGAGCAGTGACCCTACAAGAGACTGAGCCAGACTCATGTGAGTGTTTGGGAGTCTCTGGCAGAGGCGTGGGTTGAGAGTGGCCTACCGCAGGGTCAGGGGCATTGGCACAGCAGTCCTGGGAGGTCCAGCATGCTAATGTGAGTCCTCTTATAGGAGGTCACCATCACCTCCACCCTAGAGCCTACAGCCCTGCCATGGGGCACCTCAGGCCAAATTCTAGGAAGGGAGCACTGCCTCACCTATCAACAGAAAACTGGATTAAGGATGCACTGAGCAAGGCCCTGCCCACCAGAGCAAGACCCAGGTTTTCCCACAGCCAGTCCCTCCCATCAGGAAGCTTGCACAAGCTGCTTATACTCCTCCATCAGAGGGCAAGCAGAATGAAAACCATAATCACAGAAAACTAACCAAGATGATCACGTGGATCACATCCTGGTGTAACTCAATGAAACTATGAGCCATGCCTTGTAGGGCCACCCAAGATGGACAGGTCATGGTGGAGAGTTCTGACAAAACATGGTCCACTGGAGAAGGGAATGGCAAACCACTTCAGCATTCTTGTCTTGAGAACCTCATGAACAGTATGAAAAAGCAAAAAGATAGGACACTGAAAGATGAACCATCCTCCCCCACTGGTTGAGAGGTATCCAATACGCTACTGGAGAAGAATGGAGAACTAGCTCCAGAAAGAATGAAGAGGCTGAACAAAAGAGGAAATGATGCCCAGTTGTGGATGTAGCTGGTGATGAAAGTAAAGTCTGATGCAGTAAAGAACTATACTGCATAGGAAACTGGAATGTTAGATCCATGAATCAAGATACATTGGAATTGGTCAAACAGGAGATGACAAGAGGAACATCGACATCTTTAGGAATCAGTGAACTAAAATGGACTGGAATGAGTGAATTTAATTCAGATGACCATTGTATCTACTACTGTGGGCAAGTATCCCTTAGAAGAAATGGAGTAGCCTTCATAGTCAACAAAATAGTCTGAAATGTAGTACTTCGGTGCAGTCTCAAAAATGACAGAATGGTCTCGGTTCATTTCCAAGGCAATCCATTGAGATTACATGAGAGTAATCCAAGTCTATGTCCAAATCACTAATGCAGAAGAAGCTGAAGTCAAATGGTTCTATGAAGACCTACAAGACCTTCTGAACTAACACCAAAAAAAGACGTCCTTTTCATCATCGGGTACTGGAATGCAAAAGTAGGACGTCAAGAGATATCTGGAGTAACAGGCAAGTTTGGCCTTGGAGTACAAAATGAAGCAAGGTAAAGGCTAACAGAGTTTTGCCAAGAGAATGCATGGTCATAGCAAACATCCTTTTCAATCACACAAGAGACGACTCTACACATGGATATCATCAGATGATCAATACCCAAATCAGACTGATTATATTCTTTGCAGCTGAAGATGGAGAAGCTCTATACAGTCAGCAAAAACAAGACCTGGAGCTGACTTGTCTCAGATTATGACCTCCTTATTGCGAAATTCAGACTTAAATTGAAAAAAGCAGGGAAAACCACTAGACCATTCAAGTATGACCTAAATCAAATCCCTTATGATTATACAGTGGAAGTGACAAATAGATTCAAGGGATTAGATCTGATAGACAGAGTGCCTGAAGAACTATGTGCAGAGGTTTGTAACATGGTACAGCAGGTGGTGACCAAAACCATCCCCAAGAAAAAGAAATGCAAAAAGGCAAAATGGTTGTCTCAGGAGGCCTTACAAATAGCTGAGAAAAGAAGAGAAGTAAAAGGCAAAGGAGAAAAGGAAAAATATACCCATCTGAATGCAGAGTTCCAAAGAATAACAAGGGGAGATAAGAAAGCCTTCCTAAGTGAACAATGCATAGAAATAGAGGAAAGCAATAGAATGGGAAGACTAGTGATCTCTTCAAAAAATTAGAGATACCAAGGAACATTTCATGCAAAGATAGGCACAATAAATGGCAGAACTGGTATGCACCTAACAGAAGAAGAGGTGGCAAGAATATACAGAACTGCATAAAAAAGATCTTAATGACCTTGATAACCATGATGGTATGATTACTCATCCAGAGCCAGCCATCCTGGAATGCAAAGTCAAGTGGGCCTTAGGAAGCAATACTATGAGCAAAGCTAGTGGAGGTGATGGCATTCCAGCTGAGGTATTTCAAATCCCCAAAGATGATGCTGTGAAAGTGCTGCATTCAATATGCCAGAAATTTGGAAAACTCAGGAGTGGCCACAGGACTGGAAAATGTCAGTGTTCATTCCAATCCCAAAGAAGGGCAATGCCAAAGAATGCTCAAACTACCGCACAATTGCACTCATCTCACATGCTAGCAAGGTAATGCTCAAAATCCTTCAAGCTAGGCTTCAACAGTATACGGACCGAGAACTTCCAGATTTACAAGCTGATTTTAGAAAAGACAGAGGAACTGAGATCAAATTGCCATTTGGTGGATCATAGGAAAAGGATGAGAATTCTAGAAAAACATCTATTTCTACTTCACTGACTACAGTAAAGCCTTTGACTGTGTGGATCACAACAAATTTGGAAATGCTTAAAGAGATAGGAATACTAGACCACCTTACCTGCCTCCTGCAATACCTGTATGCTGGTCAAGAAGTAACAGAACCAGACATGGAGCAACAGTTAGGTTCAAAATTGGGAAAGGAGTATGTCAAGGCTGTATATTGTCACCCTGTTTATTTAACTTACATGCAGAGTGCTTCATGTGAAATGCCTGGCTAGATGAATCACAAGCTGGAATCAAGATTGCTGGGAGAAATATCAACAACCTCAGATACGTAGCTGATACTACCCTAATGACAGAAAGTGAAGAGGAACTAAATAGCCTCTTAATGAAGGTGAAGGGGGAGACTGAATAAGCTGGGTTAAAACGCAAGATTAAAAAAACTAATGTTGGCATCTGGTCCCATCATTTCACAGCAAACAGATGGGGAAAAAGTGGAAACAGAGGCAGATTTTATTTTCTTGGGCTCCAAAATCACTGCAGATGGCAACTGCAGACATGAAAAGACGCTTGCTCCTTGGAAGAAAAGCTATGACAAAAGCGTATTAAAAAGCAGAGATATCACTTTGCTGACAAAGGTCCATCTAGTGAAAGCTATGGTTTTCCAGTAGTCATGTATGGATGTGAGAGTTGGACCTTAAAGAAGGCTGAGTGCCAAAGAATTGATGGTTTTGAACTGTGGTGTTGGAGAAGACTCTTGAGAGTCCCTTGGACTGCAAGGAAATGAAACCAGTCAATTCTATAGAAAAACAGTCCTGAATATTCATTGGAAGGACTGATGCTGAAGCTTCAATCTTTTGGCCACATAATGTGAAGAGCCGACTCATTGGAAAAGGCCTGGATGCTGGGAAAGATAGAAGGCAGGAGGAGAAGGGGATGACAGGGGATGAGATGGTTGGATGGCATCACTGGCTCAATGGACACGAGTTTGAGCAAGCTTTGGGAGATAGTGAAGGACAGGGAAGCTTGGTGTGCTGCAGTCCATCGAATCGCAAAGGGTCAGATATGACTGAGTGACTGAACAACAACAAGGAGTGCACATTTCAGCAGGGAAGAACTTGTAAGCAAGCAATTATGAAAAATAAATGAAGAGTTACTCCAGGGATGAGTGTATAGTAAAGGAAGCAGCAGAAGTGGAGGACAGGGGCCTGAAGATATCACTTTGAAGCTGAGATCTGACAGAGGAGCAGGGGTTGGCCACCTGGGTGTGTGCATGGGGACTGGGAGGGTGTTCATTGGAAAGAGTGGCTTGGGCAGAGGTGAACGGAGCACTGTGCACAGGAGAGTCTAGAGGAAAGCCAGGGTGCTGAGCAAGGACATGGAGAGGAAGCTCGATCCTGCAAGATCTGTAGGCCATGCTGTGATGGACGGGCTTTATTTTAAGAACAAGGGAGTAAGTAGGGGATTTTAAGCAAAGAAGTGACATGGTCAAATGTGCTGAATCAGAGTTTTCTGGAACAAGATGATCAGGCATACATATTTCTACATAAATCTCCAACAAAGAAAAAAATACCAGCTTTGATCCTGTCTCTTAGTGATAGTTGCAATTGCTTGTAGCATGTCTCCTCCCAGGCTGGGTTCTCTGCTTGTCTCTGAACACTGAATGATACGCTTTTCTCAATTAGCATTATATATCTTAAGCATTTTTTACATATTCTTCATAAGTGTCATTTATAAATCTACATAATCATAATAGTTCACAAATTGGATCCACTATAATTTACTCAAGTTCAGTTCAGTTCAGTCGCTCAGTCGTGTCCAACTCTTTGCGACCCCGTGGACTGTAACCTACTAGGCTTCTCCGTCCGTGGGATTCTCTAGGCAAGAATACTGGAGTGGATTGCCATTTCCTTCTCCAGGGGATCTTCCCGACCCAGGGATCGAATCCGGGTCTCCCGCATTAGAGGCAGACACTTTAACCTCTGAGCCACCAGGGAAGCCCATTTACTCAAGTATTTCCTGATAATAAAGGGACTGAACATCATGTCTATCTTCCTGAGATACCTTTGCTCTGTTGTCATTAATAGTACTTCTTTCATTTTTAAGAGAGCCTTGGATAAACAATTATATGGCCACCCTTCCTATGGGATGAACATTTGAGTTGCTTACATTATTATTAATAGTAATGTTATTGCTGTTGTGAATAACCCAGTGATGGATGTATTTCAGCCAATCAGCTTCAACAAACCATATAATCACAAATGATCCTTGTTAAAAGGATGCTCAGAAATTCTCTGGTTGTGTTTCTCAAACTTCAAACATTCACATGCCATCTGCTCAGCCACCTACTGCCAACACTGGCCTGTACTTGATGTTTTCCTTCAATTCAACTTAGTTTTTAAAAACTTCTGTGAATGAATTGATTAAAAAAGGAAATGTTATGTTACTAAGCATGAGTGGAAAGCCAGTATTGTATTCTATTAATAGAAATAAAATGGTATAACAATCGTTCAAAGAACAATATTGTGAAGGACCAGCTCTGGGCCAAGCCTGCAGTGAGAAGGCAGCTTTGCAAACATTGAGGGATGTTAATGATTCTAACATCTGACAGAACCTTTCACTTTAACAGAATCAGAAGGTTTCAAAGAAACCTTTTCCTTCCAGTTTCTGGTGGCCCATCGTAACCTGAAGGAGTGGTTTTCATTGAGGTCTGGGGTGGCCTGAGATGATGGCTTCGTGCACTTGGCAACGAGTTTGGAATTTCCTCCAAGGGTTTTAAGTGTGAAAGCGGCATGGTTAGGCCCTTTCCATGGGATGGATGCTGCCCTGAGCTGTCAATCAGTTCACTTGGTCATTGTTCATCCCTCCTGCGGCTCAAGGCCAGCTCTTTGTTCTTCTGGGGTTCATGCTCTAGAGGATGAGACAGTGACAATAAAACCCCATTTTAACTGCACACATTTATGTGCAGTTAAAACATATTTAAAAGTGCAGTTTAAAAATATATTAAAAATTAATTTTTTTTTAGTTTTAAGTTTACAGAGAAAAATGAACAAAAGTATAGAGTTCCCATCACCTCTCCAAATACACACAGTTTCCCATTATTAATGTCTTACATTAGTGTGATGCATTTGTTACAATTAATGAGCTAATACTGATACATTATTATTTGGGCTCACTGTGCTGTATTTGGGTTTTTACAAATGTGTAATAATGTGTGTCCACCACTACAGTATTGTATGGAATGACAGTTTCACTCCCCCAAATCTCCTGTTCACCTTTCCATCTCTCTCTCTTCTAGCTTGCACAACCATTGATCTTTCATTGTCTCCATCGTTTTCCCTTTTCCAGAATGTTATGTAGTTGGACTTACACAGTGGGTAGTCTTTTCAGACTGGCTTTTTTCACTTAGTCATAGGCATTTAAGAGCCCTTCATGTTTTTTCATGGCTTAATAGTTCATTTCCTTTTAGTGCTGGGTAATATTCCATTGTCAGATGTACCACAGTTTATTCATTCATTCATCTACCAAAGTTCATCTTAGTTTTGTCAATTATGAATAAAGCTATAAATATCTGTGTGCAGGTTTTTGTGAGAACATGTTTTCAACTAAGAGCTTTACTTTTTATTAAAGTTATAATTTAATTGTTAAGGTTATTTTCTTAGGTTGGGGTAAGATGGAACAGGCTGGACCTTTTGACAATATGATCAGGGAAGGCCTCTTTGGGGAAATGACTCTCAAAATAAGGCCTGAAAGATGGGGAAGGAGCCAGGCACAGAAGAGCCAAGGGGAGAGCATCCCTGGCAGAAGGGACAGCAAGGGCCAGGGCCCGGAGGTGGGAACACACAGGGGCTTGAGGAAGTGCATGAGGCAGAGCCCTGAGATGTGCCAGTGCCCTGGGGCGTCATTCAGGGACACAGAGAGAGGGGCTGAGGGCTGCAAGCTGTTTGTAGATGTTTTCTCAGGGATCTCCCAGCAACTGCATAAGGTCTGATCCAGTCTCTGTCTACAGATCAGAACACTGAGGCTCAGTGCAGGAGAAGGTACGCCGTCCCTGTCTAACTCAGCTTCAGGGATGATGTAGCAGAGAGCACAGGAAGAGATACAGAATCCAAGAGGCAGCCTCTGAGTATCTATCAGAGTTAAGCCTGGGCAGACAGCAAGGGTAAGAATTCAATTAGGTTGTAAGGAGATTAGCAGAGGAAGTCGGCTTTGACCTCCCGGGCAAGGCGCAGAGTGTGAGGGGGGTTTGTAGTTTCAGACCAGTCAGAAGAATTAGGTAATGGGTATGACCAGAATTGAATTGTCTACGAGACCAACCTCTTTAGAGGAAATGGAGTCCCTTGTTGTCATGGCAACCAATTCAAAAAGGGCTCAGCCTGTCATTCAGCGGCCACAGAGCATCACCCTGACCTCTGCGGTGTCACATCCCAGCGTACACCTCTGGTCCACGGGTGCATCAGGACCTGGCTCACCTGAGATCTGCGACAAGAATGGCTTCAACAAGAACAAGGTTTCTTTCTTGTGAAAAGGTCAGAGGTGGGCAGCCTAGGGCTCTTTTATCCAGCCTTTTCTGCGTAAACAAATTGTCTTAAAATTTAGTGGCTGAAAACAATGACAGTTTATTTCTTCCATTCTGGGTGGTGTTGGAACTCCTCCCCCATGGGCTTCTCCTGGGCTCAGCTGGAGGGCAGCCTCACTCTCGCCCCTGCAGCTGAAGCTCCCGGCTGAGACCCTCATATCCTCTCCTGGGGTCTCGGGTCAGCCCTTCGAGATGGCAAATGTGGAAGCTGTGCAGCCCCTGTGGTCACTCAGTTCCAATTCTGCAACATGATACTGATCAAATCACAGGACCAGTCCCGACTCAGGGCAGGGAAATAGATTTTGTTTCTTGACAGAAAGAGGGCCAAGTCACATGGCCCAGAGGTATTGGGACACCAGGGGTCTTCCTAACAATCTACCACAGGCTGAAATGGACCTTCTGCTCCATGAAGTCCTCCAGTCCCAGGAGATCCTTCCAGCTAACCCCTCCACCATTCCCAGGGGGCCCCTGGTCCTCTGGGTCCAAAAGTAGCTAGATTCTAACCATCACACCCACAGTCCAGGTGGCAAGATGGAGGAATGGACAAAAGAGAGTCAGAAAGGCTTCTTAAAGTTGCCACTTAAAATTTTGCTTCTCTCTCACCAGCCAGATCTTTGTTGCACGGTCACACTGAGCTGCAAGGGAGGCTGGGAAATACTTTCTTTATTTCAGGTGGCCAAATGTCAGTTCAGAAACTGAAGTTCTATTTCTAAAGAGGAAGGAGAGTATGGATATGGGGGCCCAGAAGTTTCTGCCACAACATGAAACCTTTTCCCCTGAGATGGCCTAGCACACTGAAGGAAGTCACCTGCAATTCACTGAGGAAGGAGGCTGTCCCTTAACTATGCAAATACCTGCAACCCAGCAAAGGTTAGAAGTCAAACCCATATCGTTAAGTATGTGGTATTTAAAGTATTCATAACGTCAAAGAGACTTTTTTTTTTGCACATTAGAGTATGAACAAATTAGCCTTGTGACTCCAATTTAAAAATGTGTAATTGATTTCAGACTCGTGATTCTTCTGCAGAAAAGCACACAAATCTTCTTATACTAAATTTATAAATGATACCAGAATGTATACACGATCTTGAGATTAACTGTATGTATAAGTTTTTAAATTAGATTCTCCAAAGTAGTTTAAGTACTTTGGAAAGTTATGCTTGTCAGGTCAGGCAACGAAAGTGTTTAAAAAAGGAAATTGAATATGTTAAATTAGTAAGTCCTATGAAAAATGTTGAAGATAATTTAATTAACCAAGTTTGCAAATGGGATGGATCATTTAACTGACTATGAGTGGATTGGTCATTAATCAAAAGCCTCTTAAAAGTGACTGCATAAAAATAGAATAATGGTTTGTAAATTGAACTTCAAACTTAAGAATGACTAGTTTTTTATTTAAGCTATTGTAATACAATGAATATTAATTAAATAATAAGCACTCATAGGCAAACTTTTCTATATACAAAAAAAAAAAAAATCTGACACTGAAATTCCCAGGCTTACTTAGGAGCTAAGCTGAGGTTTTTGTGGGTGATCTCAAAGTTCTTGTTGGCTACCTGATGCCAGCTGGGTGGGGAGCATGAAAAGGATGGAATGGGCAGGACATGGCAACTGACTGGATGAGGGGAGGCAAGAGAAAAGGCGTCAAGAATGAACTGCTTTCAGGTCAGCACAGGTGTGTGAGCTCAGGGAGCCCACGCAGGTCCCCACTGCCCCATCTCACTCATCTCAGCTTCCTGAGGTCACACACTGATCTTCCTGGAAAGCTTTCCTTTGGAGCAAGGAAAAAGGTCTTGGGAGACGCTTGTGCAAGTGTTGAGCTGCCAGCGAAGTCCTCAGAGGCGCTCTGAAAGAGAGGCTTCTCTAAGAGCCACCTCCGCACTGTGTGGCTGAGAAGGGATGAATCCAGGATGTGATGATAACCTGAGAGCGATCACGCTGACTTCCGTAGTCAGTGCTGGGCGCGCCACACCCAAACCCCCACCTCAGGCTGCCGCACCTCTCTTTCAGTGCTTCGAGTCCACTGCTCACCACTGTGCCCTCTTCTCCATAAAACTGCCCTCTCCCCGGCAAGTCTACCCTTCCTTTCTCTGGCCTGGGGTGCAAAAGCCCAGCCCCTCGTGTGGTGCACTTCGCGCTCCAGAGCCCACCTGGAATTAGGCTGAGGCTAGTCCGCAGCCGAGACTGCTTTCTTGCTTAGTAACTTAGGTGGAGAGTGGTACTGGCTGCCAGTGAAACTCAACCGAGAGTCAAGTTTCCGCCTCGACCCTCAGCTTCCTCCCATACGCCCTCAGTGTTTGTGGAGTGAATAACTTGAGGTATGTAAAGCCCTGGCACATAGTAGGGCCTCAGTTTAGTTCCCATCGCCTCCTCTTGAGGCCCAGTATGTTTCACAGTGATCCAGAGAAGCCTCAGGGAACATCTGGTTCCTCTGTAGTGAATTCCAGTCTTCAAAGCTGCATCTGGTCTTCACGGTCATCTTCAGAAGGCACGAGTTCTCTGGTCCACCTCTTCTGGGCAAGTCTGCAAAGATGCTACATCCACAGAAGGTGGCAGCAGAGAGGCAGGTGGCCAGCATCCACCTGTGTCTGATCTGGGAGCGCCCCCTGGTGGTGAGACTCAGCAATACATGTTGAGGCAGTTGGGTTTTTTCCCCACCATCCTGGTGGTCTTGTGGTTCAAACTCCAGGAGACAAGAAGAAAATGAGGATTTAAGATTAGAGCTCAGAGGCCTATTTAATATAAATGGGCAGTCATTAGCATTAAGATGAGAGGTCTCTGTGCTTCCTATTAAAATAGGCTGTTCTTCAATGCCATCTTTTCTCTTTGGCTGCAAATGATTAAGCAATTTCCTTACTGCAAAGTAAAGGATATAAGGCTTGCCAGAGCTCCCATCTGCATGGATAAAGAGTGAGCTTGGGCAATTGGCTTCAGAAATTTAAGCCTCACTCGAGAACAAAGCATTTTTCTTTCTCCACCTGTTCCACTTTTTCCTCCACTCAAAGTTTAAAATAAGATAAAAACAAACCCAATTAATTTTGTCCATCTATCCTTACCTAAAACTCTGGGGGAAATTTTTAGATAATAATGATGATGATAAAAGCAACAATAATAAACTGTAAATGCTGAGGACTCTCAATTGAGATTTAAATGCTTGAGTGGATAAGCATTCATGAGTATGGATCAGTATCCTGGAAGGTGCTACGGGTTAAATTCAGCTGCTCAGATGTATAAATTAGAAAGTGTGTTTCTGTGAGAGAGGAGACATGTTGGGGGCTTTGTAATATTAAAAAAATCCAGTAGATATTTAAAGCAGTACAAAAAGAGTGGGGGTACTGGAGTAGCTTTTGTTAGACCCTTATCATTGCCAGATGGCTTTTATTATTACATCTTTATAACAGCCTTGACAAATAAAATGATCACCCCATTTTACAGATGGAAACAGAAGCTTAGAGAAGGAATATGATAAATTCAAAATAACATAATTGAAGAGTAAAAAATTGGAATTAGAGTCCAAATCTTTTAAATTAACTTCAGTGTTTGCCACGGCACTTAGTCAACTGGTCTACCAACATTCTTTGGTTCATTCAACAGATGCTTAATTAAGTTCATACTATGAGAAGGCAATGGCACCCCAGGCCAGCACTCTTGCCTGGAAAATCCCATGGATGGAGGAGCTTGGTGGGCCGCACTCCATGGGGTCGCTAAGAGCCGGACACGACTGAGCGACTTCACTTTCACTTTTCACTTTCATGCATTGGAGAAGGAAATGGCAAGCCACTCCAGTGTTCTTGCCTGGAGAATCCCAGGGACGTGGGAGCCTGATGGGCTGCCATTTATGGGGTCGCACAGAGTTGGACACGACTGAAGCGACTTAGCAGCAGCAGCAGCAGACACAGTCCTAAGGTACATTGCTTGGGTGGCCCAGATACCCTGGGCATTTCCTCATTCACCACTTTCATTCATCAACTCATTCCCCCATTTACTCGTTTTTTTTTTTATTTTATTCAGCAAAGAGTTCATTCATTCATTCATTCTTTTACTTATTTCCCCATTTACTTATTCATTCACCCACTCATCAATTTATTCACTCATTTATTTTTATAATTATTCGCTTATTTGCCTACTCATTATTTGCTCTTTCTCTAACTCTATTGTTCACTCACTCATTTATTAATCTTTTAGCTGATTCGTACATTCACTTAATTATATAGCTCTCCATCTATCCCTTCATTGCTTTGCCTTTCCCATAGGTATCCATTCATCCCTTCCTCCATCTGTTATCTCCATTTATCCATCCACTCCATCCAGCTACTTTTTAATCTACTGATTCCTCCAGCCATTCTCCCATCACTTCCTCCTTCTGTTCATCCATGCCTCCATTAACCTCCATCCTTTCAGGCCTCATGTTGACTCTGAAAATTGAGAAGTAGACAAAATCCCGTTTCATCCAGTGAATAAAAGAAAGGCCACCACTTCACTGTGATTAGAACTATGACGAGGGGATGGTAGAGCACAGAAGGAATCCTGTCATCTGGAGTGGGGTTTAAGAAATCCGAGAGGCAGTAGAAATTTCAGGCAGGGGGAATAGCATGTACGCAGGCTTGGAGGCAGAGCAGGCATTGTGAAAGGGGACCTGGAGGTGTGGCTGGGAATTAGAAATAAACCTAGAGAAAGATAGGGAGGCGGAGCAGAGTGGGTCCCACCACCTGGAATCACTCCCGTCTCTCCCAGGTGACTTTCGGCCTTTAAGATTGCGAGGATGGCCACCTTTGGAGCTCTGTCCGCTCCCAGCAGCCCCTGGTCTCCATCAGCTCTTATCAGCCCTGCAGGACTGTGAGAAACCAGGCTCCTGCAGTGTCCTCAGTGAGAGAGCCCGCTTCTCCAGATCAGTGTCAGAGCCAGTGGTTAAGAGTCGTGTTTAGCTGTTCCGTCCACCTGTGGTCACACTCTGGGCAGTGTTGCCTCTGCAGAAATATCTTTTAGATCAACCGCAGAACAGACTTCCACCCCTGCCAGCTTCCACTTTTCTCCCTGAGTCTGATAAGCCTCTAGGGCCTGCCTGTTCCACCCCTTCACTCCATTCACACCCTCTTTCTCCAGCTTGCCTGGCTGCACCTCCCCGCTTGCACCTTCCATGCCTACAGAAGCCTCAGAAGCTCCCCACCTTGTCCCACTCCTATGCCTCTGCTTCTGCACCTGCCAGCCCTCTGCCTGTGACAGCTTTCCCTGCCCTGAATCCCCAAAAGACTCCTGCTCACAGCTTCAAACTGTGACTGGGTGTGTTCACTGTACCTTGTTATGATGGCTGTTTCGTCAGTCATCATGCTTTATTGGCAATATTTATTTTCCATCTGTCTTTCTCCCTCCACTAGACTGGGAGGCCCTGGCAGGCAAGGCCTTTTCACAGTTTTCACTGTGTTCTTGAGCCAAGAACAGTGCCTGGCACATAGAAGGTCCTCAATAAATTTTTCACCAAACAAAGAATGAACAAAATAACCTTATTTTATTCCTGGGTCCTCTGAGGACCGTCTCTTCTGCCACTGGAGCAGTTCTGCAGACCTTTGATAAAGACCCACTCTGAATACCCTAGGGTTGCTAGGACAATCTTGTTGCTTATGGCATTTGGAAATGGTTTCCAAGGACTTGTCTTCCCAGAGAGATCCTGTCTCTAGTACCGACTGGCGGAATAACCACCTGAGGGTGGGACAGGCCACCGAGAGATTACCCAAGTATTGGGTGGTCAGTTAGTTGAACTCTTGTATCAGAACCAAGGCCTTGCGGGAAGAAGATGGAGGCAGATGAAGTCATTCGGGTGTGCCCGCAGCTGCTTCTCAAGGCTAACTCACTGCTATTCTATACTGACATTCCTGAAGCACATGCTGGGAAGTCTTCTCCCTTCCCAGTCTTGCACAGATGGTCCTGCCTTCTGCTTTGGCCCCACAGGAAAGGGCCCATACATCCAACAGATGCCAGAGTGTGGTCTTAGAGCAGCTGCTGGGGCTGCCTGGGTCCACCTCGGATTAGGAGGTGACCTTGACACATTCCTTCACTTCTTTAAGCCTCAGCTTATAACCTCAGCCATAATGCAGGGCTGACATTAGTACCTGCCTCGTGGGGCTCTTGTGAGGATTAGATGAGATAATACATCTCAAGTCCTTAAAAGCTACAAGGCACACACTAGAGATGTTCAGTAAGGGTTAGCTTTTATCATTTCCTGAGTCTCTGCTACAAGGAGAGAAAAACTCAGTGCCCTAAGGGGCCAAACATATTATGGGGTCTTGATTTTTAATCTAACGATTTCTTTTCCTTAATTGGGGCATTTAGACCATTTACATTTAATGTGATAAGTAATATGATTGGATTTAAATACACCGTCTTGCTATTTGTTTTCTATTTGCCACATTTGTTGTTTGTTTCCTTTCTCCTTTTTTCCCTCTGTTTTCTTTTGGATGGGATGTTTCTTATTATTCCATTTTTATCTATTTTGTTGTCTTTTTAGCTGTAACTTTATTTTTTCATATTTAAAATCTTAATTTTTTAGAGCCGTTTTAGGTTGACCACAAAATTGAGAGGAAAGTACAGAGATTTCCCACAGACCTCTGCTCTCACACGTACATAGCCTCCCCCGTTACTAACGTGTCCCACCAGAGCGATGCATCTGTTTCAACTGATGAACCTACATTGACATATTATTTTCGCCCCAATCCATAGCATGTAGTAACCTGGAATCTGTTTAATCTTTGTTTTCAAGCTTTGGGAAATAGGACCAGAGTGATGTTTAGTTTAGAGCTAATTTTTATCCCATTACTGAGACACAGGTCTTCTCTGGTGGCTCAGTCGATAGAGTCAGCTTGCAATGCGGGAGACTCGGGTTCAGTCCCTGGGTGGGGAAGATCCCCTGGAGAAGGAAATGGCAACCCACTCCAGTATTCTTGCCTGGAGAGTTCCATGGACATAGGAGACTGGCGGGCTACAGTCCCTGGGGTCATGGAGAGTTGGACACAACTGCATGGCAAACATTTGCTTTCACTGGACATAAGCCTTGCAAGCACTCTGCTTATTGCCCTGTGAATTATGAGATTTTTCACCCAGTCTCTTGGGAACAGAAATCAGTCCCAGTCCCGTGTGGGCCCCTGAGATCATGGTCTCTAACATTTTAAAGCAGGTTTTTGGTGGCTTCAGGCAGTCTCCATACATGTGTGTTGTGCTGGTTAATTTTATGTGTCAATTTGACTGGCTAAGGGATGCCCAGAAAACTGGTAAAACATTATTTCTGTGTGTGTCTGTGAGGGTGGTTTTGGAAGAAATTAGCATTTGATCAGTAGGTAGATTGAGTGAAGAAGAACACTCTCTCCAAGATGGGTGGGTGGACATCACCCAACTCCTCAAGGGGCAGAATAGAACAAAAAGCAGAGAAGGGCGAATTTGCTCTTTGCTTGAGCTGAGAGCATCTTCTCTGGCTCTCAGAAATCGGTGCTCCTGGTTCTCGGACCTTTGAACTCAGACTGAATTAGATCACCAGCTTTCCTAGTTCTCTGGCTTAGCAACAGGAGTGGAACTTCTTGGCCTCCATAATTGCAGGAGCCAATTCTTACACTGTTGAGTTGGCCAAAAAGTTTGTTTGGGAAAATTCAAACTTTTTGTCCAACCCAATAAATCTCATATATATATATATTCTATTGATTCTGTTTCTCTAGAGAACCTTGACATATACAGATTTTGATACCAAGAGTGGGTCTATGGGAAAAGAGTTTTAAGTTTTGTGAATTGGTTCTGAGGTTTCTGGAATTGATTCTCTAATATGATTAGATTTATATACACTAATGACTGTATCTCATAGTAAATGGCAACCCACTCCAGTATTCTTGCTTGAAAAATCTCAAGGACATAGGAGCCTGGTGGGCTATAGTCCATGGGGTTGTAAAGAGTCAGACACAACTGGAGTGATTACATGAGTATGGCAACACACACGTATTGCTCATGTACTGCTCTCTTTATAGCAGTAGTAGTTTTGACATGAATAGCTTATAGAGATATACAAAATATCTGTATTGGATACTTCTAAACAACCATTTCTAAGGATCAAAAGGCTGGGTGACTCTGATTATGATATTTTCAAACATTTTTGTAAAACTAAGAATATAATAATGCTGGTTGGTTGCTTCTAATGCTGTTGGTCAAGGTGGTGAAGGAAAAGGATGAGCTCAGGGATTCAAATTCCCAGCTCAAGCATTGCATAAATGGCCTAAGAGCATCTATGTGTGACTTGAAGGAGAGCCTTATCTCTTGTAGCCAGTGGTCTGAAATTGCTGAAAATCAAATGCAGAACGTCATCCTATGGTTGGATGAATTGCAATGCAAGTTGAACTCAGCCTCACCCAATAAGTGCTATTAATGTGAGGGCATTGATTGATTGGGAAAGAACAGGATCCTGTAAATTGGTTTGGGGATGTATGGGAAGACCCTGATAAAGGGAGGGGGGAACATTAAACCCTTAAATTTTAATGAGTCTTCTTTGCCAGTGGATGAGATCTCCCCACCCCTGGTGGAGGAAGGCCTCTCCACCCCCTTGGTATAGGCTTTTTCACCTCCAGCTGAGGGGATTAACCCTGTGAAAGTGAAAGTGTTAGTCATTCAGTCATGTCCAACTCTTTGCCACCCCATGGACTGTAGCCTGCCAGCCTCCTCTGTCCATGGGATTCTCCAGGCAAGAATACTGGAGTGGGTTGCCATTTCTTTCTCCAGGGGATCTCAATTCAGGGATCCAACCCAGGTCTCCCACATTGCAGGCAGATTCTTTACCGTTTGAGCCACCAACTGAGGGGATTAACTCCATTGTCTGAGAAAATTATAATGGCCTTCCTGGAGGCAGTCTTCATGCACATCAATGCTGATTCTCCTCAGGACCACTCCCATGACCCCTCTTTGCTTCTAGACCTATAACCAGACTAAAGTTCCACCAGGCCCCAAAAAGTGGGGTACAAAGTGTGGATCCACTGAGGAGGTGAGCCACTTCAAAAGAGCTAGTTGAATTCTCTGATTTATACAGACAAAAATCCCGGGAATATGTGTAGAAATGGTTGCTTAAGGAGTGGGATAATGGTGGAAGGAACGTAAAGCTGGACCAGGTGGAATTTACTGACATGGGCTCACTAAGTGGAGATTCTGCATTTAATGTTGCAGTGTCTCCAAAGTGCTGGAGAAGACTCTTGAGAGTTCCTGGGATGATAAGGAGATCAGTCAATCCTAAAGGAAATCAACCTTGAATATTCACTGGAAGGACTGATGCTGAAGCTGAAGCTCCAATACTTTGGCCACTTAATGCGAAGAACCAACTCATTAGAAAAGACCCTGATGCTGGGAAAGACTGAAGGCAGGAGAAGGGGACGACAGAATGAGATGGTTGAAAGGCATCACCGACTCAACAGACATGAGTTTGAGCAAGCTGCGGGAAATGGTGAAGGACAGGAAAACCTGGTGTGTGCTGCAGTCCATGGGGTTGCAAAGAGTCAGACATGACTGAGCAACTGAACAACAAGAAGCAGAGATTCTGCATTTAATGTTGCAGTCTGGGGAGGCAGAAAGACCTCACACAATTGGTTTGGTTGATCAGCTGAAACATGGACCAAAAAGTGGTGGGTGAATTGACTTAATGTAGAGGAAGGGGTTCAGAGGCATGGGCTTTCCTGGTGGCTGAGATGGTAAAGAATCCTCCCACAATGTGGGAGACCTGAGTTTGATTCCTGGGTTGGGAAGATCCTCTGGAGCAGGGCATGGCAACCCACTCCAGTATTCTTGCCTGGAGAATCCCCATGGACAGAGGAGCCTGCGGGCTGCAGTCCTTGGGGCTCCAAAGAGTTGACTCGACTGACCGACTAAGCACAGCACAGCACAGAGGAAGCGGTTCAGAGGGCTAGGGATATTGGAACGTTAGAGTGGATTTGTCAGTGAATAGCCACTCACTCACACTAGGAGGGTCCAGAAGACATATCTTTCATCAATACTTTGAGAAAGAAATTCGTAAGAGGAGTCCCGGCATCCTTAAAGAGCTCCATGACCACTCTTCTCTGTAGGCGGGACCTTACGGTGGGAACTGAAGCCAACCAATTGGAAAACCTGGATACAATAAGAACAACTGAATCCTGGAGTGGCTAGGGCCAAATGGTGACACTCAACCACCAAAGTCAAGGTGGGCGTGGTTACCCATCTTACCCTAAGCAGAATCAAAGCAATCAAAATAGTGTGACTTGTGTTGTTGTTGATTAGTCTCTAAATTGTGTCCAACTCCTTTGTGATCCCATGGACTGTAACCTGCCAGGCTCCCCTGTTCATGGGATTTCCCAGGCAAGAATACTGGAGTGGGTTGCCATTTCCTTCTCCAGGGGGTCTTCCAGACCCAGAGATGGAATCCATGTCTTTTGCATTGCAGGCAGATTCTTTACCGAGAAGCCCGGTGACTCAAGTACACTTAGCCAATACCAGGCTAGTTAATAATGGTGTTCTTAGAAGTGAAATAGATAGGGAACCTACTAAATTCTTGATGTATCCATATAAGCAAAAGAGTTCTAAGTCAAGTGAACCAAATTCAAACTTGAATCAAAGAAATGGAGTCATGACCTCTCAGTTAATCTCCAGATGAGTCAATGAACAGACTCAGAACTCCTTGAATGAAAAGAAGGCCAGGTCCCCTTGAGGAAGGATCCCAGTACACTACTGAAATTTTATACTGTTAATCTTTCGCCCTGCCTTCTCCAAAGAGACCTACAGCCTTTTACCAGGCTAACTGTTCATTAGGGAAAAGGAAATAATCAGACCTTTTGGGAACAACTGGACGCCAGTTCTAAACTGGACGCCAGTTCTAAGCAGTAATTCCAAGAGACCCAAAATATCACAGTGGTTCACCAGTCAGGGTAGGGATTTATGGAGGTCAGGTGATCCATGGAGTTTTAGATTAGATCCATTTCTCATTGGGTCCCCAAAGCCATCCTGTGGTTATCTCCCTAGTGCTAGAATGCAAAACTGGGATAGATATACTTAGCAGCTTGTAGAATCCCCACATTGGTTCCCTGGCCTGTGGAGTGAGGGCTATTATGGTGGAAAAGGCCAACTGGAAGCCATTAGAACTGCCTCTACTTAGGAAAACAGTCAGTCAGAAGCAGTACCACATTTCTGGAGGGATTAGTGCCACCATCACAGAACTGAAAGATGCAGGGGTGGTGATTCCCACTGTGTCCTCCTTCAACTCTCCTATTTGGCTTCTGCAGAAGACAGATGGTTCTTGGAGAATGACAGTGGATTATCATCAGTTTAACCAAGGGGTGACTCCAGTTGCAGCTGCTGTACCAGATGTGGCTTCATTCCTTGAGCAAATTAACACATGCCCTGGTACCTGGCATGCAGATATTGGTTTTGGAAAGGGCTTTTTGTTTGTACAAAAAGTACAAGTGTTCCCAGAAGAGTTTGCTTTCAGCTGGCAAGGCTAGCAATACACCTTTACTGTCCTAACTCAGGAGTATATTACCTCTCCAGCCCTGTGTCATAGTTTAGCCTGCAGGGATCTTGATTGCCCTTCTCCTCCACAAGATATCACAATGGTCCATTACATTGATCACATTATACTAACAGGACCTAGTGAGTAGGAAGTAGCAGCTACTCTAGATTTACTGGTAAGGCATTTGTGTATCAGAGGGTGGGAACTAACTCTGACAAAAATTTAGGGTCTTTGACCTCAGTGAAATTTCTAGGGGTCTAGTAGTATGTCATGGAGAAGGCAATGGCACCCCACTCCAGTACTCTTGCCTGGAAAATCCCATGGATGGAGGAGCCTGGTAGGCTGCAGTCCATGGGGTCGCTAGGAGTCGGACACGACTGAGCAACTTCACTTTTACTTTTCATTTTCATGCATTGGAGAAGGACATGGCAACCCACTCCAGTGTTCTTGCCTGGAGAATCCCAGGGACGGGGGAGCCTGGTGGGCTGCCATCTATGGGGTCGCACAGAGTCAGACACGACTGAAGCAACTTAGCAGCAGCAGCAGTAATATGTCAAGATATTCTTTCTAAGGAAAAGGATAAGTTATTGCATTTTGCCCCTCCTACAGCCAAGAAAGGGGCACATGCCTACCTCATCTCTTTAAATTTTGGAGGAAACGTATTTCTCTTTTGGAAATATGTCAAGTTATTCTTTCTAAGCAAAAGGATAAGTTATTGCATTTTGCCCCTCCTACAGCCAAGAAAGGGGCACATGCCTACCTCATCTCTTTAAATTTTGGAGGAAACGTATTTCTCTTTTGGGGCTGTTGCTCCAGCTCATTTCCTAGGTGACCTGAAAGGCTATTAGTTTTGAATGAGGCCTGAACAGAACACTCTGCTGTGGGTCCAGGTTGCTGTGCAAGCTGCCGGGATACTCAGGCCATGTGGCCCAGCAGATCCAGTTACAGAAATGAGGACTTCAGTTGTTGTATTTCCTCCTTCTTTTATTATAAATGTGTTTGTAAGTATATGCACATGTATTAAGTAAATACCTTTGTTTTTTTCTTTTCTTATTACCTTATCATGTAACATAAGATGTATTGACTTTATACAGTGTTTAAATATTGCTATTTTATATCAAAGTATTTCAGTTCAGTTCAGTTCAGTTGCTCAGTCGTGTCCGACTCTTTGAGACCCCATGAATCGCAGCACACCAGGCCTCCCTGTCCATCACCATCTCCCGGAGGTCACTCAGACTCATGTCCATCGAGTCCGTGATGCCATCCAGCCACCTCATCCTCTGTTGTCCCCTTCTCCTCCTGCCTGCAATCCCTCCCAGCATCAGAGTCTTTTCCAATGAGTCAACTCTTCTCCTGAGGTGGCCAAAGTACTGGAGTTTCAGCTTTAGCATCATTCCCTCCAAAGAAATCCCAGGGTTGATCTCCTTCAGAATAGACTGGTTGGATCTCCTTGCAGTCCAAGGGACTCTCAAAAGTCTTCTCCAAAACCACAGTTCAAAAGCATCAGTTCTTCGGCGCTCAGCCTTCTTCACAGTCCAACTCTCACATCCGTACATGACCACAGGAAAAACCATAGCCTTGACTAGATGGACCTTAGTCGGCAAAGTAATGTCTCTGCTTTTGAATATGCTATCTAGGTTGGTCATAACTTTTCTTCCAAGGAGTAAGGGTCTTTTAATTTCATGGCTGCAGTCACCATCTGCAGTGATTTTGGAGC
>SJYT01062855.1:89157-118585 GCA_006410635.1 Cephalophus harveyi
ATGATCTGAGCCACAGTCAGCTCCCGGCCTTGTTTTTGTTGACTGTATAGAGCTTCTCCATCTTTGGCTGCATAGAATATAATCAATCTGATTTCGGTGTTGACCATCTGGTGATGTCCACGTGTAGAGTCTTCTCTTGTGTTGTTGGAAGAGGGTGTTTGCTATGACCAGTGCATTTTCTTGGCAAAACTCTATTAGTCTTTGCCCTGCTTCATTCCGCATTCCAAGGCCAAATTTGCCTGTTACTCCAGGTGTTTCTTGACTTCCTACTTTAGCATTCCAGTCCCCTATAATGAAAAGGACATCTTTTTTGGGTGTTAGTTCTAAAAGGTCTTGTAGGTCTTCATAAAACCATTCAACTTCAGCTTCTTCAGCATTACTGGTTGGGGCATAGACTTGGATAACCATGATATTGAATGGTTTGCCTTGGAGATGAACAGAGATCATTCTGTCATTTTTGAGATTGCATCCAAGTCCTGCATTTCAGATTCTTTTGTTGACCATGATGGCTACTCCATTTCTTCTGAGGGATTCCTGCCCACAGTAGTAGATATAATGGTCATCTGAGTTAAATTCACCCATTCCAGTCCATTTTAGTTCGCTGATTCCTAGAATGTCGATGTTCACCCTTGCCATCTCTTGTTTGACCTCTTCCAATTTGCCTTGATTCATGGACCTGATATTCCAGGTTCCTATGCAGTATTGCTCTTTACAGCATCGGATCTTGCTTCTATCACCAGTCACATCCACAGCTGGATATTGTTTTTGCTTTGGCTCCATCTCTTCTTTCTTTCTGGTTAAGTTATGGGATACCAGGAGAAGAGTAAAGCTCACTCAAGAACATTATTTCCTCTTCTGGAGAAGAGATGAATGCATTTTTGGTTCTATACAGGGTAATTTTATGTTACAAAGAATTTTGATCTTTTACTGTCTTTACCTAAAGATTAACTGTATGTGTGCCAAATTGACAAGGGGTAGACTTACCTCAGATAATTTCCACACATGCTTGTTGTGATGGTTAGTTTTTAATCAACCTGACTTGCTGACGGATGTCCAGAGAGCTGGTAAAACATTTCTTGGTGTGTCTGTGAGGCTGTTTCTGGAAGAGGTTAGCCTTTGAATTGTTGAGCTAAGTGAAGAAGATGGCCTCACAATACAGGTGTGCCTCACCCAATCCACTGAGGACTTGACCAGGACGGAAGGGTGAATTGCTCTTTGCTTGAGCTGAGACTTCCATCTTCTTCTGCCCTGGGACATTAGACTCCAGCGCTCCTGGTTTTCTTCTTGGCATTTTTTTCCCCGAGCTTTTGGACTTGGGTTACGTTTTGCACAGTTGGCCCCCCAGCTTCTCAGGGCTTCAGACTCTGACTGAATTGCTCCTTGGCTGTCCTGGTTCCACAGCTCACACAGGGCAGATTGTGAGACTTCTTAGCCTCCATAACCACGTGAGTCAATTGCTATACAATCTCCTCTCATCTTTATGTGTTGTTGTTGTTGTTGTTGTTGTTCACTTGCTCAGTTGTCTCCGACTCTTTGTGACCCCATGGACTGAAGGACGGCAGGCTTCTCTGTCCTTCACCATCTCCCAGAGCTTGCTCAAACGCATGTCCGTCAAGTCAGTGATGCCATTCAACCAACTCATCCTCTGTCATCCCCTTCTCCTCCTGCCTTCAATCTTTTCCAGCATTAGGGTCTTTTCTAATGAGTTGGCTCTTTGCATCAGGTGGCCAAAGTGTTGGAGCTTCAGCTTCAGCATCAGTCCTTCCAATGAATATTCAGGATTGATTTCCTTTAGGATTGACTGGTTTGATCTCCTTGCAGTGCAAGGGACTCTGAAACGTCTTCTCCAACACCACAGTTCAAAAGCACAAATTCTTCAGTGCTCAGCCCTCCTTATGGTCCAGCTCTCACATCCATACGTGACTACTGGAAAAACCATAGCTTTGACTAGATGCTGGCAGAGTAATGTCTCTGCTTTTTAATATACTGTCTAGGTTGGTCATAACGTTTCTTCCAAGGAGCAAGTGTCTTTTAATTTCATGGCTGCAGTCACTGTCCACAGTGATTTTGGAGCCCAAGAAAATAAAGTCTGACACTGTTTCCATTGTTTCCCCATGTATTTGCCATGAAATGATGGGACCGAATGCCATAATCTTTATTTTTTGAATGTTGAGTTTTAAGCCAGCTTTTTCACTCTCCTCTTTCACCTTCATCAAGAGGCTTTTTAGTTCTTCTTTGCTTTCTGCCATAAGGATAGTGTCATTTGCATATCTGAGGTTTTTAATATTTTTCCAGGAATCTTGATTTTGGTGTGTGCTTCATCCAGCCCTGCATTTCACATGATGTACTCTGCATAGAAGTTAAATCTTACATGCATGTCTTTATGTGTATGGTTGACCTTTGGTGCAAACTCCCTGCACAGTCAAAAATCTGTGTGTAAGTAGACTCAGGAAGTTCAACCCCTGGTGGAAGGCACGGCAACCCACTGCAGTATTCTTGCCTAGAGAATCCCATGGACAGAGGAGCCTGGCAGGCTAAGGTCCATATGGTCGTAAAGAGTCAAACATGACTGAAACAACTTAGCATGCAGGTAGTTCAAACCTGTGTTGTTCAAGGGTCAATTGTATATCTCTCTACATGTATCCTATTGTTTCTGATTCTCTGGAAAACCCTGGCTAATGCAGATGTGTTCCTTGGTACTCAGAAGGCTTGAGGGCTCATCTGCAGATATCCAAGGCTGGCTCTTGCTCTTTCTTTCCTCTCAGTCCTCCTCCCTTTCTGTACTGCTCTCCTCAGTGACACTCTGCCCTGTGAGCTGCAGCCACCTTGGCCTCCCAGCTGCATCCTCAAGGAGACCACGGGGCTCCACCTGGATTCCCACTCCTGCACGGTGGTCTGAGCCCCCTCCAGATACGAGGCTGGGGGCTCCTCTCTTTTGTTTTCTCTTTCTCTAGGATCACTGCCTTCTTTGTCTGATATCTGAGGTGTTGAAAATTGTTGTTTCATATATTTTGCCCAGTTTTTGGTTTCAAGTGAGAGGACAAACTCCACTTACAACTCCTTCGTAGCCAGAAAGTCAATGAATGAGCTCAGATCTCTTCTCAGGAAATCAATATAGATCCAGATGTTTCTACTGGGCAACTAGGATGGAGAACCTCTGTAATTTTTTTTTTTTTTAAAACACTGGATGAATGAAACAGGACATTTCACAGGCTATATTTTGTCCTTGGGTAGCCATTTTGAGACTCATAACCTACATATTTCTAGATATTTTTTTTACTTGTTATTCTAACTAGTTTAAGCCTCAAAATAGTCTTCACATTTTACAGGTGCAGAAATTGAGACTTAGAGAGGTTAGACGACCTACCCAAAGTGAGGAGTTGGACAAAACAGCATTTGAACCCAGTTCCTCTCTGACTTCAAAGCCAGTGCTGTTTCTTGCCATTTTGTCCCTATTTGCACTGTTGTGTTTTGGGGTGTTTTCTGTGTCTTTCCTGCGTGCTTCTTCCCTTCCCCTTCTGACTTTGAAACTCCTGTCTTTTCATCCACATCTCTTCATATTTAGCAGAGAACCTGACCTATGGGCAAAGAGGAGGACATTTTTGTGGAACGAATGACTTTTCTCCTTTTGTTTGCATTCTTAATGTTTCATGCATTCTCTAGTCCTCACCTGTCTATTAAGTGGGAGGTGTGTTACTAGCAGCTCAGGTGGGATTTAAATCAGGCAGCTGTTAACAGTGAGATGAGGCCTCTGCTACCAGAGGGGTGAGGAGCATGGAGTGATACCAAGATGGAGTTGGTTCATTAGAGAGGAAAAGAGGTGGTTGACATCATATAAACAAGATCTTTGAGGGATTAAAAATATTTTTTAATTCCTAGGATATTGCAAAGGGGCTATTCAACTTCAGTAGTCATCAAAAAATTCAAATTAACAAACCAAATATTAGCATAATTAAGAAAACAACACAGGCATTGATGAAAGTACAAGGAGAAGGTGCTCTCATATGCTGCTGCTGACATTATAAATCAGTACTATTTTTCTGGAAAGCCATTTTGCAAAGCTTATCAAAAGCCTTAAATATGTTCATCCCATTGACTCAGCAATTTCACAACTAGAACATTCTACCCTAAGGTGATAATCGGACAGGTGCACCATGATTTATCCAGGAGAATGCTCATTGCAGCTCTGTTTATATTAGTTGAAAACTGGGGACTTGATAAATGTATCCATTCAAAAGACAATGCCACAGCCTTTAAACACAAATATGCAGAAGAAGAATGACTTGAAAAATGTTTACGAACAATTGCCGAGTTAAGAAAACTCAATTATGAAAGTATATGCATATCCATCATAATTAATTCTTCCCACATGCTTCACTTAATTAATTAACCCATTTGGTTCTTACAATAATCTTCTGAGGCAGGGGCTGTCCTTGTGGCTTGTAGAAGCTGAAGCTTGGGGAGACCAATTGACTTCCCTGCAGGCAGGAGGCTGGTGAAGGAATTCAACCCCTGACACCAGATCCCACAGCCAATTCTCAAAATGTGGTCCTTGGGCCAGGAGCTCAGTATCACTTGGAACTTGTTAGAAATGCTAATTTCCAGGCCGTCTGATCGGAAGTACTGGGGATGAGGCCCAGTGATGTATGTTTGAACAAGCCTACCAGGATCTACTCTATTCCACTTTTTCTTGCAGTTTGGATTTTAAAAATGTATGTGGGTGGATAAAAAGTGTTCAATGAATTAGTCACTAAAGTATCAACAACATCATCTCTGGATGATGGCATTCTGGGTGATTTTTATTTTCTTGGAGTTTTTTTATGTTGTTGTTTGTTATTTTCAAAAGTTTCACAATGAACATTTATGAACAGGAAAAAAAAAAAAAGCATTCTTAAAAAAAAGAAGAAGAAATGTCCCCAGGGAGAAGGAACCCTCCTTTAAAGCTCCGCAAGTGGGTACATATTTGCAGGGTAGGGGGATGTACAGAAGGAAATGGTTTTCCTAAATCATGTAGAAACTTAAGCAGTGCTTTTTGATCATGTATGAATCAGCAAGGCTTCTTGTTAAAACACAGAATCTGATTCAGCAGGTCTAGGTGGCTGAGGTTTTGGATTTCCATTCAGCTCCCAGATGATACAGGTCCAGGGACCAACCACACTTTGAGAAACTTTGAAATGTAAGCCCTCAACTCCCAGAATGCAAGCTCCATGAGGGGAAGCCTTTTCTGGGTCAATGATGTATTCCCAGTGCTGAGAACAGACAAAGAAAAAATATATGGAAGAATCGCAAGACCAAGGGTCCTACTGGGGATCCAGGAAACGGTTTTGACCATGGTTCTGTGCCTGTTTGGAGAAGGAAATGGCAACCCACTCCAGTATTCTTGCCTGGAGAGTCCCGTGGACAGAGGAGCCTGGTGGGCTGCTGTCCATGGGGTCGCACAGAGTCGGACATGACTGAAGCGACTTAGCATGCATACATGCATTGGAGAAGGAAATGGCAACCCACCCCAGTATCCTTGCCTGGAGAATCCCAGGGACAGACGAGCCTGGTGGGCTGCCGTCTATGGGGTCGCACAGAGTCGGACGCGACTGAAGTGACTTGGCAGCAGCAGTAGCTGTGCCTGCTGCTGGCACCTTCCTGGGCAAGCTGTGGCCTCCCCATGTTCACTGGGCAGAGAGACAACCCTGGGCCTCCTTCTCTAGACCTGATGTGTCAGTTCCACTCAGGCTGGCCCAGTGAGATTTCAGCCTGACTCAAGACAGAGAGTTCCAGGAACTTGGCAACTCGTGGCCAGGAGTAGTTCTAAGAAGCCAAGGAAAGCAGTGAGAAATGAAGAAATCTCCAAGTTGAGGTTTCCGTAGAAACATTAACTCATCCACAGAGGCTGCGTGCTGCATTTGGATTACAGGTTAGGCTCATAAGCCTGAAATAAATTATATACTCTTCGTATTATTCAGCACTGTACTGTATAATAATAAATTATACAGTTATAGGCCTCAGCCCAAGTTATAACAAATTATGCCACAGCGTATAATTACCCTGCACTGCACCATGTAATAATAAATTAGACAGCTACGAACCTAAGTTGTGATTCCAGAAAGTGATATGAGAATGAACAAGGGTTGTTGATCCATTCATCTGATCAGAGCCTTGTCAGACAAGCCTGGGGCTGAAGGAGAAAGGAGTCGATCCTTTTTCCTTCCTTCCCTCTTTCCTTCCATGTATGTAGATGCTTCCTTGATTCTGAGTGCAGACATGACCTTGGAAAGCTGGGCTGACTGGAGCTAAAGCTCGTCCCTAAGGGTTCCCAGTTGGTCAGGAGGGGTGGTAGGGGAGAGGTAAGAAACCATATGTAACCTGAAAATGCAGCCCTGGGTGACAACAGCCATTTACTGCTCATAGTGAAATAGCAAAGCGGCCAAGCATTTAATGTATTAGCCCAGGTGTTGACTCCTCATAGCTCTGCAAAGTGGGTGTCAGCATTTATTTATTTTTCTTTCTTTTTTTTAATTGGAGGATAATTGCTTTACAGTATTGCTTTGGCCTCTGCCATACATCAACATGAATCGGCCACAGGCATACATATGTCCCTCCTCTCCTGAATCCCTCTCCTATCTCCCTCCCTATCTCCCCACTCTAGGCTGTCAAAGAGCACTGGACTGAGCTCCCTGGGTCACAGAGAGAATTCCCACTGGCTATCTATTTTACAGATGGTAACGTATGTATATGTTTCCATGCTTTCCCCTCAGTTCATCCCACCCGCTCCTTCCCACCCCTGTGTCTGCAAGTCTGTTTTCTTTGTCTACAGGTCATCAGCATGTATTGACAGGTGAAATGAGCGAGGCTGACATGGCTTGCTTAAGGTCACACACTTAGAAACAGCAGAATGGGGATTCTAGCCCAGGACTATCTGCTGGTCATACTCCTCTTGAGGGTGCTAGAAAGTGGAGTCAGTTTGGAACGTAAGATCAAGCATCATTGACATGACACGTGAACGTCCTTAGGAGACACCAGCTTGGAGACGACATGTCATCCCCCTATGGGTCCATCATCTTCCAGTGGGTCCCAGCGCAGTCAGGTTTTCCCACAGCCCCAGAGAAGTTGCTTTTCCTTCCCCAGAGCTCACGGGCCAGGTGTAAGATGAAGTGGTAAAATGCTGTGAGCATGTCACATATTGTAAGCTCATTTCATTCTCTCAACAACATTATGAAGTTGGTGCTCTCCTTACACCCGTATTATAAATGAGGAGCCTGAGGCTCAGAGGGGTCAGCAACTTGCTCAAGGCTAGTAAATGGGAGAGTTGGAGTCTACATTTAGGCAAGTCTGGTCTGCCTGATTTTTCATTATACACTGCTGGTTTAGAAAGAAACAGAACACACTGATCTTTAAAGTCTAAGCCAGTCCTCAGATGGTTGTAGGATGAGAGGCCTGGGGAACTGAACCCCAGAGACCAGCTACCCACGTGCATCTCCCATCCACTCAGGACATATGTATGTCCACTGGGCCACTGGTGGCTTATTTAATGATTTCTCTTTCTCTTTTCTTTTGTCTTAAGAACTTATTAAATATATCATGCACATGTGGCAGTTGCAGTGTAATCAGGGTATGAAAGAAGCTGGAAGGAGCAGAGACGTGAAGGCCAGCACCTCCGCCTGCAGTCAGGAGAACTTCCGGGAGGAGAGGCCCAGGCCAATAGGAGTTTAAATGGCATTCGAGGAGGGGAGAGGCATTTCAGGCCGGGGTAGTAGAGGTAAACCCCGGTGAGCAGAGATCATCTTTGGTGAATATCAGGTCCTAGGTGGTTGCACGAATTAGACAGGAGTGAGGTGGGGGGACAGGCCAGGCCCTTGGATGTACCGTTAAGGAGCCAGGACTTTATTCTGTAGGCAGTGATTATCAATATGTATGCTTGAGGTTCCATGGGGTCTTCCCAGCCTATAGTAGAGGTAAACCCCGGTGAGCAGAGATCATCTTTGGTGAATATCAGGTCCTAGGTGGTTGCACGAATTAGACAGGAGTGAGGTGGGGGGACAGGCCAGGCCCTTGGATGTACCGTTAAGGAGCCAGGACTTTATTCTGTAGGCAGTGATTATCAATATGTATGCTTGAGGTTCCATGGGGTCTTCCCAGCCTCACACTGTAGCCTAAGAAGGGGAAACTGAACCCTGCCAGGACCAGCCTCAGCCTGCCCTCGACCTACTCCATCCTCCAGGGCTCCCGCATGCTGATTGAGTGCTGACTGAGTTCTTCACAGCTGAAGAATACGCTGCCTGTTCTTCTTGTCATGTCTGGCAAGTGAAAGAGGCTCAGTTATGTGGGTCTCCCTGGAGGGGCATCTATTGGCCTCTGCCATACATCAACATGAATCGGCCACAGGCATACATATGTCCCTCCTCTCCTGAATCCCTCTCCTATCTCTCACCCTATCTCCCCACTCTAGGCTGTCAAAGAGCACTGGATTGAGCTCCCTGGGTCACAGAGAAAATTCCCACTGGCTATATATTTTACAGATGGTAATGTATGTATATGTTTCCATGCTTTCCCCTCAGTTCATCCCACCCTCTCCTTCCCATCCCTGTGTCTGCAAGTCTGTTTTCTTTGTCTACAGGTCATCAGCATTTATTGACAGGTGAAATGAGCGAGGCTGACGTGGCTTGCTCAAGGTCACACACTTAGAAACGGCAGAATGGGGATTCTAGCCCAGGACTATCTGCTGGTCATACTCCTCTTGAGGGTGCTAGAAAGAGGAGTCAGTTTGGAAAGTAAGATCAAGCATCATCAACATGACACGTGACACGTCCTTAGGAGACACCAGCTTAGAGCCGACATGTCATCTCCCTATGGGTCCATCATCTTCCAATGGGTCCCAGCGNTGCTAGAAAGAGGAGTCAGTTTGGAAAGTAAGATCAAGCATCATCAACATGACACGTGACACGTCCTTAGGAGACACCAGCTTAGAGCCGACATGTCATCTCCCTATGGGTCCATCATCTTCCAATGGGTCCCAGCGCAGTCAGGTTTTCCCACAGCCCCAGAGAAGTTGCTTTTCCTTCCCCAGAGCTCACGGGCCAGGTGTAAGATGAAGTGGTAATGCTGTGAGCATGTCACATATTGTAAGCTCATTTCATTCTCTCAACAACATTATGAAGTTGGTGCTCTCCTTACACCCATATTATAAATGAGGAGCCTGAGGCTCAGAGGGATCAGCAACTTGCTCAAGGTTAGTAAATGGCAGAGTTGGAGTCTACATTTAGGCCAGTCTGGTCTGCCTGATTTCTCATTATACACTGCTGGTTTAGAAAGAAACAGAACACACTTATCTTTAAAGTCTAAGCCAGTCCTCAGATGGTTGTAGGATGAGAGGCCTGGGGAACTGAACCCCAGAGACCAGCTACCCACGTGCATCTCCCATCCACTCAGGACATATGTATGTCCACTGGGCCACTGGTGGCTTACTTAATGATTTCTCTTTCTCTTTTCTTTTGTCTTAAGAACTTATTAAATATATCATGCACACGTGGCGGTTGCAGTGTAATCAGGGTATGAAAGAAGCTGGAAGGAGCAGAGACGTGAAGGCCAGCACCTCCGCCTGCAGTCAGGAGAACTTCCGGGAGGAGAGGCCCAGGCCAATAGGAGTTTAAATGGCATTCGAGGAGGGGAGAGGCATTTCAGGCCGGGGGAGTAGAGGTAAACCCCGGTGAGCAGAGATCATTTTTGGCGAATATCAGGTTCTAGGTGGTTGCACGAATTGGACAGGAGTGAGGTGGGGGGACAGGCCAGGCCCTTGGATGTACCGTTAAGGAGCCAAGACTTTATTCTGTAGGCGGTGATTATCAATATGTATACTTGAGGTTCCATGGGGTCTTCCCAGCTTCACACTGTAGCCTAAGAAGGGGAAACTGAACCCTGCCAGGACCAGCCTCAGCCTGCCCTCGACCTACTCCATCCTCCAGGGCTCCCGCATGCTGATTGAGTGCTGACTGAGTTCTTCACAGCTGAAGAATACGCTGCCTGTTCTTCTTGTCATGTCGGGCAAGTGAAAGAGGCTCAGTTATGTGGGTCTCCCTGCAGGGGCATCTATTATTGAATGAAGATACAGGATACCCATGCCCAGTTAAATTCAGATTTCAGATAAACAACAAATATGATTTCCATAAAAACATATTCTCAGTATTGCATGAGCTATAAATACTTACACACTAAAAAAGGTATTCAAATTTAATTGGGCATCCTATATTTTTATTTGCTAAATTTGTCAAATTAAAGGGGGAGGGGGAGCAAGCCACTTTCCAAATAAAGTTCAACCCCCCATGCTTCAGTCAGGATCTCATCAGAGAAGAAGAGCCTTTACAAGTGATCAGGGGAGTGAGCCATCATAGAACTGTGCCCTCATATAGGAGGGAAGATGGCATGGCATCTCTGCAGGCTGCACCTCTGCATCTAGTGTGAACTGAGGTTTGTACAGACCAGCAGTCAGAAAGGAATGCAGTGGAGAGGAGAGCGAGGACAGACAGGAACCTGTTTGCCCCCCTCCCCAACCTTGATGCCGCAGTGATCTGTAGGGGAACCCAGTGCTCTTGCCCTCAGGGCTACCCAAGCACCATGCCCGGCCTCCAGCTACTCAGGGAGGTCTGGTGGGAGCTGCAGGGTCTGCCCCCATCCCCCCTACACCTAAAGATGAGCAGCAGGTCAGCAACAACATGCAGGGCGGCCACGGCGCTGTGCACTCACTCCAGAGCATCATATGATGGTGGCTTCTTCACCTGTACCTTAGAAACCTTGAACAGAATGTGGAATGTGGCCAGTGTCAAACCAGAACCACACAGGAGGTAAATTCTGGGACACGAAGGTTCAGCTTTGCTAGCATTCCACAGTTCGAGGCACCGGGGCCAGTGAAAATCAAGATTACAAAGGAAGGGAGTCCTGGATTTGCATCCAGTTCTGCCCTTGACTAGCTCTGTAATCTTGGGTAAGTTAACTTCTTGATGCCTCAGTTTCCTCACCTGTAAAATGTATACAAAACTCTTACGTCCCTTATAGAGCTGCTGAGAAGATAAAGTGAGACAAGGTGATCAATCTCACAGCTGACACCTTCTAATTAGTTCAATTCAGTTCAGTTCAGTCGCTGAGTCGTGTCCGACTCTTTGAGACCCATGAATTGCAGCACTCCAGGCCTCCCTGTCCATCATCATCTCCCGGAGTCTACCCACACCCACGTCCATTGAGTCGGTGATGCCATCCAGCCATCTCATCCTCTGTCATACCCTTTTCCTCCTGCCCCCAATCCCTCCCAACATCACAGTCTTTTCCAATGAGTCAACTCTTCGCATGAGGTGGCCAAAGTACTGGAGTTTCAGCATTCCTTCCAAAGAACACAAGGACTGATCTCCTTTAGAATGGACTGGCTGAATCTCCTTGCAGTCCAAGGGACTCTCAAGAGTCTTCTCCAACACCACAGTTCAAAAGTATCAATTCTTCGGTGCTCAGCTTTCTTCACAGTCCAACTCTCACATCCATACATGATCACTGGAAAAACCATAGCCTTGACTAGACGGACCTTTGCTGGCAAAGTAATGTCTCTGCTTTTTCATGTGCTATCTAGGTTGGTCATAACAAAAAAAAAAAGCTGGGAAATTCTCTGTGGTTGAAAAAATAGAGGCAAATTGGTCCTCTTTGGGGTGTAAAGACCTCTCTCTGCCCCCTGGGCCGTCTTTTTAGCCACTTAGCCTGATTCTGAGGTTTTCTTCTTAGCAACTTGTAATTCCAGATCGCAACAAGAAATATAACCGCACCTGAGACCGGTGGGTTTGTGCCAGGGCTGGAGAGGTTGCGGGACGTGTTCCCAGAAGCAAAGCAGGTAGAGAAACTTAGCTCCATTGGAACCTGGGGCTCCTGTGTCCGAAAGGAGTGAAATGGAGGGCGACGTGGCGATCTGGATATGATAACAAGTGTCCATGAGTTAAATCCAGCCATCCCACTTCTAGGAGTTTCTGTACAACGACGTTCTGTGCAAAATTGTTTGGAAGAAGGGAAAGAAAAGAAACTACCCAAGTCTCCATCATCAGGGAATCTGTGACCTTCCTCCTTCCTTTATTAGTGCCTCTCCGGCTCATTCCTTTGCAGCAGCCAGAGCGGTTTGTATAAATGCATATTACAGCAGGCTGCTCCCCTGCCCCACTGGCTTCCTATTTCCCTCAGGATAAAATCCTGGCTCCCCACCAGGCCTACAGGGCCCATGTCCTGGGGCCCAGCCTCCCTTTCCACCATCATTTCAAAATGCTCACCTTCTCCAGCCAAACCACACTGAGTTCAGTCCAGTCTCACTGTCTTGGCTCTTGCTGTTCCCTCTGCCTGGAATACTTGAGCCTAGGTTCTTCCCTTACCTTTCTCTTTCTTCTTCTGCTGGTGGCATTATAAATGCCATATCCTTTAGGGAGTTAGAGCACCATTATTCCACGCCCCCCAATCCAGGGTCTCTCCATCACTTTGTCCCATCTTGCTTTCTTCATAGCACTGAGCAGAAGATGAAATCATCTGTTATTTGTATGCTTGTTAACTGTCTCTTCCACCAGAACTGAGAGCAAGGACTTAATGTGTTGTGTGCTCTCACCTGGTACCTAGAAACTGCCACTATATGCATGTTTGGCAAGTGGATGAATAAATGAACAAATGTATAAATATAGAAGGGCATCCTGGTGGTTCAGACAGTAAAGAATCTGCTTGCAATGCAGGAGATGTGGGTTCAACCCTTGGGTCGACAAGTCTATTGCACAGACTTTTTTTTTTTTTTTTAACATATTTTATACAGTAAGAATAGCTCCCAGGTTTTGAAGGCTTAATGATCATTCAGGCCCAATTGTAACCAGTTTTATATTGACTGTCTTATCTCATTTGATCTTCACAGAAACTCTGGGGTAGTAACAATTTTAGGCACCTTTCTAAAAGAGGGGGAAACTGGCACAGAGAGGTTAAGAAACCTGCCCAAACTCACACAGCTGGAAAGTTGAGAGCCACAGAATGGATCCAGAGTCTGACTTCCAAAAATATATTCACTAAATGGGTGCAGAGTGATCACTGTGTGATCTCAGGCAAGTCGGCTCCCTTCTCTGTGCTCGCCGGGGAACCCAGGCTGGCAGTCCAGAGCCACCGAGAATAATGAGTTGGACACGTAGGCAGAGTGCACAGCACAGGCCCTCGACGCGTGGTGGCCACCGCAAAGACTGAATGCTTGGGCAAGCAGACTGGACCTTGGCAGCCTGAAAGCCTTGTTCCATTTTTTGGAGCCAGTGCCACACAGGGTCTCCCGAGGGCTTGGGTGTTTGGTTCAAGGCCATGGTCCTGTGGGGTCCCAGGCCTCCCATCTGTGGCCGCTGTGCTGGAATGCGACTCCCTGGGCAACCCAGCTGGGGGACCACGCACAGCAATCATTCTTGACATAGCTGAGCTCCGGGCACAAGGTGCTAAGAGCAGGGCAGGCGATTTCAAAGGGCCTTTGCTGTATCTTTCTTGAAAGATGAGATTCTAAAACTTGTCCTGCTTCAGCAGAACACACAGCTTGGAAAGGAAGTCAAATCAGGGGCAGGCGGCCCAAGCCTTTGGTGCCTGCTGGGCAGCACAGCCTCCGCACAAGTGGGTGAGGGAGTGTTCTGGGCAGCTCCCAGTGTGGATTGCACATTTGGGTTCCTGCACCTCCCCGAAAGCCTCAAATTCACATCTATTTTTGGTATATTTGCTGATTCCCCACTGTCTCCTCCCCTTCCCCCAAAGGTCTGGGATCTTGGTTGCTCTCTGTGTGTCCACAGTAAATGCTGAGTAAATACTCCTCAAATGAATGGATTGCCCCTCTGCCAGTTTCATCATGTTAGAAGGCCTTGGAATTTAATCCTGCTTCTGGGACTAGTTGGGTAACTTTGAACTTTGATTTCAAGCCTGAAAGTCTCTGGAGTCAGGCTGCCTGGGTTTGAACCCAGGCTCAGCTTCTTGCTAGCCATGTCAACTTAGGAAAGTTTCTGAACTACTCCATGCCTCAGTTTCCTCCTCTGGGAAATAGGGCCCTTGCAATGCCTTCGTCACAGATTGGCATGAAGGATAAATGGCTCAGCACATGGCAAGTGCTTACAAGGTGGCCAGGCACAGAGTAAGGTCCAGATAAATATTAACTCGTATTCTTTTATTATTATTATTAAATCAACTTTATGAAAGGGTAACTTACAAACAATAAAATGCACTCATCTTAAGAATATGGTGAGATGAGTTCTGATTGACAGATATATACACCCATAGAAGCACCACCTCAATCAAAGGACAGTCCCACCTCCACAGATGTTCTCTCTGCCCTGCAGTCAAGCCCCTCCTCTCCCCCGGCCCACTGGTCTGCTCCCTGTCTCCATAGCTCAGTTTGATGGTTCTGGAACTTTATACAAATGGAACCTTATACCACGTGCGGTGGCCCTGGGTTCCTTTTTCTCAGCGTGTTTTTGTCCCTGTTGTTGTGTGTATCGGTAGTTTGTTCCTCTTTACTGTTGCACCTGGTGCTATTGCCAGTGATTTCCTCAGTCTCGGCTTCCTCTTCTGGGAAATGAGGTTAATAATTTCCACCTCATAGAATGTGGTCAAGGAGAAACGAGACCCTGAGTGGTTCAGCCCCATCACCGATCCCCAGACGGAGGACCCTGCAACCTGGGCCCAACCAAGCTCTCCCATCGCCGCCCCCTGGGCCCCAGAAAGGGGCCCTTCCAACATCACAGGAAGCCTGGAGCCCACAGGTTGAGGGGGGAGGACCTTCTGAACAGATGCACAGCTGCGGGATGATGGCCATGTTTATAAAGCAGATTGTTATTTTTTAATTCTTTGCCTTGTGTCCTTTCCCCTACTTCTCTCTTCTAAGGATAATTAAAATGCAAGCTGGCACTCCCTGCGAGGAGACAGCTGAAGATTTAATTGCCCCAAGAAAAATTTTCCAGTGAAAGGTCTTGCGGTAATGGCAACTCCCGGCCTGGCCGCCTGAGCGCTTTCGCATTGCGCACATAATATTAGCGGTAATGCCTTCATCTGCATGTGCACAGGGTCCATTTACTGGCACGGAAGAGCTGGGGCAGAACGGAGCCGACGGCCTCAGTCAGGCCACCGCCTTCTCACCATTAAACTCTCACCCGGCCTCACTCTGGAGACAGGTCTGTGTCCCAGATCCACGCAGCCGGCTGCCGCACCAGCTGACCCTGCCCCGAGCGGGCCTGCGGGGGCAGGAGGCCCGGGCGCCTGGGAACGGCCTCTTCCACCACGAGGGTTTGCCCTGTTGTCCTTGAAGTGCGGCCAGGAGGACACGTCTGCTGAGTGGCTGAGCTCTGCCAGCTCTCCAAGCCGGGCCATTTGCCAGCTGTGCCTGGGTCGTGCGATTTCGGGGGAGAGAAAGATCTGCAATCTCTCATTCTGTTTTCTAAGTGTGGTCTCAGTTTCCCCAGATGAGGCATCAAAGACTCAGAGAAGGGTCACTGGCTCCTTGTCTGTTGGGAAGCGTGCATCAATTTTTTAAAAAGTGATTACTCTGAACCCAGGATCACGATGAAAGGCAGAGAGACTCAGTAGGGAAAGTCAGACGGACTGGGGTTTGAGTCCTAGTTCCAAACCTGCCAGCTGGTGCAGGTTTCTTCTCTTATGACGCTGTGATGTCTCCAGCTTCTGGGTCTTTGTGTACTCTCTTCTTTCCCTAACCTTCTTCCCCCTCTGTCTCTTCCTTCCTTCCTCCTTTCCTTCCTGTCCAGGCCTCCAACCTCCATCCTTCTACTCACTCATCTAATAAATATGTATTGGGTGCACCCTGTGGACTGAGTGCAGGAGTTAGTTAGTAAGCGAAGGTGACAGCCCCTTGCCCTGAGGCGGCCCCCAGGGCAGTGGAGGAGAAGGCTCTTAAGCCATCACAAGGTCAGTGTATACTACACACTGTGACCAGGGCTGCAAAGGAGAAGCTGTGGACAGGACTGTTACTGTGTGTCAACAAAGGAGCCCAAGCCGTCCTTGACTTAGAGCACTAGCAGGAAAGAGCCCGCCTGTTCCTGGCAGGGGAGCAGCATCTGCAAAGGCCCCGTGGTTCCTGCCAGGGACTGTCAGGTGACTGGTGTTGCCAGAGCAGGCGAGCTGGGGAGAGTAACACTGGGCCAGCCCACACAGGGAAGGCAGAGCCTTGCCCAGCGCCTCCACACCCTCTTCCTCCGGCTCATTCTCACTCATCCTTTAGGGCTCAGCTCAGGAATTTCCCCTCCAGGAAGCCTCTCAGCCCTGCGAGAGGCCTATGACTTTCTGCTACAGGAAAAAGTGTCCAAAAGTTAGAAATAAGGCGAAGACGGTGGCGGTTCCTTTCATTACCATTGTTCAAAAGGCCCGCTAAAGGGTTAGTTAATTCTGTGGGAATACCCCCGAGTCTAACTTTGCCATTCTGTATTTGCATCGTGTTTTGTCATTCCCTGAGATTGCAAGTTGGCATCTTCTTGTTCTAGTGGCGCTCTAGCAATGTAGGGATCGCTACCAGAGCCCTGGCTCCCCCAGGAGCTCACCAGGGTGTGGCTATCTTCTGTCAACATTTCATCCTCAGAATTTTGCACAGGGCCAGCTTCACAGCAGAAGCCTGAGAAATAATTACTGGCTGAATAAGCGATCTTGATCTTATCTCTTCACGTCTCTGAGCTTCAATTTTCTTATCTGTTAAATGGACACCATAGCATCCATCTTCAGAAGAAGTAAAAGTTCAGTGAAATATAGACTTCAGTTCCCCGTGATCGTGTGGGCTTCAGTGCCCCTTGTCCCAGGGCTGGATTCCAGAGATAGGAAATGAAGATCTGATGTGGGGAGCTCATGGTTGGGGGGACACTTAGTCACCGGAGGAAGGAAGGGTGACTCTCTGTGGGGCCAGGGCAGTCAAAGGCAGCTCCACCTGGTATTTGGGGGATAGGGACACAAGCCTGGCTGGAGAATCAAGTCTGGGCTGGGGAAGAGCAGAGTTCAGTTCAGTTCAGTTCAGTCGCTCAGTCGTGTCCGACTCTTTGCGACCCCATGAATCGCAGCACACCAGGCCTCCCTGTCCAACACCAACTCCTGGAGTTCACTCAGACTCACGTCCATCGAGTCCGTGATGCCATCCAGCCATTTCATCCTCGGTCGTCCCTTCTCTTCCTGCCCCCAATCCCTCCCAGCATCAGTCTTTTCCAATGAGTCAACTCTTCGCATGAGGTGGCCAAAGTACTGGAGTTTCAGCTTTAGCATCATTCCTTCCAAAGAAAACCCAGGGCTGATCTCCTTCAGAATGGACTGGTTGGATCTCCTTGCAGTCCAAGGGACTCTCAAGAGTCTTCTCCAACACCACAGTTCAAAAGCATCAATTCTTTGGCACTCAGCCTTCTTCATTTTTGAGATTGCATCCAAGTACTGCATTTCGGACTCTTTTGTTGACCATGATGGCTACTCCATTTCTTCTGAGGGATTCCTGCCCGCAGTAGTAGATATAATGGTCATCTGAGTTAAATTCACCCATTCTAGTCCATTTTAGCTTGCTGATTCCTAGAATGTCGATGTTCACTCTTTCCATCTCTTGTTTGACCACTTCCAATTTGCCTTGATTCATGGACCTGACATTCCAGGTTCCTATGCAATATTGCTCTTTACAGTATCGGACCTTGCTTCTATTACCAGTCACATCCACAGCTGGGTATTGTTTTTGCTTTGGCTCCATCCCTTCATTCTTTCTGGAGTTATTTCTCCACTGATCTCCAGTAGCATATTGGGCACCTACTGACCTGGGGAGTTCCTCGTTCAGTATTCTATCATTTTGTCTTTTCATACTGTTCATGGTGTTCTCAAGGCAAGAATACTGAAGTGGTTTGCCATTCTCTTCTCCAGTGGACCACATCCTGTCAGCTCTCTCCACCATGACCCGCCCGTCTTGGGTTGCCCCGCGGGCATGGCTTGGTCTCATTGAGTTAGACAAGGCTGTGGTCTTAGTGTGATTAGATTGACTAGTTTTCTGTGAGTATGGTTTCAGTGTGTCTGTCCTCTGATGCCCTCTTGCAACCTCTGCCATCTTACTTGGGTTTCTCTTACCTTGGATGTGGGGTATCTCTTCACGGCTGCTCCAGCAAAGCACAGCCACTGCTCCTTACCTTGGATGAGGGGTATCTCCTTACCACCGCCCTTCCTGACCTTCAATGTGGGATAGCTCCTCTCGGCCCTCCTGCCCCCGTGCAGCCACCGCTCCTCGGGTTGCTCCTCCCGGCCGCCGCCCCTGGCCTTGGGCGCAGGGTGGCTCCTCCCAGCCGCCACTGACCTCGGACGTGGGGAAGAGCAGAAAGTGTCCTTAAATAGACCAGGTGGAGTATAAGGAAGAGACGCTGGAAACCAGGTTGGTGTGTTGGATTCCCCAAAGTTGGTAAGAGGGGGACATCCTAGGCTGAGGGAGGGAGGGACTTGATAAAATCATTTCAGCCAGGAGAGGAGAGCCACCATCACTGAGTTCCTCTGAGAATCTGACCTTGGTGTGTGCATGTGTGTGTGTGTTAGTGTGTGTGAGATTGTGTGTATGAATCTGTATATGTGGTGTGTGAGTAGAGGTGTGAATGTGTGTGTGGGTATGAATCTGTGTGAAGGTATATGTAAAGACGTGAGTGTGGGTGTGAGAGAGTGTGAATGTGTGTGTGTGTGTGTGTGGACTGCTGTCTGTGCCACAGGGTTGCAGAGGGCTGATCTATTCTCTGTTTAACCTTCACAAGAGCCCCCTAGGCTTTCCAGGTGGCCTAGTGGGTAAAGAACCTGCCTGCAATGCAGGAGACATCAGAGATATGGGTTCAATTCCTGGGTCAGGAAGATCCCCTGGAGGAGGGCACTCCAGTATTCTTGCCTGGAGAATCCCATGGACAGAGGGGAGTCTGGAGGGCTACAATCCATAGGTTGCAAAGAGTCAGACAGGACCGAAGCGACTGAGCGCAGCCCATCACAGAACCCCCTGAAGTGAAGACTACCACCCCCCGCCCCATTTCACAGGTGACCAAATGGAGGCTCAGAGGTGAAGCCCTTTGTCTAGGGTCAGGGTGAGGGCTCTGAGCAGCTGTCTCGACACCCCTGGGTGGAGAGAGGAGGGGTGTGGGCACAGGGTGATGGGGGGTAATTAAGGGAGTCTCACTAGACCAAGTGATGATAAATGGTTTATCACTGTTTCGTGTGCTGTTTTGGTTGTGTCTGCTCAGATGATCAGTGGTGTCCGACTCTGTGACTCCACAGCCTGGAGCCTGCCAGGCTCCTCTCCTCATGAGATTTCCCAGCCAAGAATACTGGAGTGAGTTACTAGTTCCTTCTCCAGAGGATCTTCCAACCCAGGGATCGAACCTGCATTTCCTGTGTCTCCTGCATTGGTAGGCGGATTCTTCACCGCTGAGCCACCTGGGAGCCCTGCTCTTTTGGTCTCCCGGATGTTATTTTTCAAAGGAATCTAGCAAGGCCCTCTAAGCTCTCACCTGGGCAAGGCCCAGGGCTGGGCTCCTGGACCAAAGATAAAGAACTGATACCATCTTAAGAAAGTGTCAGGTTGGGGCAGGCATCAACTTGGGGGTGGGGTTGAATCCCCAGGGCATTAGTCTCTTTAAGACTCTGAGGTGTAACTTGTATGTAGAGAAATGCAGACCTTGAGTGTGTACTTGATGGATTTTCACATTTGCAGCCCCCTTGTAACCACCATTTGGGTGAGGAAACAGCTTCCTGTCACCAGAGGGCCCTCAGCCTCCTCCCCTCCACTGCTTCCTCCAAGGGTAGCCCCCCCCGACCTCTGTCACCAAGCTTTTGCCTGTTTCTGAACATCTGGGGTCCATATCTTTTTGGAAAACACTTTAAATTTCATAATGCTGTATTTAGAAAACAAATCCAGCCCCTAATTGAACACAGTGTAATGGTTAAGGGGGGCACAGAGGGGACCCCAGTGGTGACAGGCTGAACCCTGGGGAAGCCCGAAGTTGCCTGGGGTGGCTGTTGACCAGGCAGGAGAGTGAGACCACCCTGGCACTTTGGGGGTGAGACCACATGGTATTTCCTGGCTCCCAGTAAAGCCCAGTGCACCCCATCATTGTCTGTGGCCCCCACTGTCTCACCAGCACCCCCCAGCCCCCAACATGCCCATCTGGTGCCCACCCATACCTACAGCAGCACCACTGCCCAGGCAGATGTTGGCCCTTGAACAAGACTCCTAATCTATCTGCTAAATGGGGGATAAATCATAGGACCTACCTTAAAGCTTTGTTAAGAGGACAGATGAACTGATATTAAATAAGTTAATATTTGGACAGAGTTTAGGAGACTTTCTAATATGCAGTAAGGGCTTATGTTAAAACTAAATAAAATAAAGAAGTCTGGATCAAACCTTGGCTGGTGGGAACGTGCTGGAAGACACAGGGTTTTTTTTACTGTTGAGCATTAGAATCTTGAGAGTGAGGTGAAAGTCACTCAGCCGTGTCGGACTCTTTGTGACCCCATGGACTATACAGTCCATACCCTGGAGGAGGGCACTCCAGTATTCTTGCCTGGAGAATCCCATGGACAGAGGGGAGTCTGGAGGGCTACAATCCATAGGTTGCAAAGAGTCAGACAGGACCGAAGCGACTGAGCGCAGCCCATCACAGAACCCCCTGAAGTGAAGACTACCACCCCCCGCCCCATTTCACAGGTGACCAAATGGAGGCTCAGAGGTGAAGCCCTTTGTCTAGGGTCAGGGTGAGGGCTCTGAGCAGCTGTCTCGACACCCCTGGGTGGAGAGAGGAGGGGTGTGGGCACAGGGTGATGGGGGGTAATTAAGGGAGTCTCACTAGACCAAGTGATGATAAATGGTTTATCACTGTTTCGTGTGCTGTTTTGGTTGTGTCTGCTCAGATGATCAGTGGTGTCCGACTCTGTGACTCCACAGCCTGGAGCCTGCCAGGCTCCTCTCCTCATGAGATTTCCCAGCCAAGAATACTGGAGTGAGTTACTAGTTCCTTCTCCAGAGGATCTTCCAACCCAGGGATCGAACCTGCATTTCCTGTGTCTCCTGCATTGGTAGGCGGATTCTTCACCGCTGAGCCACCTGGGAGCCCTGCTCTTTTGGTCTCCCGGATGTTATTTTTCAAAGGAATCTAGCAAGGCCCTCTAAGCTCTCACCTGGGCAAGGCCCAGGGCTGGGCTCCTGGACCAAAGATAAAGAACTGATACCATCTTAAGAAAGTGTCAGGTTGGGGCAGGCATCAACTTGGGGGTGGGGTTGAATCCCCAGGGCATTAGTCTCTTTAAGACTCTGAGGTGTAACTTGTATGTAGAGAAATGCAGACCTTGAGTGTGTACTTGATGGATTTTCACATTTGCAGCCCCCTTGTAACCACCATTTGGGTGAGGAAACAGCTTCCTGTCACCAGAGGGCCCTCAGCCTCCTCCCCTCCACTGCTTCCTCCAAGGGTAGCCCCCCCCGACCTCTGTCACCAAGCTTTTGCCTGTTTCTGAACATCTGGGGTCCATATCTTTTTGGAAAACACTTTAAATTTCATAATGCTGTATTTAGAAAACAAATCCAGCCCCTAATTGAACACAGTGTAATGGTTAAGGGGGGCACAGAGGGGACCCCAGTGGTGACAGGCTGAACCCTGGGGAAGCCCGAAGTTGCCTGGGGTGGCTGTTGACCAGGCAGGAGAGTGAGACCACCCTGGCACTTTGGGGGTGAGACCACATGGTATTTCCTGGCTCCCAGTAAAGCCCAGTGCACCCCATCATTGTCTGTGGCCCCCACTGTCTCACCAGCACCCCCCAGCCCCCAACATGCCCATCTGGTGCCCACCCATACCTACAGCAGCACCACTGCCCAGGCAGATGTTGGCCCTTGAACAAGACTCCTAATCTATCTGCTAAATGGGGGATAAATCATAGGACCTACCTTAAAGCTTTGTTAAGAGGACAGATGAACTGATATTAAATAAGTTAATATTTGGACAGAGTTTAGGAGACTTTCTAATATGCAGTAAGGGCTTATGTTAAAACTAAATAAAATAAAGAAGTCTGGATCAAACCTTGGCTGGTGGGAACGTGCTGGAAGACACAGGGTTTTTTTTACTGTTGAGCATTAGAATCTTGAGAGTGAGGTGAAAGTCACTCAGCCGTGTCGGACTCTTTGTGACCCCATGGACTATACAGTCCATGGAATTCTCCAGGCCAGAATACTGGAGTGGGTAGCCAGTCCTTCTCCAGGGGATCTTCCCAACCCAGGGATTGAACCCAGGTCGCCTGCATTGCAGGCAGATTCTTTACCAGCTGAGTCACCAGGGAAAGCCAGAGTCTTGAGAAGGAGCAGAGATTTTCCTGATTATAATGTAGAGTGGGCAGGGGCTGCAGAAGTCAAGGCCAGTGGGTCTCATGGGTGGGCAGGGTGGGGGTATCACTCTCCTTTGCTCAAGGAACGCAGAGGAGGTGCCCAATAAATGCCAAATGCTGGCAGGAGGGAGAGGGTCACGTGGCTCCCATCAACTAGAGGTTGCCCACCAACCTAAGCCCCAGAGATCTGGGGTGGAGAAGCAAGGCCCAGGTGCTGTATGAATTCTATCCCCACCTCTCCTTGCCTGGACGTGCAGTCCTCCACCCCCACCTTCCCAGAGAACAAAGGCGTTTCCCCACCCACTGGGCCTGGATTCCTGCCTGGAACACCTCATCCCAGGAACGCACACATATTTCACAGGTTGGGGCTGAGGAAGGGGAGCTGAATTCTCTGTCACTTGCCAAGGTCCTGGCCTGTGAGGCAAGCAACCTCTCCGAGCCCCGCAGGAAGTTCGTTGCCTCCTGTGTGACCACATGGACCAGGCCAAGTTCTCAGGACTGATCCTCGGTGCGGTTGTGGATCCAAGCACAAGTCCGAGCTCCACTAAAGATTCATTGTGTGAGATTGGCCAGGTCATGGGTACTTCTGAGCCTCAACTTTCTCTCTCTGCAAAATGGGCACACAGCTGCCACTGCTATTGGACAATTAGGAGAATTAAACGTGATGGGGAAGAGCCAGACTCCTAGCGCTCTGCTGTGGGGCATTAGGAAAAGGATTTCACTTTTCTGTGCCTTGGTTTACTCATCTGTAACATAGGGATAAAAAGAGTTCCTACCTCACATGATGGTTGGGGGATTAAATGAGTTAATGATTACAAAGCACTGGCATATTACTTACCATAGCAGGTATTAGCTTTTATAATTGCTAATAATTTTGCATAGTCAGTGCTAATATGTAATGTGATGCTATTAACTCAGCGGCTAGAAGTTGCTCTCTGAAGCTGGCAGCTGGAGTTTGAGTCTCAGCAACGTCACTTATTAGCTGTGTGACCCTATATCAGTTACATCACCTCTCTGTGCCTTGTCTATAAAATGAGGTCAGTGCTATTATTTACCTGAACTTAATGGCACCCCACTCCAGTACTCTTGCCTGGAAAATCCCATGGACAGAGGAGCCTGGTAGGCTGCAGTCCATGGGGTCGTGAAGAGTCAGACACGACTGAGTGACTTCACTTTGACTTTTCACTTTCATGCATTGGAGAAGGAAATGGCAACCGACTCCAGTATTCTTGCCTAGAGAATCCCAGGGATGGGGGATCCTGGTGGGCTGCTGTCTATGGGGTCGCACAGAGTTGGACACAACTGAAGTGACTTAGCAGCAGCAGCAGTGAGGTATGAAAGGGTTAATCAATGTACAGGGCCAACGCACAGTAAGCACTGACTATCAATGCTATGTTGACATCATTATATAACTGTCATTCATATTGTTAATATTCTTATGGAGGGTACATCAACATTTATTGAGCACCTACTAGCACCAGACATGAATTATCCGGCAGGGACAGTCTAGGACAAGCATTGGCTCCTCATTTGGTAGAGGAGGAAAGTGGGGCCCCAAGAGGGTGACCCATTTGTCCAAAATCCTACAGGCAGTGAGGGGCAACCAGTCCCCTCTGTGCAGTGTTTAGGGCAGAAAGGAAAGGGCCAATGCTCAGCGAAGGCCTGCCATGTGCCAACCCTTTAATGCCCACACTAACCCTGGGAGGGTATTACTGTCCCCACTGTGCTGATGACTGCCCTGAGTCTCAGCGAGGTGAGTGGTTTGTTCTCAAAGCTACAAAGTGGCAGATCTGGGATTCAAACTTGGTTTTCTGTTGGAATTTTGCTCAAGCGGGTGTTTTGGGCTTTTTTACACTGACTCCCTATGAACCAGAGGAAACACAGTCTTTGTGTCTATAAACCCAAGTGTACATGTGTGCTTGCTCAGTCATATTTGACTCTTTGCGACCCCATGGACTGTAGCCTGCCAGGCTCCTCTGTCCATGGAATTCTCCAGGCAAGAATACTGGAATGGGTTGCCATTTCCTTCTCCAGGGGATCTTCCTGACCCAGGGATAGAACCTGTGTCTCCTGCATTGGCAGGTGGATTCTTTACTGCTGAGCCACCTGGAAAGCCCCAGAGAGAGGCCCAAATGCTGAGGCTGCTTCCAAGCCCTGGGGCCCAGGCGATCTTCTCCCAAGTTCATGTGGACAGGACAAACTCACAGAGACAAGGATACTCAACATCCAATGGGGCTGTTGTTACCCAGAAATCTTTATTACAAAAATATTTTGCAAGCCAAAAAGTTTAAGTTGCAACTATATACAAAATGGGGCCTGTTTCCTTCCCCACAGTCTGAAAATAAACTCCCGAAACCATTCTCCTTCCGTACTGTTGTTTGGACCGTTTCCTCTTCCTGGGGTTCGATACACAAGGTATGGGAATCTCCAGGCTGCCAGGCTAAGTCTAAACTACATGATTTCCTTGGCCTCATTCCTTACTCCTCTTCCAAAATTCAAAATAAAATTAAAGTGGCACCAAGAAAACATTCTTTTAAAATTCTGTGTGTGCTTGTGTGTGCTCACACACGTGTGCTCTCTCTGGGTAAAAGAGAGGGAGACAAGGGTTTACAAGCCAACCTTATGGAATTTGGAAGTAGCTCGAGCCAGGTGGCTGGGACACTGAGCTCCCAGATGCCACAGAGAAACTCCGGCTCGTGGGGCCAAAGCTGCTCACATGGGCTGCTGGCTCAGCCAGTTCCTGGTTGCCATCGTGTAATACAACTCACTGTTCCCTAGAGGCAGGTCTGTGCTGGCCTCCCAGGGTTCCACCTGGAGGACCTGCTGATAGGCAGGATGGCTCAGCTTCTGGCTCTGACAGCCTGTGCCAAGACTCCCTTGGGCATCCAATGGCTGGACCCAGAGGGCAGTGAAGATTAGCATCTTAGCTCTGAGAGTGGATCAGTTACACGGGAAAACTGAATAAACAGGGCTTGTGACACGCGCTTGCCCTGGGCCCAGCTGGGCTGCCACACTGAATTGGAAGGGCCAGGGTAAGCCTCTGCCCAACCCCTTGAGACAGAGGGACAGACAGTGGGTCATTCCTGGCTTCACAGATGTCCAGGCCTCCTGGCTGTCTTTGATTTATTCCAGTTTGATCCTAATAGGGTTTGGGAACAGAAATGGAAGATTCTGTCTTCAGAGAGTTGGAATGGCGGGGGACGGGGGGCGGGGGACAGCCAGGCACAGCTTCCTACCCTGCATGGCCCTAAAGTGCTTGTGAGAGATGGAGGGGAGGGATGGCGTCTTTCCTCCCCACTCTTTACAGGTAAGCAGACTGAGGCATGAGGTCTCGACCAGACCTTGTGGAGAAGGAGGCAGCCTGGAGAAGTAGGGGCAGGTTCAGACTTACCACACTGGGGGCTTGGGAAGCAGAAGAACCAGCCACGTGGAGGGAAGGCTAAGTGTCTCCATGGAGCAGACAACCTGGAACCGTCTGCCCCACCCTCAGGGCTCTGGGACCAGGAGGAGCTCAGTTTCTGCCATGAGTGATTCTCTCCAGGACAACTGACCGTTCAGCCTCAGACTGTGCAAGACCAACCACGCACATCAACACATGACAAAGAGCCAAGATAACGCTGCTGTTGTTTTAAGAAAAAAAAAAAAAGAACAAAACACCACAGATCAAATTTTCTAACACCTCAGTTTCAAGATTGCACATTTCACGTTTCTCAATAATTTACAGGCGTCCACAGCGAGATGTTGTGAGTTAGTGCTTGCTGGACGAAGCGAGCTCAGGTCTGGAAAGGAGAGGTGGGGCCACATGGAGCGTCATAGTCAAGATGACGGGTCCTCTAGGTCTGGAGGGCTGCGAGGAGGAAGGGTGTTTCTGTCCCTCAGTCCTTGGTGGTGGAGGAGTTCCTCAGAGGGTCCTCTCCTCCCTAGGGCTTGTGGCCGGTCACTCCAGGTCGGGGGAGGCCAGGACTGCTGGCAGTCACTGCACCAGGTCTCAGGAGGCGGGTCCAGCTTCCCCATGGACAGGCAGTTCAATCTAAAGGGGATAGCTTTCCCCAAAGCCCCAGCTGGTAGTGCCGGGGGGAGGAGGAGGTATGTTTTCTCCCTCCTCACTCTGGAAGATCAAGCCGCGGAGCATCAAGGAGGCAATCAGGGGTCTCCAAGACCGTGATCGAGACCCACAGTTGATGGACAGAGGTGTGAGAGTTCTCGCGCCCCCCGTGGCTCTGGCCAGTTCCCAGGCCGGCTCCCTGCCTGGTTTGGCAACACCAGCCTCCATGTGTGGCCACATTGGAGGAGTCATGGCTACCCTGGAAATGCTGGTGAGCCAACTGGGTTGAGGAGACAAGAGCTACCCTCACTCCTGGGTCCCAGGGCCTCTGCCACCCTAGCCCCCCAGGAACTGGGCTGGTTGTCCTCACCACGGCTGCTCCGTGTGGGACAGGAAGGCTCATGGGGACAGACCCTAGAGATGACCACGGCCCTGTTCACTTCCTCTGGACCTGGACGCTGGCATACTCTGAGTAGGATGGCTCAGGCTTGGGGGCCGGTTGCTTGGGGGTCCGGTTGAGGTGGACCATGTCCAGGTCAGCGTAGGTGAGGGTGTCCTCAGATACGGGTGGCGGGCGGGCCTGAATGCTGGCATACTCTGTGTGGTTGTTCGGTTCATTGGCCTTGGGGGTTGACTTCTTCCCCTTGGGCAGGTTCAGGTCTGCATATGTGATGTCATTGTTGTCTTGGATCTAAATGAGACAGAGAGAAGGTCATTCTGGAACCCCTGCCAGTCACCACTGGGATCAAGTCCGGATGCTCTGTCTCCTCTTGGCCTCCACTAGCTCAGCCTTAATTCATGTCCCCTCTTCTCCAGCCGAGGTCACCTGCCTCCAGCCTTGCCCTTCCAATCAGCCTCCTCATATAGCCTGAAGGCTCTTCCTAAATGTCAGTGTGGTCACTTCATAGCCCTGCCTCTATGTCACCCCTCCTGCAGTTCTTGCCTGCCTTTCCTGATGCTCTTTCCTCTTCTGAGAAAGTCCAGCCCCTTTCTCCTTGTAATGAAGCCCAACGCACCCTGTCAAGTTCATCCTAAGACCTTCCTCTCAGCTGGGCCCAGGACCATGACTCTGCACTTCCCTCTGTGCTTCTCCATCACAGCACCCACCCCTTAGCTAGGACCATCTGTGCCTGTCCAGGGGTGTGAGTAGATGCTGATCCCCAGTGGGTGGGGACACTCATTTATTTACTCATTTATTCAACGAGTATTCACTAGGCATTTGTTATGATGCAAAAATCAAGGCTGGCACAGAAAAAAACCAATCAATGTTAAATGAATGAATGAATGAGTGGTAGATGAATAAATGGATGGCAACTCTTCCAGCCCCACTCTAGGTGAGGCTGAGGACTGGGGGAGAGAAGATGGGAGTTTGTGAGAATGAGGCCAGCAGTTAACAGGAGGCAAAGGTTTTGTAGGCAGAAGTTGGAGTGTGAATCCTGGTTCTGTTCTCTCTGGAGGAGGGGCTGAAGAGTTCGCTTAGCCTCTCTGGGCCTTGGTTTCCCCATCTTTAAAGTAGGTCTAATAATAGTATCTGTTGCCATGGTCACCAGGAGGATCCGATGAGGTGGTGCAGGTAAAGCTCTCAGGACAGAGCCTGGCTCATGACAGGTGCGTGGATGTGCAGCACATGTCAGCAATCATCTACCACCTGGCAAACCTGAGCTGCTCCGATGTGCCTGTCTTATCACTCACGACTGCCATCTTGAAATTACCCATCATGAAAGACACACTTTGCTTCTTTGTGCCTAGCAGCTTAACCGTGGAAGTAGAGGGGAGTGACCAACACCCATGATCCCACCTGACACACAACAATAACCTCAGACCCTGACGGCTGATGGGTACCCTGCTCTCACGTGGATCACCTGATTTAGGTGCTATCACAACATATTTATCCCATTTCACGGTGAAGAACCTTATAGCAAGGGAGGTGAAATAATTGGGTCAAAGTCTACAGCTAGAAAAGAGTCAAGGTCTGCTGGCCTCTAAAGCTGTGGTCTGACCACATGGCCCCTGTCCTCAACCCTGCATGCTTGCTCACTTCTCTCTGGGAAACCCATGCCAGCAGTAAGGGCTGGCCCTGGGCTGGGAGTCCTAGTTACAGGGCTGCGAGCTCACAAGAGCCCTGCTCACTGCCAAGGGCCTGGCATGTAGTAGGTGCTCAGTAAGTCCCGACTGACTGTACAAGATTCACCATCATTCTTTCCCTGGAAAATTGCAGAAAGAACTTTGACTTTTAAAGTTCCAGAAAGTAAAATGACTGGGGAAAAGCCTTCCTGACCCATGATTGGAAATTGTCTTGTATTTCTAATCATTGCCTGAGCTTGTGCCTATGGTCGCTGGTGGGGGAGGGCAAGTTGGCACCGAGTCGGGAGAGTTCTGGCCTACAAACACTGTGCATTTTGCCAGCCTGGCTCTCTTCAACAAATTATAGTTACAGCGATGACAACTGCCAGGGAAATGTCAAGGACAGCTGGCTTTTCTCATTCCAGGTTCAGGGCTGGGCCTGTCTCCTTATAAGACGCTGAGGAGCCCTCTGCCTCCCGAGGTCTGATAGCATTAGCCAGTGTAGACAGGGCCAGAGTTCTCAGAAACAGGCCACCAACCATGGTGACTGCAAAGCCTCCTCAATAATGCTGGGGTGGAATTGCCAGCTCCAGGGGCATGTGCCGTTGCACGAGGTGATCAATGACATGGGGTCTTCCCATCAGCAAAGGCAGTGCAGTGCTGTGTTCCCGCATGCGAGAGACACAGGGCTGCAAGGGCACTCTGGGTAGAGGGGCTGGCCAGGCACAGGCATGGAGGCCGAATGGCGTGAAGAGCACTAAGCCCAACTCCAGCAGCACCATTTACACAGAACACACGGCGGATGGTGCCCTTCCAAGTGGTGTGGTGATTGGCACTGAGAGAGGCTGGGACAGACTCACGAGGCTGGAGCCGGGGCGGGGGTTTGTGGGGGTATGTGTGGTGGTGGTGGTGTGTGTGAAGTGGGTGGAAGGATGGGGGAAGGGGGAGGGAGGAGGG
>SJYT01062855.1:118776-198769 GCA_006410635.1 Cephalophus harveyi
GGATGGGGGAAGGGGGATGGAGGAGGGGAGGGGAGGACTCAGGAATGAATGTAAGGATCATCCACCCCCTGTACCCACCCACCCTGGTGAAGAAGTCTTAATTTAGAACAGGATCTGCAACTCCTGTTGATGCAAGGAAATCACACCACCGATCTCCCAGGAAGGGCATCTCACCAAGGACTGTACCTGAGTTGTTTCTCTGGTGTTCTTCTCGGGCTCGTGCAGCCTAAAAAGGAAAGAGACGCACAGATAAAAATACCCTCACTATCTCTAGTGCTCATGCACATGGATAAGAATAACATTTAGGTTCTACTTCCTATACGGGTGGAGGACATGGATGAGCCGTTCCCAACAGAAACACAACTGCTGATCACATGTTTGGACCAAAGGACTTTCCAACAATGCACTACTGTTTTTGTTTGGTTGTTTAACCTAGTTTATCATCAAGGATCTTTAAAAACTGTGATACTCGGTGCTAGGGAAGGCACGGCGAGACGGGCACTGCTGGCGGAGGCGCTGGCCGGCATAACGCTCTCTGGAAACAGCTTGTCAAAGTCAAGAGCCTGGAAGGTGTCCTCATCTTTTGACTCATAATTGCACATTTGGGGGTACTGGTATTCAAAATACAGGAAAAGCTTTATGCCCTAAGGCATTTACCACAGAACGAGTTGGGAGAGGGAGGTTTATATCTCACAGCTCCACCAACTGGGACCAGTTAAGGAAATCAGGATAGATTTTGTAAATAAAGACTTAAGAGGTTTATGGGGAAGCTTTCTTTTCCTTTTTTTTTTTTAATTACAAATGATTATATTAAAATGATAAGCATAAAACTCTCTGTGGAATGATCTCAATTATGAAAAATGTGTGGATAACACTGGAAGGAAATATAGTAAAACGCTAACAGCAGTGGTCTTGGGGTGGTATTTTTTCTTCTTTTTAGTTTCCCATGTTTTCCTAATGTTCTATATTCTACACACCTAAGTCTTATCATTAAGAAAAGAAAAGAGGAGGGCCATGTGTTCTGATTAATCCAAGAAGCCGTTCATGCACTTGATTCTGTAATTGGAGGCCGTGGCTTGGCTCACTGCAGGGTCACAGTCAAGGTGGCGAGTAGACCAGAGCCTCTGATCCGGCAGTTGTGCAAATTCTCAAGCCAGCCACTCTGGGGACGTTAGCCTGGCTCATGTCAGAAATGAGCAATGGGGCTTGGCAGTGGGGTTATTAATGGATTTGGCATGAGTGCTTGGCTCAGAAAGCAGTTCTGGGGCATGACAGGCCCCACGTGGCCACAGTAACAGCCCTCTGGGAGCAGGGACGCTGTCTGGAGAAGACTGCTCACTCGGCTCCATCCAGGCCCCTCCTGCTTCCAACCTGTCTGGGTCCCCACCGACTTTGGTTCAAGTCCAACACCTCAACCTGCTTGTAAGTCCCATGGAGTCTGGTCCTGACTGACCACCCCGCCTGCCCCCGACCCACCAACCCAGGCTCATTCACTCCGTCATCCTCATTCACCCACTTATCCACCCACCCAATATTTCTCAAGGGCAACTCAATGTGACGCACTTTACATGTCAACAGCCTTGAAGGACCTCCTGAACAACTTTTCCTCTTGGTTAACCTTTGTTCATCCTTCAAGACAACTACGTTGTCACGTATTTGGGATGGCTTCTGACAGTGCTAAGCTGGCTGGGCTGTCCGCCCGTGACAGTTTCAAACTCCCTGCATATTTTCCCATCTGGTTTGTATGTCTGTCTGTCTGCCATGCTTCCTCACCACATGGGTACAGGTGCTCAAAAGTGACTTGGAATGAATGCCAATCAGTCTGCCCCAATGCCTTTGCACACTCAGTCCACCTTGCCTCTTCCTCTGATCCACTCCTTCTCTTCCCCCAGAGTTGTTTCAAATGGTCATTTCTCAGGGAAACCTTCACTATCCCAGAATCCATTCTCAGAACACTGGGCTCCTCTCTCAGAGCGATAATTATAGATCGGAAGCAGGTATCCCTTTTGTCATGTCTGTCTATCCTGGGTCTCTCCCGTCTCAGTGAATGGCATCGCTATTACTCATCCTTGTGCTCAGCTGAAGAAATGAGAACCGCCCCCCGATTCGCCTTCCTCCTCCTTCACAACCCGTGCCTAATCCACCACAGGCTTGTAGACTTTGCCTCCAAAATACATACCAAACACCATCATCGCCACCATCCAGGTTTCAAATTTCTGAGGAGCTTCCTCCCTGGTGTCTCTGCTCTATTTCTGCCCCCACCCCCGACCCCCACACTCCACTCTCCACATGTAAAATGCACACGTGATGTCATGTCACTTTTCTGCTCAAAACCCTCAACTCCTTCCCACCACGCAGTGAAACCCATCTGTGTGTCCTGACTGCCCGGCTCCCGTGATGCGCTCTAGTCCTCTGTCTCTGCCCTCGCTCACTCCACACTGCTCGCCCTCCCCCTGCCTCTCCCCCGTTCTGCCTCCTCCTTGGTCCATGAACACGTCCAGCTGCTCCTGCCTTGGGGTTTTGGCACTGGCTGTTCCTTCTGCCTGGTCCACTCTTGCCCCTGATGTTCCCAAGACTAGAGCCTACTCGCCCCTCAGCTGTCATCCAAATGTCCCCTCCTTAGATGGCCTTCCCTGACCACCCCACCTCCCGCCTCTGCTTTGAGCCTGTGCGTTAGTCAGCACCTGTGGCACACCACGTATTAACCTCCCAGCTAGTATGGTAACCTGCCTCCCTATGGACCACAAGCTCCATGCAAACAGGGACTAGGTCCATGATGTTTACCACCGGAGCCTCGACACCTAGTAATGGGCCGGTGCATCATCAGCACACTAGAGATGTTTGTTGAATGAATGAACAAGCATCTCTCCCATCAGATCCAAAGTGCCACAGACCAGGGCTAGTGTCTTTTTTATTCCTTTTTGCAATCCCCCCAGCTTAAGGCCTGGCGCTCAATCCAGATGAATAAATGAAAGAATCAGGGAAGCCTTAACTATTCTAAGAATAAACGCAGTGAATGTCTGACAAGTGAACAAATGGCCAACCGAATGAACCCCAGTGCCCAATTAAGGGAGCAGAGCCACATCTTCCTCTCATCTGAGCTGGGGAAGATTACAATGGTCTCCTGTACGTTCCTAAGCCAGGGAGTTAGAAATAGCCAGTCCTCCCACTGGCCCTGCAACCTGATGGGCCCTTTGAGTTCAAAGCAGAGGCACCCCCAACTCTTGCCACTGCCCCTCCTCCTCCCCGGAAGCTGGGTTATTATCCACGCCAGCATTCTCTGGAAAGTGTCTGATCCCAGCCAGCCGAGCTGAAGCTGGCAGCTGCATGGAAAAGCACCAGTACCGCTCACTAGCTAGCGCTTTGGTTTAGAGAGATCAAAGGGAGCAAGTGATCTCACAGCTCCCTGGGTAGGATCATGCTCAAAAAATTAAAAAAAAAAAAAAAAAAAAACAGGCAGAAAACGGTTGGCTTCTCTGGGGAATAAGAAACAGGCAGCAAGAAGCACTGCATCAGTGATGAAGAGCCTCAGCTTCAGCGTCAGGGAAACCTGGGTTGACTCACGGTTCCACACTTGCTAGCTGTGGGTCCTTGGGAAGGTCACAACGCTTCTCTGAGCCTCAGTTTCCTTAACCACATATAGGGACAATAATAAGCATCGAAAGCAGGGGTTCTCAAAGTCTGGCTTAGAAACAGCAGTGTCAGCACCACCGGAGAACTTGTCAGAAATATAAATCCTGCATCCGAAGCTCAAGGGAAGGGGCCAGTAATCTGCGTTTTAATAAGCCCTCCCAGGGATTCTGCTACACAATCAGGTTTGAGGACCTCTGTAGAATTAAATTGGGATAATAGTAAATCACAGGATTTTTGTGATAATCAAATCACCAGTGGGCTAATGTAGGTGAAATCATAGATCTGTGCCTAGAACCCAGTGAATGCTCAATAAATGTTAGCTGCTGCTGTTGTCATTATTATTGTTGACACAGCCCTTTTCTTCCAGAAATGTTTTGTATAACTGGGGAGATAAGACATGTAAAAATACTGATAGCAGTAAGATCGAAACAAAAAAGAGAGCTCCTTCCATATTTGGGGCTGTGAAGCCACTGACAAGGATAGTTTTAGGGATTCATGATGTTAGAGATCAGGGATTACTGGAGTGGTTTGAGGTAGCATTTATTCATTCAACAAAGCTTTACTGAGCACCTATTCCATTCCAGGCACAGTGCCAAGCTCAGCAGCAATCAGCAATGAACATGAGGGAGGTAACCCACCCTTCCTTGAAGAGGGGTGGGTCACACTACAGGGTCAAGTGCAGAGACAGCCTGAATACACCGGGCAGTCAATCCAGGGGCACCAGGAGAGCTCCCAGGAGGAGCCTCTGTCCCTGGAGGAGGTAATGCCCTCGCTGAGCTCAGGAGGAGGAGCAGGAGGTGACCAAGTAAAAGGAGGGTCACCCACGCTAGCTTCCATGTCATACCACTCCAAGGGGCGCTGTTCAGAACCTGCTGTGACTGCTGGGCCCTGGAGTTGCGCAGACCCTTGGTGATCCAGGAGCAGGGGTGGGGAGCACAACGGTGAGGAGAATGAGAATGCAGCGTGAGGGAGGAGGTGGGGGCCGAAGCCGAGCCACGGAATTCGAGCCCTGGGAGCGGTAGGGAGTGAAACTGTCCAGCTCAGCAGGGCTGCACTGCAAGGGGCTTGGGGGCCTCAGGAGAGCATCTGGACTGTCCAGAGGGCCACGGGGAATCACTGAGGGGTTCTAGGCAAGGGACGAAAGTCAAGCCTTGCTCTTGGGAAAGAGTGTACTTGTGGGAAGTGTGGCGGGTGAAGGCATGGCAACAGGAAGCACATTTCCCTGCGGGCGTGAGGAGCCCGGTTTTGCTGGAATGGTGGCTCTGTTTGTTCGGGGACCAGGAGGCTGGCCAGGGCTCAGAGCAGGAAGCCACCTGTAGAGGTCAGAGCAGAAAGCAAGGCTTTCTCCCAAGGGTACCACAGACTCCTGGTACGGCAGGAAGGCTCGATGCTTCCTAGGACCCCTCAGATGGGTTAGGTGCTCCTGCTGTGTGCAACCACAGGCCTGGAATTGCCCCCCACCATACCTGTCACCAGTGACCCCCAAACACAAGATACATCACTCCCTTCCCCCAACTGTGGGGTTGTCCCTGACCCTACAATCTGTCAGCAAGTCCCCTTGGCTCCAATTCCAAAATATCTCCAGAATCTGACCATTTCTAAACCCATCCAGGCCACAGCCATCTGCCTGGGCCACGGAAGCAGCCTCCTCACCGGTCTCTGCCTCCACCCACCCTCCCTCCTACTGCTGGTGCCTGACACGTGGTCAGAGTAGTACCTTGAGAACAAAGTCAGATCAGCTCCCTCTTATGCCCCCTCATCCAACTGGGAGTAAAATCCGGAGTCCTAACAGCCACAGCCCCTAGACACTGGCTTCCACTCTGCATCCTCAGTTCTGTTTTGCAATTCTGAAATCCACAAGGTGCTAAAAGAATCAAAAGATCTGAAAAACCCATGTGATAGCAAAACCTGTCCTGAACATGAAGCGGTTTATAGTTTGTATTTATCGTACTGGGAGTCGATGTTCACGTTTCCACTCAGGCACATTCACATGGTAGGTGATGGGGTGCGGCCTCCACTCTGCTGGGGTGAATGCTGTTGGGGGAGTGCTTCCCCAAAGCTGCAGAGTCTGGATTAGTCACCTACCTGCTGCCTGGGCTGCAGCTAAGACACGTGGGCTGCACCTTCTGACCTCATCCCTTCCTGTCCCCTCGCTCCTTCTGCCCCAACTGCTGGCCTCCCCCGTCCTCCCAGCCCACCTTGAGCCTTCGCCTTGCCTGCTCTCTTGCCCAGCCTGTGCCCCCTCACAGCTCCCCAGCTTCAGGTCCTTGCTCATATTCCCTCTTCAGAAGAGGCCCTGCCCTTGCCCCCATCTCCATCCCCTTGCTGTCTTTAATTTGTCACCACCTGACATGACATTACAGACTGTTTCACCTCCACACTTACTGCCTGCTTCTCTCACTGGCGTCTGAGCTTCACGAAGGTCCAGACTGACTCTTGTTCATTCAGAACAGAACCGGCACACAGTAGTGACTCAGCAAAAATCACTGCAAATGTTAAATCAACCAGCTAATGTACCTTTCATGATGTAATGTCATTGGTTTAGCCGCTGACCAAGGCACAGTCTTCAGGAGGCACAGGTACATCTGTCATACCCACCTACCCTGGCACTGCCCAGGCTACCTGTGTCAAAGCCCTCCATAAATACTTAATGAACAAAGGAAAGAGCACAGTATACAATTAGATTTGGGGATGGCATGTGCAGGAGTTTCTGCCACAGTCCAAACAGGATTTGATAAGGTTCTCACTGTTTGTGGGCAGCAGGCAGGAAATCAGTGCCTCTGTGTGCTAAAATCCCCTCATTTGAGGCAGTAATTAAAGATAGATCTGGTGAGAGGAGCTTACAAAGGAAAGAAACAGGAAGGCTGATGGGCACAAGAGTGAGGGTCAGTGGGTGTGGATTCTGCTCGGCAGTTTTGGGGGGCAAATAACCAAATAACTGCAAAAACCCTCCAGCCCAGTGACGTGCTTACCTTGTAGAAGAAGTGGAGCCCTTGGCTGAAAGAGAAAATTTTAAAAAAAGCCAGTTATTCAACTTAGAAACACACTTTTAATAATTACTTTTCAGAGAGTGCAGAGGCTTGCCCCCAGGGATGTTTGGAGGAATTGTTGAAATCATATCCTCCAAACCACAGGAAACCCCATGCCCACCCCAGTGGGGTGGGTGGTCCATTGTCTTTCAGCAGGAAGAGCTGGGCCTGCCAGCTTTCCCACTTCTGGGAATTGCCAAAGGTCAGATCCCAAAGCAACCTTCAGCCTGAGAGGGCCAGCTGCCCTACCTCTGGCTGAGTCTCACTTCCATCCATCACTCACATCACCTGAAACCCTACAGCAAGACGGGGTGCCCATCAGGGCCCTTCACTGCTGGAGAACAGGTTCTGGCAGAACTGCTAATTGGGGGAGCAAGTGCAAATTCCACTTCTGCCACCCACTCACATGCTGCGTGACCCTGGGTGGGTCATTTTCCCTCTCCGAGGTTAGATCTCAGTGCTCTAAGTCACACAGGTGGGCTGGACATTCATTTTCTTCTCACCACCTTCGCAAAAAGGATCATGGGAGGAAAGAAAGGGTCTGGCTGGCTCAGAGGTTTTGAGCCTGTAATGTGGGGCATCCCACAGAGAAGCCACTGGGGTTCACCACCATTTGACTCTGATTTTGCTGTAAAATTGTAATTAAAAGCAACATGCACAGGCAAGTGTGCTCTGTATCACATATTAGCAGGCTGGAGGCTGCCACACTGCAAGAATTCTCACTGCCAGATGAACGCTTGGTGCCTGGACAGGTATTGGATTTTTAAGTGAGTAGTACCCATTAGATGCAGCAGCTCAGCATCTAACATTTGAATGGAGGCTGATGGGCTGCCAAGTGCTGGGACACGAGTTGTCTCAGGGAGTCCAATGATGGGACACTGATCATCTCCATTCCACACTAAGATGACTCCCTAAGGTCATGCAACAGGTAAGTGATAGAGCTGAAATTGGGATATTTCACTGTGAGTATGAGGTAGAGGATAGTAGACAACTCCGGGGATTGACAAGGGAGAGGGGGTGTCTCATTAGGGCAGAGGCAAAGTGCAGTGTGGTCTCAAACATGGTCCCTGGAGACCCACGGTCCTGTGAATCCTGGCACCAGCACTCACCAGCTGTGAGACCTGATCAAGTTCTGTAACTTTCCCGTGCCTCAGTTTCTCATCTATAAAGTGGAATTAGGTCTGTGGTGACTTCAGTGCCTGGCACGTCAAAAGAGCTGGCTGAGGCCACTGTCACTAAAGTCTACATTTGAGACCTGGACTCTGCACACAAGCAGCCCCACCATTCAGGGCTGGGTGGCCTTCGCCAGCGTCTACAGCTCTCCAACCCCCATTTCTTCTTCAGAACACTGGATGGCTGATGCCCAAGCCCACAGAAATGAGCTCCTACGTGCTAGAGCCTACCATGGTGCCCGGGATAAAGCTCCAAAGGAGGCTTGGGTTTTATGAACAGGCACTATGTGCTCCATCCAAGGGCTGGCTTGTCTCCCAAGGTGGGCAAGAGACCCTGTGTCGTCATCCAAGGAGGAGTCCTGCCTGTGTGGTGGCTCCAGGAATGTTAGGGAAACCACCCTGCAGATCACCTGGAAGAACCCCTTCTAGATTCTAGAGATGCCAGCCCTCCCAGATGGGAGTTTGAGGTTCAGGCAGTGTCTCAGGGCTGAGTGCTCCAGGCAGTCCAGTGGGGAGGGAAACTTGCGGGCCAGGGGAGAGGGGGCGCAGGAGGGGTGTGTGGCTGAGGCACAAAAAGCCGGTCAAGCTCTGCCTGGAGGTCCGAGTGCAGAAATGCAGCTCAGGACGGCGTTTGGCACTCTGCCGGCTGCGGCACGTGGTGCTGGGTCACAAACAGCATTTTTAAGAGAATATAGTACAAAATATGACAAAAAGGAAAATATCAGATTTCCAATTTTATAGATGGGGTGTGTGTGCATTGGGTTGAGACATGAAATGTATTTCTATCACTTGTAGCCAAAAAGGTTTCAGAAGCACTGGCTTAAAATAGTCTTCGAGAGTGGGAAAGAGGACATGCATTTTTTTAGGTCTGACAGTGTGTCAGCGCTGTTGTTGCACACGAGCTTATTTGTTTCATAACTATCCTCCGAGGCAGGCACTGCCATGTCCATTTTACAGGTGAGGAAACTGAGGCTTATGGAGGCCAACTGATTGTATAGAGCATAAAGCAAGGATCTGGAACTCTGGTTCATCTGACTCCAAAGTCAAGAGGCCTAGCGACAGAAACAACTACACAGACACACACATACACACACATGCACGCATGAGTGCAAACAGGGCACAATGTGCTGGATTTGAACTTATACCCTCCTGCTGCACTCAAAGGCCACACACCTTGCCACTATGAGGGAGCTTTCCAGGGAGATGGTTCATGCTTCCGGTCTCATGTACAATACTGATTACAGGAGCTAACATCGAGAACTTGCTATTGTGCCGGGCATCTTGCTAATGCTGTACCCACAGTTACTCATTTAATTCTCCCAACAGCCTGGGAGGTAGGTGGCGGTATTCTCCCTACTCCCTTCCAGACTCCTGCCAGCGGGCTGGGCATGTAATCTGGACAGGTAAGGGGAAATCAGAAGTCTGCCAGGGGCTCCTGGGAAGTACCATTTCCTCCTTGAGACCCTTTTGCCACCCTGGCATCTCCCCGAGTCCCACATTATCAGTGGTTCTGTGAGACTGTGAGGCCTGGAGCAGTGATGCTGCAGGGTAGGGGGCCCACCCAGATTTCAGCCTGGTGAAGGGGCTGCACAGCCAAGGCAATGGTACCCCTGGACTTCTTGTTACTGGGAGTAACTGGAAGTCCTTATGATTTAAACTACGTGTAGCCCAAAGCAGAGACCCCTCCCTGTCTGGGAAGGACAGCCCAGGGGTAAACTCTCAGGGAGGAACCAGGGAACCCACCCACCTTTCTTCTGTCTGATTCGGAGGAGGTAGAGGGCTGCGATCAGCAGGGCCACCAGCAAGGCACACACCACGCCCACCACGATGAAGATGCTGTTCCAGTTGTTGCCATTCTGGCCTAGGACCAGACACAATAGAGGCTTCAAGTAGGAAAATTTAAAACAAAGAAAAGGAAAACCACTTCCCCTTTTCACCACGAGGCAGGCATCATTAACTGAGAACATCTGGCTCAGCTGTTTCGGCCCCGTGGGCATGTCCATGGATCTGCACACACTTCCCCTTGTGGGTTACCCACAGGGAGTGCAAAATCTGTGCCAGGGTGCCAGGAGGGAAACGTTGCTGTCAGCCTTGGAGGAACCCCAGCTGCAGGGTGTGGGTGCAATTGCCCTCCTGAGGAATAGACATACGTTCCTCCTCACCTGAGTGAGCCTTGGAGCGGCCACCTGGGGACCCGGGTCTGCCTGGATCTCCCAATGGCAGCTGGGGCATCACACACCACAGAGGGAAGGGCTGCGAGGAGGGCGACCTGCCACTGGACATGCAGAGCCCCGAGGCAGGGCGCTGGTCCATGCCTGGGCCTAGGCCCAGGGGCGCCGAGCCCGGGACACTTGACATGGAGACAGAGCAGGGGCTGGCACCAGACACAGGGAGGGGGTCCCGCAGGAGGACAGTGTGCAGTCAGGAGCAGCGCTCTGAGCCACAGAAATGCAGGTTCAAATCAGTGCCCTCACTGAGCGACCTGAGCAGGTCATTTAAACCCCCTCGTGCACCGGCTTCCTCTTACGTTATTGAGGCCAATAGTCATCTCTACTTCATTGAAAAGCTCTGAGGAACACCTCACTAATCAACCAACCACTCACTCTTTCATCCTTTCTAAAAGTATTTCTTGGGTGTCAACTACCTCCCCAGCCCTGAAGCCACAATGCTGAGACAGCCATGGTCCCAGCAGCTGAGACTCAAAGCTGAGAGGTCACCAGGGTCACCTCCTTCAACACTGCCAGGGGCAGGTGGAGCAGCCTAGAGACAGGCACCCACTTGTTCAAGCTCCCCAGTGAGACAGACAGCCAGAGTGGACCCACACATCCTGTCTCCCAGGGCAGGGCTCACGGTGGCATCGAAGGGCAACTTGACAGACCCCAAGGCTTCTTTAGAGCTGTCCCTTTCAGGATGCACGAAGGAAGGAAACGGCCTCTATTCTAATCCATTCAAAGGGCTTGCTATGTACAAGGGAACAGGTGATGGAACATTCCACAGTGGCACCAAAATGCCAACCAGGCACTGTCATTCTGAAGAAAGGGAGATACGCCGACAACCAGCTGGACAGGGGCTGAGACAATGACACCCTGACACCTTTCATTCTCCCAGGAGGGTGGCAGCATTGCCATCATCTTAAATGGGCATGCACTTGGGCCTAGCAACATTCCCTGGGAATCGTCCCATAGAAATAGCTGCACATGTAACAGAATATGTACAAGGGCAGTTAGTGCAGCACTGATCACACTTGAGATAAGCCGCCGACAGCCTGAAGCCCCCAACCCGATTCCAGTGGAGCAGCCAGGGAGAGTAGGCTCAGTTCGCAAAGAGCAAGGTAGAGGAGGTGGGCGGGCAGGGAATGGTGAACACAGAAACTGTTAGTAGAAGAAAGCGAGAGAGTACACCATGAGCAGGGCAATCCCTCTCCTTCCCTGCTTTCTTTCTTTCAAGGATATTTATGTTAAAAGATCTATAAAGAATATGCCACACTCTTATCAGTGGTCACTCTTGGAGGTGAGAATTCACTTTAAAGTTCTATTTTATATCTATTGACTTCTACATTGTTCTATAAAAAGTATGAATTACTACCTTTAATATTAAAAAAAAAAAAGATTAACAGCTGGGTCAGTTGCAGTGGTGACCTCACCAGGGGTTTGACCTGTGTCCTGGTCCTTCTGGGGAGCAGAGACCTCCAGGGTATGGTTTTTGGAGACCGCCGGCTGCCCGTCATGCTCCACCTGGCAGGTGAGCACCACAGCCTCCCTGTGGGCAGAGGAGTTCACCAGGAGCCAGCTCGTCTGGTTAAAGGTCCCGTCCTTGTTCTCTACGAGGATTGAGGCCGCTTCTGTTCGGGACACGTTTCCGTTCTCCAGCCAGGTCAGCTGTAGAGGCTGGGGGTAGAACTTGTTCACCTGACAGGTGACGTTCACCTGGTTCCCAGCTGAGGGGTATCCGGTAATCTCCAGGGTGGGTGGAACTGAAACAGCACAGGAAGAAGTTCTGACCTTATGGAACAGACATGTCATAGGGGAGGAGATGGATAACAGCTCAGCACAGCCCGGGAGTCACCCAGAGCCAGACATGCAGTAGGTGCTCAAGCACTAAGGCTGTCTCTGCATATGAATGACATCACTAAGCACAGTGCAGGGCACACAGTAGGTGCTCAAAGGCTGGGCTCCTATTAGGTGAACCATGTGTGCAATCTATAAGCACAGCCCTAGTATGCAGCTGAAATATAATAACTGCAGCAAAATAAATGAAATCACTAAACACATAGGGGCCTGACTTGCAGTAGGTGCTCAGTAGTTGAGGAAGCTATTGGTAAACTATTAGCACAGTGCTTGGCACATGACAGGCATCCACCTGGCGGCTGCCATGAAAACAGTAATAAGTGACCAGCTCTTCTAGGAGCTTGGTGACTGGGCAGGATTGTCAGGAAGTAGATTCCAGGCAATTCAAGGCCTGGAACAAAAATCAGGGGGAAGGAGCAGGTTGGGGCCTTGGGGGCAGGTATGGGCTTGGGATGATGTGAGGGGCATCTACCTCGGATGGTCTCGGACAAGTTGGCAGTCCCACGGAGAGGAGGGCCCCCCTGCAGGGTGACGTGGGCCACCTCGCAGATGACCTGGGAGTGAACATCTCCCGTGGCCAGCAGCACTTTAGTTGTGCTGGTGATGCTGTAGGAAACGTTGTCGTCCTCTGGGTCCACGCTGGTCTGGGAGGCTGAGAGCTCATTGCCATTTTTGAACCATTTCAGGGAGATGTTTCTGGGGGAGAAGCCGTGGGATGTGCAGGTGAAGCTCACTGTCTGCTCAGGTGTAGCCCTCACTGTAGGGCCGGATACCATGGGCGGAGAGGGCTTGGCTACGAAAGGAACATTTATAAACACTGAAAACCATTGTGATTATCATCACTAATGAAAATATGTAACATAGTTAGGAACTATCACATATATTATTATTTTAATTCTTCAAATAGTTCTGGGAGGGCACTGCCATCATCCTCATCTTAAAGGAGACACACGGGTTCCCCGGGGTGACTGAGTCAGGGGTATGGCATTCCAGGTCTGAGTCCAAAGGCCACCTTCTTTCCTCTGCAAGGTGATTTCCCCCAGTCTGGGCACAGGAACAAAAAGTGCTGATTGGTCTCGGACATTCTTCCTATTTGCTATTCCTAGCTGGGCTCTCCTGGAAAACTTAAGTTCAGAGAAAGCATTTATAGAAGTGAATGCAAGGGAAGCAAGGGCACAGTGGGACCACACAGAAGCTTAATTAACCAGGCTGGCCATCCAACAAGAGGTGTGACCGTGCTACTTCCTAGCTCCTCATCTACGAAGTGGGACAGCAGTCATTATTCCTCCTGGGGCTCAAGTGAGAGTTAAACAGTCAGTGGAAGCATCTCTGCCATGAGTAAAACACAATATGCTTCACCAAACTAAATAAACACAGATTTCTCTTTAACCCAAACTATACTTATATCCAGAGCTGCCCCTTCAGGTACCTATGAATTTACTCCATAGTTTTCACTCTTTCCACAAATATTCCAGTAAGACTAATGTGTACCAATCCTTAAATTTGAAAGAAAGGGAGCAAACAGATACTATTCTGAATCTGGGTTCTTCTCCTAGATCAGGTTTGGGTTGAAACAAAGATCGCCGAGGGCTGAGAAACCAACGGTGGTTAATTTCTTAATTGTTATTAAATCAGAAGACACACAGAAACAGGCTTATGAAGCAGCAGAAGCACTTTTTGTGTTCTGAAAATATACACAAATCAGCAAGTCAAAAGTGAGAGCAGTTTTTCCCTTTAGAAAGGTCCCGTGGGGCGTCTCCAAATTGTCCATTACTACCTAACACCTCCTGTAAAAGTTGGCAGATAGCGACTATACAAATATCTACATTTGTAAGTATTTAACTTGCTTCCTAAAACTCATCAAACATTTTGAGAACATGGTAAAGAGGTGTTACTTGAGTAAGTCAAGTCATAAAATCATCAGCATCCTGAATGTAAAGGGAGCAGATGCTGTGATTAGTTACCACTTACCAAGAGTTTCTTGGGAGCCTGACACTGATCCCTCTAGGAACCTCAGCTCTTTTATCCCTCCACCAGCTCTGAGAGGGAGGGCTGAGTGTGGCCCCATTTACAGGATGAGGCCCAGGAAGATGCATTATGGTATGAGGCCAAGAACACCCAGAGAGCAAGTATCAGAGTTCATCTCACTGCACGTGGGACTGATTGATTTTAGCGTCTCTGATCTTTACTCTTAAGCCTCAGTGACTCTAGACAAAGTGGATAAAGCACCACCTGGTAAGATGAGTGAGGGGTGTATATAAGACAGAGAGCCTGGCATATAGTAGGTGCTTAAACAATAATACCCAAGATTGTTATCATATCTGGCCATTCCTAGGTCTGATCAGGTCATACCAGGTCATACCTAGGTCATTCCTAGGTATTTATTCTCTAGGCAGTAAGAAGGCAAAACAAAAGTGGTGTGGAAAAAAGAAAAGTCTCAGACCTTGTTCCCTGCAGTTGCCATGAAAGACTCACATGAATAAAGGAGTAGAAAACCACCAAGTTAGGATCCTCTCCCTTTTTTCAAAACTACCCCCTCAGGAAAAAAGTTGGGGAAACTGGCTTTCAAAACACACAGAGGATCACAGGTGTTTCCTACAGATCAGCTCTTTTCAGAGCTGGAAGCATTTTGAAAGGACAGAGGACAGATTTCGTCAGTGTCACTGTGGTTGTTGAGGCAGGAGGGCTCTGGGCTGAGCATGGAGTGTTGTTGGGAATTCCAGCACCTGTTTAGGCACACACATGTTTAAAGATGGGAAGGTTTCCCCAGCGATGAAGCTCAGGTCGGAACAGGTGGTCTGAGTGGGCAGGAAGCCCCTCTCAGCCTAGGTGAGTTCTGCTGGGAGTGAGGGGTGTCCCTGCCAACCCACTTAGGCTGACTTTCTTGGGCCTCCTAAGAGCTGTCACCATCACAGGCTATTCTGAACACCCAAAAGATCTGTTCTTACAACCCAGGCACCAAGTGGAACCGACCTTTTTCAGGGAAAAGCTACAGCTCTCCCTCTGTGACCTCAGAGAACACATAGCTCAGGGCTCCTCTGCCCTGGCTCGGCACCAGCATCCTCTGCAGGAGTTAAGACACTCAGCTGCCCAGGCCACATCTGTGGCACTGAAACTAGAATTTCTAGGGTGGACCCAGGGTCCTTGGAGCTTGTCACCATCTCCCAGGTGATTCCAATGAGCAGCTGAGGTTGAAAGTCACCTAGTTCCACCGCAACCCATTACACTTAGCCTGGAGGGAAAGTGACTCTTTCAAGGCCCTTTGGCTCTGGGACATCAGAGCTCACGTTGGTGGAACCTGTCCCATGTGCTCGGCTCTGCTCTAAGCTCTTGACGTGTGCCCTCATTCAGTCCCTGCAGCCGCTCTGTGAGGCTGGGGCTGTCACCAGGGAACAAGGACACCGAGCCCCAAGGTGGGGACGGACTCATCAGAGGTCGCGGAGCCAGAACGGGGCAGAACTGGGGTGGGGGCCCAGGCAGGGGCTCGACCACTGTGCACTGAGCTCAGGAACACCCTAACCCACCCTCTCCAGGGCTTCCTAGACCCTCTTCAGTCATCACAGACCCTTGAGATGGTGTGATTCCCACCATTTCACAGATGCGTAAACTGAGGAGCAGGGGGAACTGAGATGTGCCCAAGACCACAGAGCCTGAGAGGCCAGCACCATCCCCTCCCAAGGGGCTGTCCTGTCACCAGGCCACTGTACTCCTGGAACACCCTGCAAAGGCTGTGAGATGATCTTTCTATAGGTGAGGAGACGGGAGCCCAGCACAGGGAATTGGGGCTCAGCCTGGAAATAACACGTTTAGTTAGGAGTCCCTATTCTGTGCTGGTGATTTGGACAGAGCTCCTCAAATCCTTCCAGCTCTCCTGAAAGACATGATGACCACCATGCAGATGAGGAAACTGAGGCGGAGAGAAGTGAAGGGTCTGTCTCCTCTCACCCCCTGACTGTGTCCTGGTATTTCCTGTCAAGGCAAGCTTTCAGGTCCGAAAGCTTCCTCAGATGAATTCAAGAATCTTGAATTCAATTCTTCCTTGAATTCAAGAATCCCTCAGATTCTTGAATTCAAGTGACTACAGGGAGGAGGAGCCTCTCAAGGCCCAGCCCTGGGGACCCTGGAACAACAAGGGAAGACATGGGCTCCCGACACCTGAGTCTAGAACAGGAACTCTTGCTCACACAGGGCCCCACCATCCTCTAGGGGACACCTCCCCCTCCTCATCCTCAGTCCGCAGAACCAGGAATGGGTGTGCCCGGTGCTGCTGGGGTCGCAGAGGGCCCTCTGGACTCTGTCCACACCACCCTTCCCAGACCTGCTCCACAGGGGCCTGGTGAAGGGGCAACATCACGTCAATGGGCAGAAATGACTCCTGATGCTTTTCAGTGTTTTTTAGGAAAATCATGACATACTGTCGTATCTGTCTGAATTGTTATAAAGGCAGTCCTGCCTCTCACACAGGACTCTTTTTTTATACTTCATGCTGAAGAATAGAACAAAGCAGGATTTTAAGAGGACAAGGCTGGAATTTTCTCCCCACACTGACAAGCACGGTGAGGTCTGCAGAGAACAGGGCTGTGAGACTGCTTTGGGTTCTATCTTGGCTCTCCTACTTGCTCACCAGACATGTCCCCTCCTTGACCCTCGGTGTCCCCATCTATAAAAGGACAACAGATGAACCCCTCCCTCAGCCACTGGTTATAAGGAGTAAAAGCCATGAGGAAGATTCCGCATCTGACAGGCTGCTCCCCGCCCCTCCCCCTGTTCTCACCCAGGGAATCATCTGGGCAGGCGGCCTGGGGAAGAGGCAGAGCAGCCTCCTGGGAGGCAGCAGATCTGAGTGGTGGGTGGCAGGGGGGCACTTACTGGCTGTGATTCGTGGGCAAGGAGCCCATCATCTGGGAAATTAAGTAGTATCTGCAAAATCAGGAAAAAGCCACCTTCCTTTTCTATGTACAGGGGTTGTAGGGAGATTCAATTGTTACCACATCTAAGAGAGAAATTTGGGGCAATTTCTACCCAAATTTAAATCCACATACTGCCTGAACTAACAATGCCACTTACAGTGGGCATCTCTCACTGGAGTACAGCGATGTATAGATAAGGTTACCCACTGTAGTTCTGTTTTAATGGCCTAAGTTTGGGAACAACTTGTTTATTTGTTAACAAAGACTGGTAGATGCTGTCTGCATATGCCAAGTGCTTTGCAGCTGTTGAAATACTGGGCAGCTCCAGGTGATGAAGTGGAACGAGGGATTTACGGTTAAAACAAAAGTAGGAAGAGGCTCCCAATCACCTTGGGTCTCAGGGCCTGCATGTAAGGGGCCTTATGAACCTTTAGAAAACCTACGAAAAGGCTCCCTGTTCATGGTTCAAATTAAGGGGCTTTTATTTTGCTCCCTCCTTGTACCGGGCTCTTCCATGAAACCAGTTTCAATGTTGCTGCAGGAAGGGGACTGGCCTGGAATCGGACTGGGCTCTGGAAGGATGCCCTCACTGACCATGTGACTGTGGTCTGGGTCCCTGTCACCTCTTGGCCTCAGGCCCCTATGTGTACCTGGGGGGTTTGGAGGATGGTGTCTAAAGGTCCTTCCTGTGCCGACAGTCCAGGATTCAGGAGTTAGAAAGAGGATCCTGGGCCTCTGGCAGAAAACCCTAAATGAGCACCTTTGCTACCTCAATGGGGCTGCCCCTAAATCGCCCACATGGGGACATTTTCTGAGATGACCCAGCTCTGCTGGGAGCCTGCAGTGAAGGGTTTTCTCAACAGATCCCCAGGAAACACCCAACCTCTGGGCATCTCCTCCAAGCAGGGCCATCAGAGTAAACACTCAATGTCTGCCCTAAAAATTTCTCCTCAGTGTGTAGTTTCTGAAGAAGGTATAAACACATCTCCCCTCCCTGCCCTGGATGGATTTCCCCTCTTTGGGAGGAAGTGGACATAAGCTTCACGCAAGAGGAGACCTTGCCTGCTTTGTTCACTGCAGCTTCCACAGCATCCAGGGCAGGGCCTGGCACACAGGAGGTGCTCAGTAAGCGCTGAGCAAATGGAATACTCAGCCACATTGAAGGAAGTACTCTCTGGAGGCAGGTGGTAGGATCTGACCTGTGACAGGGAAAGTCACTCAGACTTTCAGTTCCCTCATCCCTGGAACCAAAGAGCTGGATGGGATGGAAAAGACAATAGACGAGGAGTAGGCAGCATGACCCCCACAGACCTCAACTTCTCTGATGTGTAGAAGGGAGTGAAATCAGAACACGTTCAGACCATGAGAAAGCACTCAGTGCTGCATCTGACTGCCTTTTTTTTTTTTTTTTTTGCTCACAGAGTGAAGGGCATTCCTGTTGACATGTTATCACAGACCAGCGGACAAAGGAGACCCAGGCCATACTCACCGCTCACAGTAAGATAAGTGCCTGGTCCAGACTTAAACTCCACATCGCCCTTTTCTCCTTTCTGGAACTTCACACAGTGGTAGACACCAGTGTCTGCTGGGGTGATGTTACTGATGCGGATGGAAAAGTCCATGTTGTTTCTCTTTGTGGTATCTGCAACACTTCTTACTCGGGGGAAGACATCTCCTTTTTGATTGTAGATTAACTCCCGACCTGGCCCAGTTCCCCTGAACCAATTGATGGGCCCCACGGGGCTCAGGGAGGTCACGGTGCAGTGCAGAGTGGCCGTCTCTCCTGCTGCAACTGACACTGACCTCTCAGGCTGAATCACCTGCAGCTCCCCCTCACCTGCTGCTCCTGGAGGAAGACACAAAGCAGTTATTTATTCATCCTCATGTGATCCTGTAGGTTTTCTCAAGTGTTTATCAACGAAAGCTTTCAGTGACTGAGCATACCATGAGCTGGCCTTGAACTCAGTTCACTGCATGTATATCACATGTGACCCTCACAACGAACCTGTAACTTGAGACTCTTTTACAAAGGAGGAAACTGAAGCACAGAGAGGCTAAAAATGTGGCAGATAGTAAGTATGAGTAACGGAGCCATCTATGGCAGTCATGTCTGAACTGGGCTCTGAATTCAAGTCTGAATTTACCAGGAATAAAGAAAGGGGCACAAGTGTTCCTGAGAGAAGGACCTGCCTGGGCAAAGGTTCAGAAGTGGGTGGCAGCACGGTGTGTGTGAGGGGCTCTATTCTGTTTCAGGTCTGGCTCAGCAAGCAGGCCCTGGGCAGAGAGACTGTACTTGGCAGTTGGGTCCCTGTAGCCCATGGACCAGTGAAGCACTTGGGTGCAAGGACTTGGGTGTGAGTCCTGGCTCAGTCCTGCTGAGTGACCCTGGCCATCACTCAGGCAACCGTGAAGATCCTATAGTGAGGCCTGAGAGTGTGCTGGATGCTGCCAGGCACTGCGTGGAGTGAGTTACCGCCCTCCGGGCCTTGGTCTCGTCTGTCAGTTACTATGGCCCTGTCTCCATGGATCTCTGGTAGGAATAAACAATATGCGTAGGCCAGAACAGGGTCAAAAAGAAGGGTCTAGTGTCTGGAGCGAACTGAACTGGTTTGAGACCTGGCTCACTTTTTATTCATCCATGACCTGAGCTTGTCCATTGCTTCAGTCTCAGTTACATTACCCACAGGAAGGGTAGAACACCCACAGCCTCCGTGTGTTCTGGAAAGAGAGTGAGATGACACACAGAAGTCCCTGAGCACCAAGCTGGGCACAGTGACTAAATGAACTTCACTCCCATCGGCCCTCACTGACGCCCCTGCAGGCCAGGCCCAGGCTGGATGCTGGGACACACAGGGGCTGGATCCAGGTCAGGCCTCAAGGGCTCCTGGGATGGACAGGTGGAAGGAGTCCAGGAGGTCAGTGGTGCGGGGGGGCCTGAGCCCCAGATTGAAGAGGACTGGGGAACATGATCAGGGATTCCCAGTAGAGGAGGTTGGGGGAAGGGGGACACAGAAGGAAGACGGACAGGCCGGGTAAAGATGCTGTAGGAGGTGCTGTGGCTGCTAAGAGTGAGGCGCAGCCGGGGCCCTGATTCTAAACAAGGTGGGGGTGGGGAGAAAGGACAGATCATGAAGACCCTGGAAAAACACACACACACACACACACACACACACAGAGATCGGCAGAGGGAGGAGCAGACAGAGACAGAGTGAGAGACAGAAACGCAGGGAGAAAAAAGAGAGGAAAGACAGAGACACATAGTGATGTCAAACTGGCAGATGTGCAGATGGGCCAAATGGCCTCTGCCTGGTTGCTCCACTGACCCGATGTGACCCTGTCCTGTCCTGACCTAGGCCACCTTGCTTTGTATATCAGACAGGGTTGTAGCTGATACCCTAAGCAGGCCCTCACCTCTAGTTGAGCAGGAAGAGTGGCCTTGTGAATCTGTCCAGCCACAGACTCCTGTTTGCCTTCAGGCGGGCAAGCCTGGACCACAGGACAGGCTTCTCATTCCTCTGCCCATGGTCCCAGCTCTGACTTCCATACCAGGGATTGCCCAGTTCTCATGGCTGGTGATCAGAGATGCAGAGTGGCAGCCTGAGGCCCGCCCAACCCTCATGGTGCAGGGAAGAAACCAGAATCTGCAGAGGTCAGGGGCTTGGGGTGAAGCAGGTGGCCAGGTGTGTGGGAGACACAGGGAGGAGGCCCATGGAGACAAGCGGGCACCCTGAGACATTCCAGGCATCATTAGCAGCCGCCAACAGCATCCGTCTAGGAATGTTCCCAATGGGTCCACATCCACACCAGAGACAACACTAGAAACGCAGCTTGGAGTATGCACAGGTGCTGGGGCCAGCAGGGCTGGCTGAGAGTGCAGTCCCCACCCAGCTAGCTCAGCATCTGCCCTGTGGGACTCCATCACCCACTCCTGACACACCCCCCCGCCCTGGGACAGTCATGAGGAAATGGTTGGATATAAGTGCCTGCAGCACACGTGCTGATTAAACTTTAGTCTCTGTTCCCATCATTATCAAAGGTACATTATACTTGACTTTCTCTGGATTGACATTTCTCCCCGAGCAGGAAACAGGATCCACAGGAAGTGTTTCTGACCCCCTGCCAAGGACACTGCCTGGCACACGCTGGGCCCTTGATAAACACACACTGAATGAACACAAAAATGAAGGAAGGAGGGATTTCACTTGCTCCTGGGTAAATCCTCTCTCTGAGCCTCTTGCCTCATCTGTTAAAGGGGCTGCTAAAGGCAGGTCTGGAAGACACCGAGCCTGGAGCCTGAGACTGGGCCTGGACCATAGATGCACGTAATTGGTGGTGGTTATTATTATCCTCATCAATACCACTGCACGGGGCTGTGAGTCAGCAGCTGGCGAGGGACCATGAGCAGGACATGGGGTGCGGAGCCAGAGGCAGGGCTGGGGCAGGGCTATTCTTGTGCTGCACCCGGAGGCCTGCAGTCACACCCAGGGAGGCGACAATAAAATCTGGCATTGTGGAGGGCTGTCCCCCCCACTTTTTTTTTTTAGCTCTTCTCAAGCTCTCTCCACCAACTGCAGCCAGATTTAGGAGGTTTAATTAATTAGCCAGTGTTTATAAAGCGTTTGAAGAATTTTAAAAGTGCGACGTAAGTGCCAAATATTATTTTAATCTCTGTGTGTTTTTTCTCAGCAGAGTCTTTCCCTCATTTGCTTGCTTTTCTTTTTCTCTGCAGGTCCTGTTCTGGGAACTGGGCTTCTTAAAAACCACTCCCACGGTTCTGGGCCTGGGGTCATCATGTTGGCATCACTGACAAACCCATTTCCCACTCTCTCCTGCCCTCCTGGCAATGGTTCAGCAGCCTGCACTGTCTCAGGGAGAGGAGGGCGGCTGGGCAGCCATCCTCCCACAGTGCTACTGGGACTGGAGGGTGGGCCATCCTTTCAGGAAAACAGCGTGGCGAGAGGCGCCCAGGCGTGGCGGCTGTTCCCCAACCTTTGCTGGGCTGCTCCACAAGGACGCGACCCCAAATATGGAGTGGGGTCCCCATGGAACAATCTTGTGAAAGTTGGGAAAAAACTCAAGTGCTCAGTGACAGGGATGGTTAAGGGAACTGTGGCCTATTCTCTAGATGGAACTACAAGCAGCCATCACAAAACAGTAACTGTGAAACTGGTAATCTGGACATTTTTGCAAGGTATAATTTTAAATGATATTGTGGTTAGCAAATAAAACCTGTCCATTGCAAAGCATTTAAAGAAAGCAAAAGTATAAAAACAAAATAATAATCTCATAGAATACCATCAAAGATAACTGCATTTTGACATTGGTAAAAAATGAGTGAATAAAAACAATGTAAAATCATACTCATATTACTAAGGATATTTGCAAATATTTTGCATCATTCATTCCGTCAGTTCAGTCAGTTCAGTCGCTCAGTCGTGTCCAACTCTTTGCGACCCCATGAATCGCAGCACGCCAGGTCTCCCTGTCCATCACCAACTCCCAGAGTTCACTCAGACTCACGTCCATCGAGTCCGTGATGCCATCCAGCCATCTCATCCTCGGTCATCCCCTTCTCTTCCTGCCCCCAATCCCTCCCAGCATCAGACTCTTTTCCAATGAGTCAACTCTTCACATGAGGTGGCCAAAGTACTGGAGTTTCAGCTTTAGCATCATTCCTTCCAAAGAAATCCCAGGGTTGATATTCTTGACCTGCATACAGATTTCTCAAGAGGCAGGTTAGGTGGTCTGGTATTCCCATCTCTTTCAGAATTTTCCACAGTTTATTGTGATCCACACAGTCAAAGGCTTTGGCATAGTCAATAAAGCAGAAATAGACGTTTTTCTGGAACTCTCTTGCTTTTTCCATGATCCAGCAGATGTTGGCAATTTGATCTCTGGTTCCTCTGCCTTTTCTAAAACCAGCTTGAACATCAGGGAGTTCACGGTTCATGTACTGCTGAAGCCTGGCGTGGAGAATTTTGAGCATTACTTTACTAGCGTGTGAGATGAGTGCAATTGTGCAGTAGTTTGAGCATTCTTTGGCATTGTCTTTCTTTGGGATTGGAATGAAAACTGACCTTTTCCAGTCCTGTGGCCACTGCTGATGGTTCTTATAAAAAAAAAAAAAATTGCAAACATTGTAATTTCCAAGAAAAGGAGACTGTTGAATCCAAGATGATGAATTTATGATGACCACACCTACATATAAGGATTATAATTATGGACACAGAAATAGATGACAAGATCGGAGTCAGTTACTAAGTGACGTTTTTCATGTGATCTTAAACTTCTAATTTTGAAAAAAATGTATATCTGATTTAAAGACTAACATGACTAATTGTGAGTAGCAGACTTCCAAGGGATTCTGCTTTTATGATATCTGTTTGTGTTACTTGTACAATAGGGAAGCAGGAAAACTGCTTTCAGTATGATCATGACTTTGTAAAATTAACTAAAACTATATAGAAACAAGCAACTGTGAGGTACTACACAAGGCTATAAAACTCAACTCTCTTTGGATCGTGAATCTAACGGGCTTTTTCTTTTTTATTCCTTCTATTTTGGGTATTTTCAGATTTTTTAAACTGGATAGCTATTAAAGAATATTTATATGTCAATGTATGGCAAAACCAATACAATATTGTAAAGTAATTAGCCTCCAATTCCAACTAAAATAAATTAATTTATATTAAAAAAATTTTTTAAAGAATATTTACAGTATCCCACCTGTAATAATAAAAACCTATACATGTAATAAACATCGACATTCTAGGAATCAGCGAACTAAAATGGACTGGAATGGGTGAATTTAACTCAGATGACCATTATATCTGCAGGCAGGAATCCCTCAGAAGAAATGGAGTAGCCATCACGGTCAACAAAAGAGCCCGAAATGCAGTACTTGGATGCAATCTCAAAAACGACAGAATGATCTCTGTTCATTTCCAAGGCAAACCATTCAATATCACAGTAATCCAAGTCTATGCCCCAACCAGTAACACTGAAGCTGAAGGTTCTCTGAAGACCTACAAGACCTTCTAGAACTAACACCCAAAAAAGATGTCCTTTTCATTATAGGGGACTGGAATGCAAAAGTAGGAAATCAAGAAACACCTGGAGTAACAGGCAAATTTGGCCTTGGACTGCGGAATGAAGCAGGACAAAGGCTAATAGAGTTTTGCCAAGAGAACGCACTGGTCATAGCAAACACCCTCTTCCAACAACACAAGAGAAGACTCTACACATGGACATCACCAGATGGTCAACACCGAAATCAGATTGATTATATTNTGGTCATTTGAGTTAAATTCACCCATTCCAGTCCATTTTAGTTCCCTGATTCCTAGAATGTCGACATTCACTCTTATCATCTCTTGTTTGACCACTTCCAATTTGCCTTGATTCATGGATCTGACATTCCAGGTTCCTATGCAATATTGCCCTTTACAGCATTGGACCTTGCTTCTATCACCAGTTGGAGAAGGAAATGGCAAGCCACTCCAGTATTCTTGCCTGGAGAATTCCACAGATGGAGGACCCTGGTAGGTTACAGTCCATGGGGTCTCAAAGAGTCACACATGACTTCACTTTCACTTTCTATTGCCCGTCGTACCCCACAGCTGGGTATTGTTTTTGCTTTGGCTTCATCCCTTCATTCTTTCTGTAGTTATATTTGCAGTGATCTCTAGTAGCATATTGGGCACCTACTGACCTGGGAAGTTCCTCTTTCAGTATCCTATCATTTTGCCTTTTCATACTGTTCATGGAGTTCTCAAGGCAAGAATACTGAAGTGGTTTGCCATTCCCTTCTCCAGTGGACCACATTCTGTCAGACCACTCTACCATGACCCATCCATCTTGAGTGGCCCCACATGACATGGCTTAGTTTCATTGAGTTAGACAAGGCTGTGGTCTGTGGGATTAGACTGACTAGTTTTCTGTCATTATGGTTTCAGTGTGTCTGCCCTCTGATGCCCTCTTGCAACACCTACCGTCTTACTTGGGCTTCTCTTACCTTGGACGAAGGGTATCTCCTCACGGCCACCTCTCTTGACCTTGAACATGGAGTAGCTCCTCTAGGCCCTCCTGCACCTGCGTGAGCTCATCTTATATACCAAACACTATTTCAAGTCCATCATGTAGAAACTCATTCATCCCCACAAAGACTCTGGGCTAAGATAAAATGGTAGAGGAATGTGACCTACTGGGCAGATGAGTTACTTCCTGTGAAAGAATTTCCTGGCTAGAGAGTTGCTGTAGTTATACACAGAAACAAGTCCAAAGGGCTGAAATGAAAAATGTTCAGGAACGAATGGCTTAAAGTAGGAATTGAAAAAGTAGACAGGGGCCAGTTCTTTTAAATACACTGGCCAAATCTCACATTCTAGACATGTACCTATTGAGCACTGCATTGCTTTTAAAAAACATTGCTCTTATTTTGCGTTATGTACAGTTATTTCTATAATCTTTAGTATTTTGGCATTTCCTCCAGCATCAAACATCTTTGTTTCTTTCTTTATCATTCTTTAATATCGGTCTCAGTCTTTTATGAGGTAAATGGGTAATAAATGAGGCTGAATTTATATCCACATTGCATGGATACTAAGTTGCTTCAGTCATGTCTGACTCTTTGTGACCCTGTTGGCTATAGCCCACCAGGCCTCTCTGTCCATGGGATTCTCCAGGCAAGAAAATGGCAGTAGATTGCCATGCCCTCCTCCAGAGGATCTTCCTGACCCAGAGGTCAACCCACATCTCTTGTGTCTCCTGCATTGGCAGTCACGTTCTTTACCACTAGTGCCTCTTGGGAAGCCCAGCTTCACTTGCTTGCTTAAGCCGTGTCTGACTCTTTGTGACCCTATGGACTATAGCCCAACCAGGCCTCTCTGTCCATATGATTCTCCAGGAAAGAATACTGGAGTGGGTTGCCATGCCATCCTCCAGGGGATCTTCCTGAGACAGGGACTGAATCCACATCTCTTTATGTCTTCTGCATTGGCGGGTGAGGTGGGGTGGGGGTGTGGTTTTCCACTACTAGAGCTACCTGTGAAGCCCAACTAAGGTTCAGTTTGCTGGAAGTATGGTCTTCAAGATAAAAGAACTTGTTTATTTCTTTCCCTGTTGCATTTGAATGTGATTATCTTATCTTTCTCCTGGGTACAGACTTACTTCTCCACTTCATCCACCAGTGTCCCAACTTCCCGTATGCATATTCAGTTGTTTTTCACCAGAAATTCTTGCAATTTCCTTGAATTTAATAATGAAATCTACTTATGAAAATTGTTCAGTCCAAGAATGCGCTAACATTGGATGCTTCCCCAAAGTGACTAGTCAGCTTTCTTCTCTAGACATCAATAATATATTTTTACTTTAAACAAGAGAGCACACTGCAGTTCCCTTTGATTTGGTTCTGTATTTGCAAAATTAAATGTAAAGCAAATGTAGCTTTGTAAAAATCACCTCTCCCTTAAAAGAATATGAGGAAACAAACATAACAATTAGAAGCAAACCATCTTAGTAAGTTGATGAATTCTTTGTACAGTAGAAACATGTAATCATCAAAGAATTTTATCTCCCTCTGAATGCTGCATCACATAGATATGTGTAAATGCCAACTTACTGCCAACACACCTGCCTGAACATTGAGAAAAACACAAAGGTTCCATCATTCATTCTTATACTGGGCTTAGCTTTTACCCTGAGGTGCTGTAGGCACTCATGTAGCACCACATATTTTAAGACATTCAACACCTCGCATGAGTGTTCCTGAGCCAGAGCAGATTATTCAAAATAATAGCCTGGAATGGTGCCTGTATACTTCAGAGGGCTGCCTCATCCATTGTTTGTTTCAAAAGGAGAGACAGGTCCCTGAGAATAGATATTGACAATCACATTTCAGTGCTGAACCAAATCCTCTAAGGGAAACCAGAAGTTTGAGAGAAAGGTAAGCATTTTCCTCCTAGATCTACATTAAGCGCTCTAACCTTGAAAATGGAAAAATAGCAATAAATAAGCCATAGACTAGGAAAAGGGAATATTGATAATCCAAGAAACTGGCAGTTAGAAAAATATTTTTTAAACCTGATTTTTAATTGAAGAAAACAATGAGATAAAGAAAAAGAAGAGAAGGAAAATTTTTTTTTTAGAAGGTACAACAAAAAAATCTCTACAAGAATTTTCCTCTTTCAGATTGTTTTACTATTGTTCCAACTAAAAGTCATTGTTTAGTATTAATAATGTGTGTGTGAGAGAAAGAGAGAGAGAGATTCAGTTTGATCTGAAGTGGATGATGATTTTTGTGAGGGTATGGGAATCTGATAGTAATGGTTCAGTTGAACTTAAGTATTGTAGAGGGTTTGGTCCTTCACATCTAAAAATAGACATCAGTTTTACTAGATTATAACTTTTAGTATGCCTGTAAATCAGGGTTGTTTTTGTTTTTTGCATCTCTTTGGGACCAGTTTTGTTTATAGTTCTAAATATGTGATTCTCAAATATTATATGTGAAACTCTAACTTCCAGACATTTCAAGTTGCACATGCCTGAGGCCACCATCTTCACAAGTAGAACCTTTTAACTGGATTTTGTTGGGGGCCTGAAGGCAGACAAAGAACACTAAATCAATTGCAGGACTTGGAAACTGTCACAGAGATTTACTTTCCCCAGGAGTGATAGGGACATTTGGAAGAGGCAGGCCTGCTTGTTCCCATTAACCACTGGAGTTAAAGCTGGACTAGAGACAGAGTGACGGGCCCTGGAGCTTCAGGGGCTTGGGAATGATTAAAAAGAAAAATAAATGATGGAAAGTATTTAGGAGAAAATTTATTTTATGCACATGGGTATTTAATATTTCAGTATCTTTTTTGATCTCTGAATCTTTGTTGAGAATCAATAGACTATATGTTTGCGTGTATTTCTGGCCTCACTGTTCATCTAGGGGTATATCCTTTTTAATATAATTTTGTTTATTTATTTTTGGCTGTGCTGTGCCTTCAATACTGTGTGGGCCTTTCTCTAGTTGTGGCAAGCATGGGCTACTCTCTAGTTGCAGTGCATGAGCTTCTCATTGAGGTGGCTTCTCCTGTTGCAGAGCATGGGCTCTTAGATGTGGGCTTCAGTGGTTGTGGCCCGCGGGCTCAGTAGTTGCAGCTCCAGATAATTATGGTGCTCAGGCTTAGCTGCTTCACAGCATGTGGGATCTATCAAGCCATGTCTTCTGCGTTGGCAGGCAGATTCTTTGTTACTGAGCAACCAGGGAAGCCCAGGTATATCCTTCTAAGGATCACACTGTCTTAGGTGCTGGAGCTTTATAATAAATTCATAAATTAAGTAGCACGAATCCTTCAATTTTGTTCTTTTTGGTCAAAGTAATTTTGGCTATTCTAGTTCTTTTGGTTTCCAACATAATTTTAAAAATAAGCTTTTCAATTTCTAAAGGATATTTCAGTTCAGTTTAGTCAGTTGTGTCCAACTCTTTGCGAACCCAAAGACTGCAGCATGCCAGGCTTCTTATCCATCACAACAACTCCTGGAGCTTACTCAAACCCATGTCCATTGAGTCGGTGATGCCAGCCAACCAGCTGATCCTCTGTCATCCCCTTCTCTTCCTGCCTTCAATCTTTCCCAGCATCAGGGTTTTTCAAATGAGTCAGCTCTTCGCATCATGTAGCCAAAGGATTGGAGTTTCAGCTTCAGCATCAGTCCTTCCAATGAATATTCAGGACTAATTTCTTTTATGATGGACTGGTATGGATCTCCTTGCAGTCCAAGGGACTCTCAAGAGTCTTCTCCAACACCACAATCCAAAAGTATCAATTCTTTGGTGCTCAGCTTTCTTTATGGTCCAACTTTCACATCCATACATGACTACTGGAAAAACCATAGCCTTGACTAGACAGACCATTGCCAGTGAAGTAATGTCTCTGCTTTTTAATATGCTCTCTAGTTTGGTCATAATTTTTCTTTCAAAGAGTAAGTGTCTTTTAATTTCGTGGCTGCAGTTAAAATCTACAGTGATTTTGGAGCCCCAAAAAATAAAGTCTGTCACTGTTTCAATTGTTTCCCCATCTATTTGCCATGAAGTGATCGGCCTAGATGCCATCATCTTAGTTTTCTGAATGTTGAGTTTTAAGCCAAAATTTTCACTCTCCTGTTTTACTTTCATCAAGGTACTCTTTTGTTCTTTGCTTTACGCCATAAGGGTGGTGTCATCTGCATATCTGAGGTTATTGATATTTCTCCTGGCAATCATGATTCCAGTTTGTGCTTCATCCAGCTCTGGATTTCACATGATATACTCTGCATAAAGAATACTTACTGGGATTTTTAACGAAATACTGTTGAATTTCCAATTAGTTTGGGAAAGCTGACATGTTATATGTGTGCAATTTTAATTTTTTGATGTTTGTTAATGGTTGCTTTGTAGTTCATAATATGATCTATCTTTTTCTATTTTTTATTATTTTTCATGTATTATTTATTTTATCCCTTTCTGTCTTCTTTTATATCAAGTGGCTTTTTTTGTTTGTTTTCATTTTATACATAACATTGGTTTATTATTTATATGTCTTTTTGAAAACTCAGTGAACCCTCTAGGTTTTGTGATATATATTGAATGAATTTGTGCACCTTTAAAAAATTATACTGCTTTATGAAGTGAAGTTGCTCAGTCGTGTCCGACTCTTTGGGACCCCATGGACTGTAGCCTACCAGGCTCCCCTGTTCATGGGATTTTCCAGGCAATAGTACTGGAGTAGACTGCCATTTTTTTTTATATGCAGTTAGAAATCTCACAAATATATGCCATCGATCTATTCCTTTCATCTTTTCTTGCTAATATTGTCATACAGTGCATTTTTATACTTGCTATAAAAATAAATTCCTCACTTTTTTTTTGCTTTAGGTAGCCAGTTCTCTTTTAGAGTATTAATAATTAGAAATAGGATAAATAGGTTCATATACTTTATTTATGTAATATCCATTCCCCTTCATTTTTTGTTTGTTTACTTAGATCCAAGTTCATGATTAATATCATATTTCTTTCTGAAAACATTTTTGAAGTTTTCTTATTTGCTGATCTTCTGACAATAAATTATCTTTATTTTGTGTTTCTGTCAGTTTTAAAACTTTTTCTTTTTTTTGAAAATATATTTTTTTAGCTATTGCATTCTGGGTTGACCACTGTATTCTTTCAGACTTCAATAATATACCTCCATCTTTCTCTTACACTGCATGTTTTCCATACAGAGGTCTGCTATAATAATTTCCCCTGGGTTATGGGAGATGTGTCCTTTTATCTAGCTATCTTCAGTAAATAGCTCTGTTTTGGTTTTCAGCTATTTTAATTGTCCTCTTGTTCTGGTTTAGCCACAGTTTGAGGCATGTATATGCCACTGATTTTAGTGGCTATGGCCTTGTCAATGATCTTGCCTCTTCCTTAACAGATCTCTAATGATTTGGACTCAAAATGTATTTCTATCTCTCCCCTGAATGCATTATTTTTGTGGGTTGTTCCCTACCCCTAGATGCAGGAGAAAAGGGGATGACAGAAGATGAGATGGTTGGATGGCATCATCGATTCAATGGACATGAGTTTGAGCAAACTCTGGGAGATGGTGAAGGACAAAGAAGCTTGGTGTGCTGCAGTCCTTGGGGTCACAAAGAGTCGGACATGACTCAGTGACTGAACAACACGACAACCCCTGTATGCAGTGGGTACTTTCCTGTGTTTGATAACACTTAGCAAGTTACCTTTGTTCTTCAGGGAACATAGGGGAATAGGATATTGGTAGAAACCATCCCTTTTCTGCTCTAGCTGCTCTTGTCTTCCCTCTAAACTGAAACCCCCTGGAGGCTTCTTGTGTATTTTACTGTGGCCTCAGATATTTTTCATGGATTCAAGCTCCATTGCCATGCTTAGAAACCATGAAGAAAAGAGCTTGCTAGTGGTTGAAAATTTTCCTAGGTGGAACTTCTGAGATTTGGAGCTTTTGCACTACCCCATTTTTACATTAGCTTTTAGGAAATCATTCAAAAATTTTAGCTTTAAACAAACTTGTATTGTACCTGGCATCTTCCTCATGGAAACAAGTCCTTGCACCATGTCTCTCCTTGAAGGTATGATTTTGCTGAAATTTGTGTGTGACCCAGTATGTTGCTGTTGCTATTTAGTCACTAACTCATGTCTGACTCTTTTGTGAACACATGAACTGTAGCCTGCCAAGCTCCTTTGTCTGTGAGATTTCCCAGGCAAGAATACTGGAGTGGGTTGCCATTTCCTTCTCCAGGAGATCTTTCCAACCCAAGGATCAAACTGGTGTCTCTTGCATCTCCTGCATTGGCAGGCAGATTCTTTACCATTGAGCCACCAGGGAAGCCCAATATATAATTAATAAATTTCCACAAGTAGATATAATACAAGCAAGACTCTCTTACCACAATGCAAAACCAAGAAACAAACTTAGAAATTATTAAAAAAAATATGAAAACCAAAAAATGCTAAATTTTAAATGCACATCTATAACAATTGATCAAAAATAAATTGAAAATAAAGTTAAATATATATGAAAAAGTTGAAAGTGCTACATATTAAAATGAATGCGATACTATTAAAAGTGCTTCCAGAAGAAAGTTGATAGCCATAAAAATGAAAAAAAAAAAAATGACAATAGAAAAAAAAATGAAAACAAGAAAATTCAACATTTAACTAAAATTTTGAAACATAACCATAAAATAAAAGTTAGGAAAGTAATAAATATCATGGCAGGCCGAATTTTAAAGTGACTTTCCAAGATTCCCTGCTCTAAATAAAGAGACCATGAAATATAACAAGATACCACACTGTAATTATGTTGTTACATATAAAAAGGTTTTTTTTGAAGATGTATTTGAGGCAAATCATTTAACTTTGAATTAAAAATAGGCAGATTATCTGAGCATGCTTATCCTAATCAAGAGATCTTTAGAAGTAGAGAGCTTTCTCCTCCTGATAGAAAAGAGAATTTAGAGAGTCAAAGCATAAGAAAAGATTCTGCTTTCTGTCTTTGAAAGTAAGAAGGATCCACCTTAATCCTCTAGGAACTAAGAAACATCTCTGGCCAATAGAAAATAAGCTAATAGGGACCTCAGTCCTATAACCTCAAGGTACTAAATTCTGCTAACAGCTTGAATGAGCTTGGAAGATGATTCTTTCTGAGTGCCTCCAGAAAAGAGTCCCCCTCTGCTCAGCTCATTGACCTTGGCTTGGGAAAACATTTAGCAAAGAACCCAGCTGAGTCTGTCTGGACTTCTGACCTACAGAACTATGAGATATTAAATGAGCTTTGTTTTAAGCTCCATATGTGTTGCAATTTATTACATGGCAACAGAAAACTAAAAGAAAGATATAACAGAATTTAGTGAGTTAAACAACAGAAAAGTGGTAGAATAAATAAATAAGCTGGTTCTTGAAAAGCTTACAACATAGATATCATAAACTAAGCATGGAAAAAAAGAAGAGAAAAAAGAAATACAAGTTATTTTGCTTGGTGAAAATAATAACAGATATGAAGAAAATAAAAATAAAAAGAACATATATGTTTTTATATATATATATATATATATATATATATATATATTACTTTGCAGAAAAAAGAGGGGATAACATATGTATAAAGAAACTCAGGAAGAATACTGAAGAAACTATTAACTAACAATTAATAGCCTGAGATGGAATCAGGATGGGCACTGGAAACAGTCAATGACAGTGTGGAACAGAGTTTACATTTTTACTTATATGTCTGTGTATTTTATTCTTGAACTTATTTCCTTTTCAAAAATTAATTTTTAAAATTAATGCACAAATTATCCTAAAACATTACTAGATTATCTTTCTGACCTACACTCTACTGTTGCTGCTACTCATTCGTGCCCGATTCCTTGCGACATTTTGGACTACAGCACCACCAGATTCCTCTGTCCATGGGATTTTTCAAGTAACAATACTGAAGTGGGTTACCTACCATTCCTCCTCCAGAGGCTCTTTCCAAACCAGGAGTTGAACTTGCATCTCCTGTTTCTCGCATGGCAGGCAGATTCTTTACCACTGAGCCGTCAGGGACGCCCCACACTACTGTTGCTGCCGCTGCTGCTAAGTCGCTTCAGTCGTGTCCGACTCTGTGCGACCCCATAGATGGCAGGCAGCCCACCAGGCTCCCCCAGCCCTGGGGTTAGGTGATGCAATTACCTATATTTCAATTGGTCTTATTTTAAAACATATATAATTGTTTGTACATTATTTTCATTTCATTAAAGTAAATATCTGACACACAGGTAATTGCCAAAGCTTACCTAGAGAATGTTTTTTTTGACGATCCTTTTTTTTTTCTTTTTAATTAAACAAGGAGTCTTTTGGAACAACTAAGAAAATGTAGAAGTCTCTTTTCCCCCCTTTGTGGAAAGTGTGGAAAATGAATAATGGACATAGGCAATTAAAAATGAACATTTTTGATTTTCCTATGATGACATTCAGCAAAACCAAGAGGACATCTTGGGGAACATTCAAAAAAATAAAAGGTCTTCTTAATAGATATGGGAAACAGGACAAGAAAAAAGAATGACTTTTATTTAGATACAATGATAATGGTATTCCTTCTAAATTTGTTTCTCTGGTAAGAAAGAAGAGCTTCTTGTTGTGTGGGGCAGAAAATTATTCTAATAAGTTTTATATGGCAGGTTGATAAATATAAAAAAGTGATGTGATTGTCATTGCTTTTGTAACTTCTCCTAAAATATATCATTGGGAGAAGATAGAGGAGGATGTAAATATCCTTATAATGAATATATGCAGAGACCATATGGCAAAATTGTAGCTCCCAAATGGCATCAATTTCTAGATAGCACTATAATTTGGAATATTACTGATAACCTAATTTTGAATCTATTTCAAGCCCATCATCATATTTATCTCCAAGAGAACTAAGGGAATGCATTTTCAAAAGCAGAAAAGGAAAGAAAGAAAATCAAACTGTAGTCTGTTGGTTATTGAATGCATTTAGGAATAATAAATAAATGATATAAGTTACATAATGTGTAATGATACATGGCATGAGAAAGAAGTGATGGATGAGCTAACATACAGATACATGTGTTTTTTTTTTTTAATTTCTTTTTCTTAAAATGAGAAGTCTCTTTGGGAAAATGATGAGATCAATGGATAATCACAAGTAGTTAGTGAGTTTTTACAGAGTATACAGACATACTCATACACACACACACGTACACACACACACACAATAAGTTTGTTTTTTTTTAAATATATAGCCAAAGATGGACACAGGTAATAAAAAGCTAACTCATCTCTACTTACAATAAAGCTCTAAAATAAAGAACAAACCTTATTATAAGGAGATGAAATTTCAAATGAAAGTATAATTGGCTTGCTGCATTTTAAGACCGCATTACTGAGCTACAACATTATTGTTGTAACTTTATTACATGCATTTAAAATTGAGCTTATTGTAAAGCAGTTTGGATTCTCTTTCAGTCTGCTTCATCATTCAGCCCATCTATTTATCCCAGTTCCTACTTGATGGACAACTCTGTCTCCCAGGCAGCATGGGTCAGAGTTTATTCTCAATTGCCCACAAATGGTATCACATGGCCTCTACATGATTTTCAGTCATAATTGTTGCAATTTATCATTCATGGAACATCATATTTTTGAAACTTTTTTTTTAACTGTGTAGACATCAATTCTAAGCTAATAACATAATGAAGATGATATCTCCCTGTCATGATTTTTTGCAGAAACATGAACATATTCAAGGCCATAACTGTTCAAAGCTTTCTAGCTTTCTTTTGAAATACTCAAGATCAGTCAGGGAAAATGAGTTTTACCTAGCTATTATATATATATTAATATATTAATTATATATATGTAATAGTTAATGTATATTGATATACCTTTACTGTAAAAATTTGTCATGCTCATAGGACAGCTTAATCATTTTAACTTTAGTTCCATCCTAATAAAAGATGATTAAAGCAAAACAAGACCATTCTGTTTAAGGATGAAATGTTTTCTATTTTAAGTGTAAGAATTATCCTTGAACAAAAATTAAACTTGAAGCAAATACAATACTTAGGAATTAATAATTCATTATCCTGTCATCCAAGTTTAAGGTAATCTAGGTTTTATATTCAGACTGTTTGGGCTCAAATTTTGATCCATCATTTACTCAGCTGTATGACCTTCAGGATTTTCTAAACTGTAAAATAAAGTTTTACAAAAATGCCTCATAGGATGGTTCTGAAGATTAAAGGAGTTAATACTTGAAAAGTATTTTGCATAGTGCCTGGCAAATTAGTTAGTACTCACTTAATGCTAATATTATTATTTTATAAACACCAGAGTCCTTTAGGGTAGACATGAACCACTGTTGCTTTCAAGAACAATTTATCTCCTATTTATTCTCATTTTTTATGTGAAATGGGAAATGCAAAGAGTGAAGGTAAAGAAAAAAATATTTAATACAGAGGAAATCACATGCACAAAAGCCCAGAGAGAGACCTGTCATATGTCTATACAATCTTAATACATACTTATCCCTTGAAAACGTTCTCAAATCAAGCTTACACAATTTTAAAAACAGAAAAAAAGTCATCATACGCTCTCTCTCCTATTCTTTGTAGTCACACTTCTTTAAATAATTGAATCTGGATGCCACACTGATTTCCTCAGGACCTTCTCAGTGTTAAACCAATGACAGTATGTTTACAACGGTCTCTCTATGCTAGTAAATACCTTATATGTATTTCAGTCCTTATTCTCTTTGAGTCTACTTGTTACCAACCCACCCTTAATTTACTTGAGGACTACATCTTGGAATAGCATTTGATATCATGAACTATTCTCTTTCCTTGATTCCCATAGCCTTATCTGGTTTTTCTCCTACCTCTCTGGCTTCTTTCTCCTCAATCTCTCTTGCCATCCCCTTAAATGGAAATGTTCTTTATAACAGAGTTATGTCTCTTTCTAACTGATAGCCATGGGATAGTTCACTCACCTCCATGTCTCCAAGATCTATATATTCTACCCAGACCTGTCTCCTGAGCTCCTGACTAAGTTTACTTGAAAACCTTCTGAAATAGCTAGGTGAGTGTCTTAAAGTCAGTGACTTCAAACTGAGCTCTTCCACTATCTCTTGCTTAAAGTTGCTCCTCTCCTAAATGTCTCCAGCTTACTAAATGACCACCACTATGTGATTTCTCAGGCAAGAGGCTGGGGAAGCATGTGTGCCTGCTTCCTCTTCGTGCAGCCAGCATTCAGTCACCACGAAAGCCTGTCCCCTGTCTCTCCTGTCACCTCTTTACAGCTTAGTTCCATTTGTAGGACTGTCATTGCAGTTTAGCTGCAGACATCTCCTTGGGTTACTACAGTGCCACTGAACTGCTCTCCTCAGCACCATCCAGGCTTTCCCTGTTCGTTTCCTACCCTTATTCAAGCATCCACCCTTTAAAAATGAAAGTCTCATAAATGTTTTCTCCATGACAAGTTTCTAATGCCTCTCTGGAGTTCCTAAGATGAAGATCAAAATCATTTCATAATTCGATCTTTGCTTACATATTCTTCTGGGAAAATACTCTTATGCCAATCTTAGCATTTGATTTTCTGTTTTTCAATTGCCTTTTCTCTTATTTCAAGGTTTCTCTTAATAGGTTGTATTCTCTGTCTAAAATATTCATGCTATTCAGTCTCTAACCAGTGGGCACTATTGTTCTCATTAGGTTTAACGTCATTTCTAAGGAGTAAGACAGGATTTTCTTCTCACTAAGTTATGTCACATCCCTCTATCCCAACCATTATACTTTAGAGGACAGACTGTTATTTTTCAACCAATATTCATTATTGATAGATATAAACGTATTAGTAGAACTCTCACATTTTAGGTACAAATGTGGCAATCTATCTAAAGACTGCATTCCCAGCCTCCCATTCAACTCAGAGAGATCATGTAATTGTTATGTCTGTCAATTGTGAACAGACATATGCCACTTCCTAACTGTGTCCCTAAAATGGGAAATGGACACATACCTATTTCCCTTTCCATCCTTCCTTTAGATGAGAAGATAATGAGAACTAAAGCAAGCTGTCAAGGATCCACCAATGGAAGGCACGTATTGCTCCACTAGCCCCAGACTACTTATCATGAGAAATTTATATGTGGTTTGTATTACCATATTTTCCAATCTCTCATAGCAGCTCAGCCTGCACTTATACATACTATGTTTCCCTTATTGCAACCTATATTACTCTGTATTGCAATTTCTTTTTTAATGTCTGTTTAATCTGCCACTCTCCGTGTTTTAATCACCATTTGGTTCTTAAAGCCTAACACAGAATCTGAATAAAAAGGAATGAATGAGTAAGTGAATGAATGAATGAATGAAAGCAAGCCTACAAGGTAAAGTTGGGGAGAAGTCTCCTGATTCTTGACTCAATTCTCTTTGCATTTCATACACATTATTCCCTGCAAATAAGCACTCTAGCTATAGCTTGAACTCATAACATCACCAATGCTACTATCTAAGCACATTTATGCTGAGTGAAACTCCCAAATATTCCTTTCTAGAGATTGGATGATCTGAGATCTGAGCAGTAGAGCCTTTTAAATCAAGGTTCAGAATGTACCATTTCTTGCTGACATGCTATATTTCTTTTTTGCTTTGAGTGAGATTATACAGAACACTGAAATGATACCTTCAGTACTGAATTATTTGGCATTCAAGAGAATTAAAATAAGCTTTCCTTTATGGTTAAAAGTAAATTACAAAAAAGGGATACTGGCAGGCAATTACTCTATAAGCTATAGGAATGAAAGGGATTTCACAATGTGAGTAGTTTAGATTCATATAATGTGAAGAGCTGTTGGCAAGTAGGAAAATCACTCAGCAATCTAGAGTACTGAGGCTACATATGCAATCTCTCCTCTCTCTCTCACTCTCTCTTTTTCTCTCTGTTCCTGTCTCTCTGTTTCTTTCTCTCTCTCTAACACACACAGACAATCACTCACACACCACAAATATGCCAAATGCAGTCACTCCAAGGTAAAGATGAAAAGTCTTACCTCAAACTGTATTATATTTTTATTTTAAAATAGTTAAGAATACCTGTATTCTGGATATTTGTCATATAAGAAAATAGATGTTATAGAACTGGAGGTAAAATGGAGACATCTGCACTCTTGAATTATGTAATAGAATTTAAAATCTGGATTACATGAGAATTTAAAATCTAGAACTAATAAACTTAATGGCTTTGAAAATACCCTGGCATGGATTGAATTGTGTCCCCTCAAAATCCATCTGCTAAAATGTTAACCCTCACTGCCTTAGAGTGTAACCTGATTTGGAAAAAGGGTGTTTGCAGATGATCAAGTTAAGATAAGTTCATTAGGACTGGCCCTAATCCAATACTGACATCCTTAGAAAAAGAGGATATTTGGATATAGACATTCACACGGGTGGAACATCCTGTGAAGATGAAGGTAGGAATCAGAGTGATGCATCTACAAGGCAAATACTGCTAAAAACTGCCAGCAAATCAGGAGAATATATGAGAGAGGCACTTAGAAGATGCCTCCTCACAGCACTGCGGAAAAACTAACCTTGCTGAGACCTTGATCTTAGACTTCTACCCCCATAATTATAAGATGATGAATCAGTCTCTGTTGTTTAAGCCACTCAGTTTGCAGTACTTGGTCACAATAGCCTTGATCAACTAATACATACTCTGATGATTTTATGATGATTCAAAATGCCCTCTTTATTCATTTAATTTTTTAATGTCTGAAACATTCACAGTCAGTTCAGCAGAGCCTTCAAATGCTGTACTCAGCATTACTACCAAGGAGAGAACATCAAAAAGACCTAAATTTTTAAACTCTTTGCTAGAGAAGGCAGTATCTTACTCTGTAAGATTTGGGAGCCAAGGAATTATTGTCCAAGATTACCACATATCATTGTACAGGCTGAGCACTGACCAGCCATAGAGACCACCATTTATAGTGTAGACACTGTAGAGACTTGTTTACTAAATACATAGTAGACTTACTAAAATAAATTTTGACAGATGGCATCAGCATCTCCTATCCTAATAAAATCAACACATTATAATTGCTGCCACATGGAAACAAAGTGTCTTGAGACACAGGTACATTTTTCTAATTTACACAAAGATTGTGTTGTCCTGTGCTGTGCTATGCTAAGTGGCTTCAGTAGTGTCCGACTCTGTGTGACCCCATGGACTGTAGCCCTCCAGGCTCCTATGTCCATGGGATTCTCCAGGCAAGAATACTGGAGTGGGTTACCGTACCCTCCTCTACACAAAGGTTATGAGCAAGCGCTTTTTCTGTATGTCCAACCAAAACTATTACTTCCAAGGTCTGTTAATGACACCTAAAGTTGTTATCATTTCATTTCCTTAAGAAGAGGTTATTAAATCATCAGCTTAAGAGTCATGTTTGGAGCATTTGCCCATCCCAGGCAATGAGAAAGACAGCAAATAGATGGCTAGTAAGGATCACCCTTGGAAGATAGGTCTAGGCAAGTTGGTGAGCAGAGCCTGGGGCTAGAGTGGCAGAGAAGATCTTTTCTCATTTATTTTATAGAGCCAGTCTCTTCTGTCTCAGAAGCCTTATGTTTGAAAAAGTTTGAGCCCAACAAGTGCCACAATCTCCAGTGTGATTACCAGGTCCCCCTAGTCATTCAAGTCCTCTCTGAGGAGGCTCTCTGACTCTCCCCTTCCACCAGCCATAGAATACATTGACACTTCAGCTTCATCCCCTAGAAAAGAGCCCTGAGTGTCTTGGGCTGATAGTGAAATAGATTCAATCTTTTAGGTAGTTTGAAAAGGAAAAAGGAGTCCAAAATGGCTGTGGCTAAAGAAATGGACATGGAACAACAGACTGGTTCCAAAGAGGAAAAGGAGTACATCAATGCTGTATATTGTCACCCTGCTTATTTAACTTATATGCAGAGTACATCATGCAAAATGTGGGCTGGATGAAGCACAAGCTGGAATCAAGATTACTGGGAGAAATATCAATAACCTCAGATATGCAGATGACAGCACCCTTATGGCAGAAAGTGAAGAAGAACTAAAGAACCTCTTGATGAAAGTGAAAGAGGAGAGTGGAAAAGTTGGCTTACAACTCAATATTCAGAAAACTGAGATCATGGCATCTGGTCCCATCACTTCATGGCAAATAGATAGGGAAACAATGGAAACAATGTCAGGCTTTATTTTTTTGGGCTCCAAAATCACTGTAGATGGTGACTGCAGCCATGAAGTTAAAAGATGCTTGCTCCTTGGAAGAAAAGCTATGACTAACCTAGATAGCATATTCAAAAGCAGAGACATTACTTTGCCAACAAAGGTCTATCTAGTCAAAGCTGTGGTTTTTCCAGTAGTCATGTATGGATGTGAGAGTAGGACCATAAAGAAAGCTGAGTGCCAAAGAATTGATGCTTTTGAACTGTGGCATTGGAGAAGACTCTTGAGAGTCCCTTGGACTGCAAGGAGATTCAATCAATCAATCCTAAAAAAAAAGTCAGTCCTGAATATTCACTGGAAGAACTGATGCTGAAACTGAAGCTCCAATACTTTGGCCACATGACACATGATGCAAAGAATTGACTCATTTGAAAAGACCCTGATGCTGGGAAAAATTAAGGGTGGGAGGAGAAGGGGACAACAGGATGAAACTGTTGGATGGCATCACTCTCTCGATGGACAGGAGTTGAGTAAACTCCGGTAGTTGGTGATGGACAGGCTGCATGCTGCAACCCATGGGGTCACAATGAGTCAGACACAACTGAGTGACTGAACTGAACTGCACTGAAAAGATAAAGAATGGGAAAAGCACACAAAAAGGGAACAAAGGAAAAATCCTTGGACCTGAGTGAGAACCTCAGGTGAAACAAACAGGCCCGGTTCCTGGCTAGCCCTAATTTGCATAAGGCAGGCTTGGGGAGAGGAGACAAAAGGTATAAAAAGAGGGAGCCAAGGTGGATAGAGGCCTATCCTTTGGGGTTGGCCTGTCCTCATGCCTCAAGGATGCACTATCCTTTGTTTGCTAAATAAAACTCTGAGCTGTAACCAAGTAGTAACACTGATCTACCCATTCAAATCTTTGTTGCAGCAAGACAGAATGGAGGAAATTACACACTCTCCCAACAATTCAAACAGGAGTAAATAGGGAGACAAGGGCCCTGTTCTTTGCTCATGGTGTAAACCAAGGACAAAGATGACATGGGCCCAGAGAGTTTCTCTATCCCAGGTGACATTTCAGCCACCATAGGCTGATTACACACTAATATGGGGGCAAGCTTAGTCATTCAGTCTTGTCCAACTCTTCATGACACTTTGAGCTATATTCTGTCAGGCTCTTCTGTCCGTGGGATTTCTCAGGCAAGAATACTGGAGTGAGTTGCCATTTCCTACTCCAGGGGATCTTCCCAACCCAGGGATCCAACCTGGGTTGCTTGTGTCTCTTGAATTGCAGGAGGATTCTTTTACCTGCTGAGCCATCAGGGAAGCCCATAGTGGGGTGGAGGGTGGGGGTTCTTTAAATCTCATGTGCCTGAGACATGAATTGACTAAGAGTTGAATGAGCTGCCAGCATTACATAGAAAGGTTCTAGGGGACAAGTGATATTTCTATGAAATTGGCACTAGAAAGACAGCAAAAATCCTGAGATACTTTATTCAGTCCTCCCAGAGCAGTCTCTGCCCGGCTTCACTTGGCCCAGCATATTGCAGGGATCCTTGGGAGGTAGGGAGAAAGTGGGAAAGAAAGTTTTGGGGTTGGAGGGAATGGTTTCTTGCCATGGAAAACCTTGAGGTTGGTAGGAGTTGGACCCAAAGCTCAGAAAGACAGCCAGAAGTCAGAAACTTGCTACACTTATGACTCAGCCTGTAAGGAAAGGAGAAGCTGCAGTACTTTGGGGTTTACATTTTTGGAAAGAAAAAAAAAAAAACTGCCCCCTGGGCTAATTTATATTGCTTCTCAATCATGGAAATGTTTCATTATTTCCCTCACAAAGGTTGGCCACATCTACTACCATCCTTGGTCAGGACATCTAGCCAGCACACAGCACGCGATGCTGTTTAAATTGGATTACAAACCATTATTTGTGTTCAACTTGTACTATTCTATATAAATAAATTTGTATTTAAGGAAAAAAAGAATCATGTTTGTCTTGAAGATACTCATTTTAGTTTGTATACTTCGTGTTTTAAACATTTGAGCTAAAGTATAAAAACTGGATGATTTACATGAAAATTTAGGTGTTTGTCTTGTTTTGGAAAACAATTAGAAAATTTTGCTATTTGGATATGTGTTTCAGCCTAGCGAGAAGAAACTGGTAATGAGTGACAGATTGTGTACTCACACCAAATTCACCGCAGTCCTAGAGGGCTAAGTATCAAGTGACATGTCATAAACTTGTACTCTTGTTCATCTTATAGTAAAACAAACAAATGTATTTCTCTGTACACATGTCTTAAGTGAAAAAGGTAAATAGTGAAGCTGATATTTCAAGAAAAATGAGAAGCAGCACATATGCCCCATAACTTCACTCTTGTCTGTGGCTCACCCAACCCTAAAGTACTTTAGTATGAGACCTCAGGTAAAGGCATCACATTCTGTTAAAGTTCAAAAGCTCCTGGGAGGAACCAGTTAGCTTTATCAGTCATTAGCACCTTTGCGAGAATGTGCTTATCAGATGGACTGCAGTCCTTCAGGCAAGTGGTGACAGCAGGTTTGATAAAGGAGAGAAAGGAAGAGCAAGTATCTAAAAGAAGGTGAGTCCATCCTGGTGGACTCCAGATCATGAAGCTTATTCTTACTAACATTTCTGCAATAAATTTATCTTAAAATTGGATTTCTCTCCTTCTCAGTATATCAAAATAAATAATTTATTTGCTGCTGTGTTCAGTTGTGTCCAACTCTTTGTGACTCCATGGACTCTAGCCCATCAGGCTCCACTGTCTGTGGAATTTTCTGGGCAAGAATACTGCAGGGGGCTGCCATTTCCTACTCCAGGGGATCTTTGCAACCCAGGGATCGAACCAGATCTGTTTCTCCTGCTTGGCAGGCAGATTCTTTACCACTGTACCACCGGGAAAGCTCATTTTAATATATTTACTGATATAGAGCCTCCCAACCTTCTACCCTTACCTAAAACTCTTAAATAAGCATTAGAATTGATCCAGCACTATAATAATCTTTGCATCTGTAATTTCACTTTTGTGTTTAATATTAAGGTCTCTATAAATTAATTCTATTTCAGTAGGAAATGAGAAATTTAGTACAATGTCATTTGTGTATTAGAACAGACATGGTTAAGTATAAAGATATTTATTATTAAAAGTGCAAGCATCTAAGTTATCAGTATATTGACCCACATATAGAAAAGGAGAAAAATTAGACCCCCAAAGTTAAATGATCTAACATAGAGCATACTACTTGTGTGTATTTGGCCAAGGTATTTAACTTCTCCAATTCTCAGTTTATCATTTTGTTAAATCCCTGGCCTATCTCCCACTCTTGATGTGCACATCAATAAAAGAATAGTGGGTGTGGAAATATTTTATAAATGATAAAATAGAGTTGTATAAATACAAAACATCATTATCAAATAAAATCTACCACATGTAGAATTTTTCCATGTATATAGTACACATGTGTCTGTTTGTATGTGTGTGTGTGAGATAGTTCGACATTCTAAGATAGGTTTTAATCCCTTCTGTTTATGTATATGAATATTTTAGCTGAGAATGAAGACACTTGTATAAAGTTATATGGTTATAAGTGAAGTCTCAGGGTTCAAATCTAATGCTAAACAAATTATGAACACATAGAAACAAAACAAAACAAAATTTCTCATTTTCACAATAATACTTTTAAAGCTAAATAATAAAGGGTATCAGAAAATATCTGCCTTCCCACAAATGCTAGTTTGGCATTGGACTATTTTGAACTGGAAGCAACTAAGAACTAACAGATGCAGAAAGAAGGCTTTTTGGAGCTTCCCTTTCTGACTAAAAGCAGAAACCATTGGGAGGTGAGGAGAGCCTTAAATTTTCTTTCAAGAGGGGTTTTGGGCTGTGAACAAGATGCAGAGTGAGTAACGACTACATCTTCACAGACAAATCTTGCTAAAATAGCCTTCCATTAGTTGCCCCATATATTTATCTTCCCACAATATACTACTCCTGGAAACCCTAAACTTTGTTTAGCCACTTGTTCACAATTTATCAATGACTGTTAAAATAATGTATAAGCTTTTGAGTCTAACTGCTTCTTGTCTTTTCTGTGTTGTTCCTGTGTATGCCTTTTTCTCTTGTTTTGCTATCTTTTGCTATTTTAATTTGCAGTGTCCAGGCAAGGAACATAAGAAAGCAAAGGGAAAGTTTTTCCTCCCCCACAATGATATTGCATATAACTTAAGACAGCTATGTTTTCAGAAATACATTGTTTCATTTTTCTATGAGCAACATTTTTATTGTCTTGATTCTAACTTTGAATATAACATTTATATATACTTTTGAGAAGATTGTGTCAAAACCAGACAATAAATTTAAATATATAGAAATATATTTCTAGAAATATATTTAAACTTAATATAGGTCAAGGAAATGGAAATTAAGCCACAGTGAAATATTTTTTAGTCATCAGAGTGACAAAAATCCAAGAACATTTAAATCTTACAAGGATGTAGGAAAACAAGATTAAATTATTTTTACATTTTTTACTGAGGATAAAACAGAAATCATTTTAAATATCCATCAACATTAATTATCATTTTAAAGTCTCCTGACTTTTCACTCAACAATTTCACTTTGGAAACTCAGTCCTACAGAAATAATAACACCATTAAACTCATGTCTATATATGGAAGGAATTGAGTATGGGGATATAAATTGTAGTGTTGTTTGTTATGGGGTCTTCCCAGGTGGTGCAGTGGTAAAAAGAAATCTGCCTGACAATTTAGGAGACAAAAGAGACCCAGGTTTGATCCCTGGGTTAGGAGGATCCCCTGGAGAAGAAAGTGGCAACCAACCCTAGCATTCTTGCCTGGAAAATTCTAGGGACAGAGGAGCATGGTGGACTACAGTCTATGGGGCTGCAGAGTCTGACACAACTGAGCATGCACACATCTTGCCTGACAAGGTAAATCAACAAAACTAAAATTGCACCCTAAGGATCCACCAACTGAAGAAATAGTTGAAATATTGTAATCTACTGATCTGTGTAACATTTCACAGCTATTTTAAGTGGATTGGCTTAGAGAGTAACTGCAACATTAATTGAAAAGCCAAAATAAAAAGTAACATTTTCCATAAGTCCATTTTTATAATAAACTAAAACACAAGAAAACCTTTCCACCCTTGCCTCAGCATATGAATATAAAACAGAAATAGACAAGAGTAAGAAATTAATCGTCAAGTATTTGTAAACTAAGGCAAGGCATAGAAGAGAAGATAGAGTAGTTTTTTTCATAAAAGTTTTTTTTTAACATAATAAAACACACAAATGTTATTTTATGTTTTATAACAAAGTTTAATAACATTGGGGGAAAAAAAGCAGTTCAAGGAGTCATCTTTGATGAATTGAGATTTTTGAGGGAAACTAAGCCAAGTATGGAGCTAACAGTAGCAGAAGATATTAAGAAGAGTTGGCAAGAATACACAGAAGAACTGCACAAAAAAGAGCTTCATGACCAAGATAATCACGATGGTGTGATCACTCACCTAGAGCCAGACATCCTGGAATGTGAAGTCAAGTGGGCCTTAGAAAGCATCACTACGAACAAAGCTAGTGGAGGTGATGGAATTCCAGGTGAGCTATTTCAAATCCTGAAAGATGATGCTGTGAAAGTGCTGCACTCAATATGCCAGCAAATTTGGAAAACTCAGCAGTGGCCACAGGACTGGAAAAGATCAGTTTTCATTCCAATCCCAAAGAAAGGCAATGCCAAAGAATGCTCAAACAACCACACAATTGCACTCATCTCACATGCTAGTAAAGTAACACTCAAAATTCTCCAAGCCAGGCTTCAGCAATACATGAACCGTGAACTTCCAGATGTTCAACCTGGTTTTAGAAAAGCAGAGAACTAGAGATCAAATTGCCAACATCTGCTGGATCATGGAAAAAGAAAGAGAGTTCCAGAAAAACATCTACTTCTGCTTTATTGACTACCCCAAAGCCTTTGTCTGTGTGGATCACAATAAATTGGAAAATTCTGAAAGAGATGGGCATACCAGACCACCTGACCTGCCTCTTGAGAAACCTATATGCAGGTCAGGAAGCAACAGTTAGAACTGGACATGGAACAACAGACTGGTTCCAAATAGGAAAAGGAGTACGTCAAGATATGCTGTATATTGTCACCTTGCTTATTTAACTTATATGCAGAGTACATCATGAGAAACACTGGTCTGGAAGAAACATAAGCTGGAATCAAGATTTTTAGGAGAAATATCAATAACCTCAGATATGCAGATGACACCACCCTTATGGCAGAAAGTGAAGAGGAACTAGAAAGCCTCTTGATAAAAGTGAAAGAGGAGAGCGAAAAAGTTGGCTTAAAGCTCAACATTCAGAAAACGAAGATCATGACATCCGGTCCCATCACTTCATGGGAAATAGATGGGGAAACAGTGGAAACAGTGTCAGACTTTATTTTCTGGGGCTCCAAAATCACTGCAGATGGTGACTGCAGCCATGAAATTAAAAGACGCTTATTCCTTGGAAGAAAAGTTATGACCAACCTAGATAGCATGTTGAAAAGCAGAGACGTTACTTTGCCAACAAAGGTCCGTCTAGTCAAGGCTATGGTTTTTCCTGTGGTCATCTGTGGATGTGAGAGTTGGACTGTGAAGAAGGTTGAGCACTGAAGAATTGATGTTTTTGATCTGTGGTGTTGGAGAAGACTCTTGAGTCCCTTGGACTGCAAGGAGATCCAACCAGTCCATTCTAAAGGAGATCAGTCCTGGGTGTTCTTTGGAAGGAATGATGCTAAAGCTCCAGTACTTTGGCCACCTCATGCGAAGAGTTGACTCATTGGAAAAGACTCTGATGCTGGGAGGGATGGGGGCAGGAGGAGAAGGGGATGACAGATGCTGCTGCTGCTGCTAAGTCACTTCAGTCGTGTCTGACTCTGTGCGACCCCAGAGATGGCAGCTTACCAGGCTCTTCTGTCCCTGGGATTCTCCAGGCAAGAACACCAGAGTGGTTTGCCATTTCCTTCTCCAATGCATGAGAGTGAAAAGTGAAAGTGAAGTTGCTCAATCGATGAGATGGCTGGATAGCATCACCGACTCATTGGACGTGAGTTTGAATGAACTCCAGAAGTTGGTGATGGACAGGGAGACCTGGTGTGCTGCACAAATGTGCTATTGGGTAAAGGATTCAATACAGTTATAGAAATATAACAACCTAAAATAGTGTCCTTCTCATTACCTAGGATAGTTTTATGTGTCAATTTGAAATCACGTGAACCAACTCCTTAGCACAAGCACAATATACTACATAATATGTACTATATATACTACAGTTTCTGTTTTTCTGGAGCACCTTGACAGATACAGTAAAATGTAAACTGCCTTTTATAAATCACTAAACTAACCAGATTATTAAGCATTTATTTAAATTATGTTTCAGTGGTAAAGGCCTAAATCAGTATACGTGGACCAAAAGTGCTAATTGCTTTTTGTTGTTTTAATGGAAAGACTTGTGCTAATTACAGATATTATATGTTCTTTATAGTCCCAATATGGTCAATATTCCCTCCAACCATCACCTAAGTATTCAAAAACATGACACACAACTGTTAATAGAAACTTTCTTAATCTCCTCACAATGTCAAATCATGTTTTCATAAGGACAGTACTTTCTTGTGGAGATTTTCAAAAAACTCATAAGTAAAGAATGACCTAATAATGAAGATAAATAAAAACGCCTCAATGTGTCCATTAAAAAACATTCAAAAACAGTTCACAGAGTAGAGGGTTAAATGCAGGACCAGTTACATCTATGTAATTTACATTCACTTCAGCTTTTAACAAATTAGTAAATAACATAATGGTGAGTCAGCTTTTCATCAAGTACAGAAACTCCTCTAAGCAAAGATCAGACTAGACAGATAAGATTTTAAATTCTTGCAATTTCACTGAAGATTGTAATTTTTTTCATCAACTCAAAATGGCCTTAAGCACATAGACCATTATAAATACTGAATCAGAAAAATTGTTTGACATAGGGTTATCTCCTTTTCATTTATCTTCCTAGACCCATTTCCTCCTGCTAGTGCCCTCTGGCCTTATTTCCATTGGTAATAATCTGTAATTTCTGCTATTTTCTCTTTCAATACCACTAAGAGTCAGATTTTCCTTAGGACATATTACCTATCTGTAGCCATTTAGAACATTTTATACCAATCGGCACTTTGGAGCTGTATCTTGCAGTGTAACTAGCATTTACAGGGTTTCTGTAGACTTTTATTATGTGGTGTGACATTAGATTGATGGACTGTCTCAATCTTATTCTCTGTCAATTGTACACTGATCCGTGACAGCATAATGGGTCTGTGACAGTGTTTGGAAGGGTGAGAACGACTACAATAACATTTTGGGGAAGATGGATATCAGAGTTCCTTTTAATACTCTTCTTAATTTTCCTCTCATATTAAAATTTGCAAAAGCTGCCAACGTTAGATTGTGCCAATTTTCTTCATTTAAAAAAAAATGACACCTGTTTTAGACAATTGGTATTAAGTGTGATGGCAAAATAGCTGTCGATCAGGCTGAACAGGGCTATTAGGCATTCCCCTATAGTAAGGAGACTTCCAAGGACCCGCTTAAAAAGGAATCATGGTGTGTTCCGGTCTAGGTCAAAGGTTATTACATCTCAGTAGGTATTCTCTGTTGACCAAGGAGGAGAAGGGCTTACTGCTCTCACAGCAGAGAATTGCTCAGGACTTGCCTGAGGAGGTAGTTGAACCTTCCCCTCAGCGGGCATGTGGAGGCTATGCCAGGGAACTCGCTTCTGTGACTAGCTAGCGAGCCTTTCAGCACTCGACAATTTCAAGTTTATTTACTGTTTCAAAGGTTCTACTATTGTCCTCTCTTGGGGAGTGGAGGAAAGTGTACAAAAATGTTTGCAGCTCTTTGCTCCTTTCTGAAATGCCATAAATGATACCCTTAAGCTTGTGGCTTTGGTTTTTGGTGAGCAAGGTGCCAGGAAACTTCTGGAAAGTGGCAGAGAGAACCAGTAAGTTGGAGAATTAGCAATAAAGCAAAAAGCACTGGAGGGGAAGAACCGTGACCCAACTTTAGCTTTGTTTCAGCAGGTACAGCAGTCAAGGTTAAGAGAGTGCAGTCAGACAGGGTGGCAGCCTGCAATATTCGACATGAGAATGGATTCAAAACAGGGAGCCAGGGAGAAGTTATTGAGTCAGCAACAAAGAACCAGTCAGGGATACATACACTCTTTTCTTTGTCCAAATGGAGAAATTCAGTCGAAGGTTTGGCAGCTGTGTGAATCAGTCTCATTTATTTAAACTTTACTAGAAGCCACATTATGCTTTCATTTTTGGAAAGAATGAGTATTCTGAAAAAAATTTATACATGGGAAATACATCAGCAACAAAGAACCAGTCAGGGATACATACACTGTTTTCTTTGTCCAAATGGAGAAATTCAGTCGAAGGTTTGGCAGCTGTGTGAATCAGTCTCATTTATTTAAACGTTACTAGAAGCCACATTATGCTTTCATTTTTGGAGAGAATGAGTATTCTGAAAAAAATTTATACATAGGAAATATGGAATTTACGTCTCTCTTCCCTGTTGTGGGTCAATGCCAAGCATACACATGCATGCATACACACACCAGCCCAAGTTTCTCTCAGTATGAAAAGAAATTGAAACAGTACATGTCTTTGTTAAAAAGATAAGAAAGGTCTGAATGTGCCAGTGGTTTGGGCTAGAGAACATTAAGTGTTGAGACTCAAAATCTTTGTCAACACCGCAGGGAAGGTGTCAGTCTCAACCCCAACTGTCTAAAATGGAAAGCTCAGCTGCAGCCTGTTGCAGAAGACGTATCATCATCTTGGGATTATGGCTTTGGGATGATGGCTCACCGGGACTTATTTCCACTAAGTCAAATTTGTTACTTGATCCTCGTCCACATGGGTGTGATTCTCTGGGACTCCAAACCCAATGGAAATAACCAGCATGACTTTGATTCAGGTAGAACATCTAGGCTAAAAATAATGCAGCACTCAACACAACATGGGCTTCCCAAATGTCACTTGTGGTAAAAAAATAATCTGCTTCCCAGTGCAGGATACACAAGAGATGAGGTTCTATCCCTGGGTTGAGAAGATTCCCTGGAGGAGAGCATGGCAACCCACTCCAGTATTCTTGCCTGGAGGATTCCCATGGACAGAGAGCCTGGCGGGCTAAAGAGTTGGACACGACTGAGTGACTGAGCAAAGAGTTGGACACGAATGAGTGACTGAGCACACTGAGCGAGAAACACAAAATGCCTTAAGCAATGAAAGTCTGGCTCAGGTGATCAAAAATTAGGAGGAAATGCTGGCTTCTGACAGTCTATTTTAACAGCATGACCAGATCCTTCCTATTCTACTCTCCAGGTTTTCTCTTCAGGATGGTGGCCAATGACTAGATAAGCCTCAGACTTACTCTTTCACATCAGATAGCGTGGGGCAGAGCTGGCCATAGGAGAGCACAGATACTTCATAAAATGCTTCTGTCTAAAAGAGAAATGGATACTTAGTGGCAATAAATAACAAATGTCAACTGCTGATCCTGTGTCATTGTGCTTCCTCCTCACCATTTTATCTCTTGAGTTTCATCCTTCTCCATAACTGGCCATTCATTTAGCCTGTCAGTCAGCCAGTGTGCAAGCAATTGTTGGGTACCTACTTTATGATCTGTCTGATATAGTTGGGCTACAATATTGTATTCCTATCTTTAGGAACTCTCACTGTAGTGAGAAGAGGAAATATAAACTTTAATTAAATTATTATCCATACATTCTGAGGATAAATGCAAGATATTGTGGCATGTTCGTGTAAAAGGATGTCAAGGCAGGTTTTTCACTAGCTGGATTTGGAATTTGAGCCCAGTAAGAGTTCTTCAAGGTGAGGACCAAGTATAAGCAGAATAAAAAGCATATACAAAGGAAGGAGTAGAAATGATAAAAGTGCTCCGTGTTTTTGAGAAACAGAGAGATGATAAAGATAGTAGTCATCGAATTTGAACCAAAAAAAAATGGACAGAGGGCTGTAGTTTTCAGTCATGCTATTTGACAGCCGTGGGTCTCTAGACACACCAACCATCCTAGTTTTATGCAGTCGGAGGAAACTATTTGATGGTAACCCAGAATGGGGCCAACTTGACCTGGGATTTGTTTAACAATTTTTTGCAAGATGTTTGCTATGTGCAAAGCACTGGACTGCTTACTGCAGATGTGCCTGACCTCAAGTAGAGCTTTTCCATTGAAGTTCCCTGACTCATCTCTCTAAAACATGTCTTCTCTCTTTATGATTCAGTGTAGTCAAACTACATGTCATAAACTTGTATCCATCCACACTTAGTCTTCAGGATGTGTCTACCTTTATATTCTTTTTCAAAAGCTAAAATTTCATTTTCTGCTGTGATTTGTCTCCTCCTGTTCCCTGGTTCCAGTCTCTGAAGCCTCGCACAAAGAATACTTAGCCCTTCCTGAGAGATGATGCTCAGCCAAGCTCTTCAGTGGTTATTTCAGTGTTAAATATGCTCAGGATTCTGCCTGAAGGAGTCTGATATGGCCAGGAGTAACTTCTCTTACTCCCTGGTGCGTTGCTCCATCATTTATCACTTTCCTCTCTTATTAGCTCCCTCTTCACTGACTCTTGCCCACTGACATTCAAAAATGCTCCAATAATCCATCCTCCCCAACAAACACTAAAAATTACACATTGATTCTAATCTCCCTCAATATTCTTCTTCACATGGAAGAAGTTTATTCTTGCCTTTTTTATATCTTATTATTAATTATTCACTCATTCCTTAGATTATTAAAATGAACTTTTTATATAGCATTGGCCACATGATTTGTGGACTCCAGCGCAAAAGGAAATTGTGCTCTTTGTTACAGAGCAAGAGAAAGATTTCTTCTCTAATTCAAAATGTTTCTGCTAACCTGTCAGAAAGTTGTTTTTTTGTTGTTGTTGTTGTTGTTTTTGCATTTAAATTTTTACTTTATTTTACTTTACAATACTATATTGGTTTTGCCATACATTGACATGAGTTTTTAATTCACCGTTTAATGTCATGCTCCCTTGGCCACATGGTTACTCAAATGGGGAGTGCAGACTATCACAGGCACCCTGGGACTCTACTCTGAGACTCAATACATAAGATATGTACCCCATATCAGGGGAACCCACAGGGGCAGAAGGCGGAAGTGCAACACTATACCCAGGCAAAAATTCTGAGATAAGGTGTCATCAACTCTGCCCTGGTTATTGTAGTAGCTTTCTACTTCCCTTCAGGTAATTCTGCAAAGTTCTTCATTTCAGAGACACTCCTTTTCTTTCCTTCTTTCACAGTGGAAATTGTTGTGGTCTTTGTGCAAACTGCCTCAGCCACTAAGTAGGTGCCTAATTTTTTAATGAAAATAATTTTAACTGTGCCTATCAGAAGAGACAGAGAGGCAATGGCAACCTACTCCAGTACTCTTGCCTGGAAAATCCTATGGATGGAGGAGCCTGGTAGGCTGCAGTCCATGGGGTCTCTAGGAGTCAGACACGACTGAGTGACTTCACTTTCACTTTTCACTTTCATGCACTGGAGAAGGAAACGGCAACCCACTCCAGTGTTCTTGCCTGGAGAATCCCAGGGACAGGGGAGCATGTTGGGCTGCCATCGATGGGGTCGCACAGAGTCAGACACGAATGAAGTGACTTAGCAGCAGCAGCAGCATCAGAAGAGAAAACAAAAGAGAAAAATATCACTGACTGCTGCCTATCAAATAATTGGAGTTCTCCATGAACAAGCCCTAGATGACACAGCAGCCTTAAATAAAAGATAAAATGGAAACAAGACTCTTTGAATAATACTGCCTGAAAGCAATTTTCTTCTTGAACTAGGACACTGCTGATCTGAAAGCCACAAATTTTAGAGAATCATGCAGGGCCTGAGACTTTGATTGTATAGCTAATAAAGGATTTAAAAAAAAATCTTCATCTTATACGGTTGATGACATGCAAAACAAATTCAAGATGTTCAGTGACAGAGTTGCAAGAATTCTAAATAAAAAATGAAATAGAAGCTAAGGCTGTTCTAACTGTTCACAAACTTACACCTACAGGGTCAGATAATTTTTTTTCCCCTTCAAATCACAGCATTGAAGTTTGGGGATAGAAACATTTCAAATATTAATTCCCAAGATGTCTGTGTCATCCTTATATTGTCAGAAATTTCTTTGACAACAAAAAAATTAAATGCCTTAGGACTTTTTATGCATTAAAAAAAAAAAAATTCTCCAACCGGGATTGTGTTTTAGAAAGACCTCTTCTTTTCTTGCTTCCCAAATATCTCAATGGTAAAGATTGTGCCTGCCAATGCAGAAGACACGAGAGATGTGGTTTCGATCCCTGGGTCAAGAAGATTCCCCTGGAGAAGAAAATGGCAACCCACTCCAGAATTCTTGCCTGGGAAATTTCACAGATAGAGGAGCCTAGTGGGCTACAAGTTGGACATGACTGAGCGTACATGCACTCCTTCCCTTGTTCTCTATCTTTTCTCTCAAGTCATTGCCTCTGCATTAAGGAAACCAGTATATCTGACATTTAGCTCAAGCCATTTTGCTCAAGACTCTCTAATAGCTTATGTTCTTTCCCAGAATCATGAAGTTTGAACTCAAGAGAAAATAAATATATTTCACATTTTTAAATGTAGTTGTTCTATTATAAGCACATTCTTCTCCCAATATTGATGATATTAAAAGGTTAATGAAAAAATATAAGGAATAAGCCAGCCACTGAGACTCCAGGCAGAAAGAGGATTGTCTGGCCAGATGATATAATTCCAAAAAGATAAAAGGGGTTAAGACTCCATTTAGTCAAGTACAGCAACAGGAACCGAAAGTCCTAAAAATTAGGTTTGATGGATGTAAGCAAGAAAGGAATGTACCATCATTTTTAAGAAATGAAAGAGGAAATTTCAGAAATGAGGCACAGAGTTGACTATTGAGATGAATCTTGCTGTGGTGGCAAGACCTATGGACCTTCCTGCCAGATTGTGTCTGTAATTGCTGTGATCATTTTAAAAGAAATCATAAAAATATTATTGCAATGTATATGTTTTTGCTTAATCTTGCTAAATTCTGGGAATATCCTAAGATGTGGTAAGTAAAGGTCACTGAATTTTTTGTTTCTTTTTAATGAAACTCAATTTTTTAGTGCTAAGTTTCTATCAATGTGACTATTATTTTATGCTTTTAGCAATCACAGAGTGTTTATGTTCTGCTTATTGCATCTTGTTAATGAAGAGAACTTTGTTACAGACTTGACCTTTTCCCTCCTCGATTATTTTTAACTAGGGTAGGTCAATTGAACTTGAATCTGTTTCTTTTTCGGTGCTTGATCAAATCTGTATTGGGGGTGGGGGTTGGATATGGGGAAGGGGAGAAGAGAGGCCTGTGCTGTGAAAAACTGTAGATGAGTCTAAAGGGCTTCCCTTTGGGCTCAGCTGGTAAAGAATCCACCTACAATGTGGGAAACCTGGGTTCAATCCCTAGGTTGGGAAGATCCCTGGAGAAGGGAAAGGCTACCCACTCTAGTATTCTGGCCTGGAGAATTCCATGGACTGTATAGTCCATGGGGTCACAATGACACAACTTAGTGACTTTTGCAAAAGGTGGAGTCTTCCACAACCTTTTTAATCTTATCTAAGCTATTGCTCCTTTTTTTTTTCCCCCACTGAAAAATTATGACTGGAAATGGAGACTTTATTCTGCTAACATAATCAGGTAATTCAGGGACAGAAATGCAATGTTTTTGGCCTTTGGCTAATGATCTTCTTTGACTGATATTATCACCTAATCAGCCCTCTGGAAGTAAATAAAGAAATCTAAAATCTTCGTTTAATTTTTCTTGTGAAGAGAAATCCTTCTGGCAAAAGTTCTATCAGCTGATATGAATTAATTGTTGCCATGGGGAAAGTCAGTGACAGGTATATTTTTGTTTTGTTATAGAAGTATTTAGATTTAATAATAACCAGGGATTCAGGTATACATCTAGTGATTATATATTGTTATTGTTGTCATTGTGTCCCTCAGTCATATCCAACTCTTTATGGCCCCCATGGACTACAGCATGCCAGGCTTATATATTAATATATGTTATATATATTCAGTTCAGTTCAGTCACTCAGTCATGTCCGACTCTTTGCAACCCCATGAACTGCAGCACGCCAGGCCTCCCCGTCCATCACTAACTCCTGGAGTCCACCCAAATCCATGTCCATTGAGTCGGTGATGCCATCCAACCATCTCATCCTCTGTCGTCCCCTCCTCTTGATCTCAATCTTTCCCAGCATCAGGGTCTTTTCAAATGAGTCAGTTCTTTGAATCAGGTAGCCAAAGGATTGGAGTTTCAGCTTCAACATCAGTCCTTCCAATGAACACTAAAGATTGATCTCCTTTATGATGGACTGGTTGGATCTCCTTGCAGTCCAAGGGACTCTCAAGAGTCTTTTACAACACCACAGTTCAAAAGCATCAATTCTTCAGCGCTCAGCTTTCTTTATAGTCCAACTCTCACATGCATACATGACCACTGGAAAAATCATAGCCTTGACCAGACAGACTTTGTGGACAAAGTAATGTCTCTGCTTTTGAATATCCTATCTAGGTTGGTCATAACTTTCCTTTCAAGGAGTAAGCGTCTTTTAATTTCATGCTTGGAATCACCATCTGCAGTGATTTTGGAGTCCAAAACAATAAAGTCAGCCAATGCTTCCACTGTTTCCCCATCTATTTGCCATGAAGTGATGGGACCAGATACCATGATCTACGTTTTCTAATATTGAGCTTTAGGCCAACTTTTTCACTCTCCTCTTTCAATTTCAACAAGATGTTCTTTAGTTTTTCTTCACTTTCTGCCATAAGTGTGGTGTCAATAACCTCAGATTATTGATATTTCTCCTGGAAATCTTGATTCCAGCTTGTGCTTCCTCCAGCCCAGTGTTTCTCATGATGTACTCTGCATTTAAGTTAAATAAGCAGGGTGACAATATACAGCCTTGATGTACTCCTTTTCCTATTTGGAACCAGTCTGTTGTTCTATGTCCAGTTCTAACTGTTGCTTCCTGACCTGCATATAGGTTTCTCAAGAGGCAGGTCAGGTGGTCTGGTATGCCCATATCTTTCAGAATTTTCCAGTTTATTGTGATCCACACAGTCAAAGGCTTTGGCATAGTCAGTAAAGCAGAAAATGTTGTTTTTCTGGAACTCTCTTGCTTTTTTGATGATCCAGAGGAGGTTGGCAATTTAATCTCTAGTTCTCTGCCTTTTCTAAAACCAGGTTGAACATCTGGAAGTTCACGGTTCACATATTGCTGAAGCCTGGCTTGGAGAATTTTCAGCATTACTTTACTAGAGTGTGTGATTAGGGCAATTGTGTGGTAGTTTGAGGATTCTTTGGCATTGCCTTTCTTTGGGATTGGAATGAAAACTGATCTTTTCCCGTCCTGTGGCCACTGTTGAATTTTCCAAATTTGCTGACATATTGATATATATTAAATATATACTATATATATATACTAAATATATATATATAGTATATAAAATATATACTATATATATATGTGGGCTTCCCTAGTGGCCTAGTGGCCCTAGTGGCCTTCCCTTCCCTAGTGGCTCACTGATTAAGAATCTACCTGCCAATGCAGGAGACAGAGATGTGGGTTCAATCCCTGTTCAGGAAGAAACCCTGGAGAAGGAAATGTCAACCCAATCCAGTATTCTTGCTTGGAAAATCCCATGGATAGAAGATCCTGGGGGGTTACAGTCTATGGGCCACAAAGAGCTGGACCTGATTTAGCAACTTAACAACAACTAATAAACATATATATAAACACACACACACACACACACATATATATAAATCAATCTTTTTATTTAATAGTTCTGCTGCTGCTGCTGCTGCTGCTAAGTCACTTTAGTCGTGTCCGACTCTGTGTGATCCCATAGACCGCAGACCACCAGGCTCCCCCGTCCCTGGGATTCTCCAGGCAAGAACACTGGAGTGGGCTGCCATTTCTTTCTCCAATTCATGGAAGTGAAAAGTGAAAGCAAAGTCGCTCAGTCATGTCTGATTCTTAGCGACCACATGGACTGCAGCCTACCAGGCTCCTCCACCCATGGGATTTTCCAGGCAAGAGTACTGGAGTGGGGTGCCATTGCCTTCTCCTAGTTGATGCCAAAAATGGCCCCTGTGCATTTGTGTGGTATTGAATCTCAGAGACAGAGCTTTGGGTAAAGTAGAAAGTAACAGTTTTATTGCATTGCTAGGTAAACGTTTATGCAGCAGGTTTTTGCCTCTCAAAACTGTGCTGCCCAAGCTGGGAGGATTTGGAAAGGAATTTTATAGCAGTGGTTCAATAAGTGTTGTTAAGATTAGGGGTGTGTAGCATGCCCTCCTTTAATATGGTCTCAAGTAAACTCTTAAGAGCCTCTTAGTTTCCTTAATGTGGACTCAGGTGGTCTTCTCTAGAATGAAGAATGCTGGCATCTTCCATTTGTTGGCCCACCAGGTTCCTCTTGTCCATGGAATTTTCCAGGCAAGCATACTGGATCTTCCAGACTCAGGGATTGAACCTGTATCTCTTATGTCTTCTACATTGTCTGGCAAGTTCTTTACCAGCCACTGGGGAATCCCTTTTAGTTCTGTAAAGAGTCAACTCATTGGAAAAGACCCTGATGCTGGGAAAGATTGAAATCAAAAGGAGAAATGAGAGGATGAGATGGTTAGATAGGATCATTGACTCAGTGGACATGAAACTGAGCAAACTCTGGGAGATAGTGGAGGACAGAGAAGCCTGGTGTGCAACAGTGCAAGACTCGGGAACTGAACAACAAAAACATCAACAAAAGAGCTCAAAGATACTGTTGTGAATCTCTTGAGGCTGATTGTTGATTTTGAACTGCTGTGTTGGAGAAGAGCTTGAGAGTCCCTTGGACTGCAAGGAAATCCAACCAGTCCATCCTAAAGGAATTCAGTCCTGAGTGTTTATTGGAAGGACTATTGTTGAAGCTGAAGCTCCAATACTTCAGCCACCTGATGCGAAGAACTGGCTTGTTGGAAAAGACCCTGATGCTGGGAGAGATTGAGGTCAGGAGAAGAAGGGGACGACAGAGGATGAGATGGTTGGATGTCATCACCAACTCAATGGAGATGCGTTTGAGTAAACTCCGGGAGTTGGTGATGGACAGGGAGGCCTGGAGTGCTGCACTCCATGGGGTTGCGAAGAGTCAGACATGAGTGAGGGACTGAACTGAACTGAACTGAGGCTGAACCAGGACTCTGCCCCAAGCCTGCACTATTGTTTCTTGGCTGCTCCTCTCTTGTCTCTGCATGCATCCCCTGCCTTTCCTGATAAGCAACTGAAAGATCTCCATGGCCCAGGAGCCTGACGGGTTCCTCCTCTGTTTCATAGATTAGTTTTCCAAAGTGTTATGAAGAATTGATTTTTGTGACAATGTGAGAATATATCTTTTCTGTCAATTTCATATGTGAGAATCCTTTGAATTAGTAAATAAGTAGGAGATAATTTCCTCTATAAGAATGACTCAATATGAAGATTCAGTAGTTGATCGTCAAGCAGAGTACCATGCACTGGTTATCAATCTCAGGGTATGATTCTAACAACTTCTGCCACAGCATCTTGGTATTAGAGTCACTAAGGAAAACACAACTCAGTCAAGCACTGAATGAAATAACACATTAGTCATATAGAGAAGAGGCAGAATACAATCAGCTTCACTTCTGGGCATTGACTCCATGGCCAGCAGATCTTTCCCCAGTTCCCATGCAGGGCAACTAGCCTGTGTGCACCCTTCTTGTGCAACAGAGGAAGGACACTGCTCCCACACTCCCAACAGAGGACGAGATACAGCAGAGTTGGAGGTGGACTGATGCTGCATGATGCACATGCTTAAGCAGAACGAAAGAGCACACAATGAGCCTGAAACAGGAAGAGATACTCCCATACAAGGTGGTAAACCCAGCAAAGGGTTTGTTGGCTTTTTATCCCTGGTAAAGAAGTATTCCAGGGCTTCCCTGATCGGTCAAATGGTAAAGCGTCCACTTGCAATGCAGGAGACATGGGTCTGATTCCTTGGTCGAGAAGATCCCCAGGAGAAGGGAATGACTATCCACTCTAGTGTTCTTCCATGCAGAATTCCATGGACAGAGGAGCCTGGTGGGCTACAATTCACGGGGTTGCAAAGAGTCAGATACAACAGAGCAACTATATTCTATTCTAATTCTATTCTAAGGAAGTGTTCCAGGTTCAAGGTCCATTCTTATGTAATTGAGCAGAAACAAATGACAGCCTGAGACTACCTTTTCCAGTAGGAATGAACGCAGACCTTAGTCCATTAGGTGTGTGCGCTTAGTCATTCAGTTGTGTCCGACTCTTGTGACCCATAGACTGTAGCCTGCCAGGCTCCTCTGTCCATGGGATTCTCCAGGCAAGGATACTGGAGTAGGTTGTCCTTTCCTTCTCCAGGGGATCTTCCCAGACCAGGGATAGAACCTAGGTCTCCTGCATTGCAGTCAGGCTCTTTACCAACTGAGCTACAAAGCCCCTTTCAAAAGAGGGAGAGTTGTGGTATCCATGGTGATGCCCTCTCCAAATGGTCCACTGGGTGTATAGTTGCAAAGATAGTGGTCTTCATGGTTGGGAAGTTTTAGTTTTAATTGTAAGAAAATTGAACCATTCAGAAGAGATGTGTTTATACAACATCTTAACGGTTAGGGCCATGCCTTAATTGTGTGATATACTCTAACTGAATAATAAGATGACATTTTAATGAAAATATCAGGACACTTTTCTTATCCTGAGCTACACTTAGTCTTTTCTATCCATGAACACCAAGATAACTTTGGAAATTTCTGGCTTGAAAGAAGGCCTAGTGAAATATGACCCAGATTGGGGGCGCAAATTCATGCCACTCAGAATCGTAAGACGGGTATTGATGTATTGGGAAAAATTAAGCAGCATATTATTTTAAGGTTTTTCTGAGGAATATTTTATCCAATTGAGCTGAACTCTTAGATGAATCAACACCTACAGAAGGTATAATAAACTAGCAGGATCTAGCCGAAGGAGTAGCTGACTTGATGGCTTGATGAAAATCTCTACCAATGCCTAACAATGGAGAAATTCTGGAGCTAAAACAGCTAGTATTGTTCTACACTGGGTAAGCTGAAATGATCTGGCATTTGTATAAACCCTCCATCATCAAGTGATACGGGCCACTCTCGTAAGAGGATGATGCTGGACAAGGAAGTTCTTTGCAACTGAAGCCACTACTAAAGGTGCTCTCAATTGCAACTTGCCCTTGAAGGTGGATTTGTGCAACAAGTACACCTTAAAGGAGGATCTGGAGAGGATATCAGGATGGCTACCATTACTCCCCTTTCTTTTGAAATAAGGCCATGTTGGGCAGGAAAAAATGTGCATGTAAGGGTTGCATACAAGAATTCACTAAGCACAATTTATCATCATTTCCATGAGTACCTTAGATTTAAACTGTTATGCTGCCCTCTGCGCTTCCAGGGTTCACCCCAGGCTCGGCAGCGAGAATGTTTCCTGGTGTTTGGAAACCTCTCTTCTTACGAGTCTCTTCCCGCGACGGGATTTCCTTCCCGGGACGGAGCTCCCTCCCTACCTCCTTTGCCTCTTTTTTTCGTCTTTTATAGTTTTCCCTACCTGTTTTTGAAGCCAATGATCTGCTTTTCTGGGTGTCTGATGTTCTCTGCCAGCATTCAGACGTTGTTTTGTGGAGTTTACTCAGCGTTGAAATGTTCTTTTGCTGAAATTGTGAGGGAGAAAGTGATCTCCCCGTCCTATTCCTCCGCCATCTTAGGACTGCCCCCAAATTTCACTTAAAGTTTTAACAGTTTTAAAGAAAGCTGTTTCATGTCCCAGAATCTAACATGAAGGTGTTTTTAATATGCTGTAATTATAACTTGTCTGGTATAAATGCTACTCCTAAAAGAACATTTATTATACATAATTTAATTTATAAAATATTATATCTTTCAAAAAATTAATACAATGTTTTGACATTTAGGATCAAAGATGATTTAACAATATTTCCCAAGCAAAACACCATCAAGTACAAATATTACAAAGGATCTCTGAGTGTTATTAAGAGTCTAAATCATGTTGTATACATTAAATATGTACAATTTATGTACTTTTGTAATGGCACCCCACTCCAGTACTCTTGCCTGGAAAATCCCATGGACGGAGGAGCCTGGAAGGCTGCAGTCCATAGGGTCACTGAGGGTCGGACACGACTAAGCGACTTCACTTTGACTTTTCACTTTCATGCATTGGAGAAGGAAATGGCAACCCATTCCTCTTTATTAGATGTGTATAAGAGACAGATGGCACCCCACTCCAGTACTCTTGCCTGGAAAATCCCATGGACGGAGGAGCCTGGAAGGCTGCAGTCCATAGGGTCACTGAGGGTCGGACACGACTAAGCGACTTCACTTTGACTTTTCACTTTCATGCATTGGAGAAGGAAATGGCAACCCACTCCAGTGTTCTTGCCTGGAGAATCCCAGGGACAGGGGAGCCTGGTGGGCTGCCGTCTATGGGGTCGCACAGAGTCAGACACGACTGAAGTGACTTAGCAGCAGCAGCAGCAGCAGTACATATAAGAAAGGGCCATTCACTTTAATAGAGTTTTCTGAGCATTTTTGTGCTCATGTGGTAGTTGCCCTTTAGGATCCCAGACAGAAAACAGCTCTGCAGACATACTCTTTAGATGAAAAACACTATCTTCCTGACCAGTGGAACCAAATGCTTGTTTAGTGTAGAGATGCAGGTAAAGAGTATCTCTTTTCAGGCCCTCCCATCCCTGCCCCGGGGTTGAGATCCATCACAGAGCTCTGCTGTATCCTTGACGACCAGAGGTGAATCCATGCTGTTTAAGCCTAGGATCAACATCTGGGAGAACAGACTGAGTTGATCTCATCCAGGACAACCCATTTTCCTCTTTATTAAGTCCTTATTTAGTTGAACTATAAATATTATTAAACATTTGCTTATGAACTGCCAGAGCACCATGCTGTTCAACAGATGAAGCTAGTGTGTTTTAATTTTATGCACTCTGAATGTGCTTAGTTTAGTTTCCATTCTGCACTCCACATTTTCCTAAGTTCCAGTTATTGGAAAGAATTTTTACCTATAATCCAAGGCACAGATTGCCTTAATTTTTATTTTCTGTTGTTGGTGGGGTGGGGGTTGGTTTGGGGGCATGTGCGAGAACAGAAGGATTATGGGAGTGGAATGGGTTATGACACATTTTCATTTGCAGCTGCTACGACTCCCTTGCCTTAATCCAGCCCAGATCTCAGCGGAAACCTAAAACCATTCCAGTGACCCTAGGATTGCACCAGAACCTCAAATAGCCAAATAAGGTAAGTCATTTGTTATCTGAGCCATAAATATTTACATCCACTAGTGACAAATGTATAAAAAGTGTGGAGTGACTGTGTAATTTCAGCTGCCCTCCTCAAGCCTGTCAATAGTTTCTGCTATCTCCTGAAAGCCCCAATGACTGATGTGTGCTAGTTTAATAAGAATGCACTCACCAGCTTGTTACCCTCCTTTAATTGTTCAGTCTGATCACATTTGTCATCTAGAAAGCTTTCTCCTTTTAAATTTAGGGCCTGTTACATGAAATTGTTTGGACTGGCAAGCATCCATCAACTTCCTGACCTCCTTCATTCCTTTTTATGTTCTCTTCCTATTGTTACCAAAGCCTAAGATATCATCACCATTTCTTTTTCTTTTTCATTTGCAACATAATAGAGACAAAATAATTTCATTTTTCTGATTTTTTCTGCATATAGATGACTTTGAAAGGTAAATCTTAAGAATGTGTCTAAAAAATGCTTAGGCATAGGCTGATGCTTTCTGAATCTTACAGGTGACCACACCACAAAGCACTTATGATATCAAAGCAAACACAGTGAAAAATCTTTCAAATATTAAATGGATAGAAACAGAGTATGCTGAGGGCAAAGTGAATCCTGTTTTATTTTTGCATCAAGAGTGAACCAGTAAGAAAAATGGAAAATTAGTAACATCACGCTGTTGGTCTTTTGTCTACTAGGCCAATATATAGAGCTTGCATTTTTATATAATCACTAGGCAAAGAACTCTAAAGATCAGATAGGGTGAAAAAAGTATATTTAATGAATTTAAAAGATAAGACCTAACAATATTTTAAAATTTGGATAACTCAATTTTTAAAGAGTATTTTGTTAAAAGGTGTTTTTGATTGTTACTAGGTCCAGTTCAGTTCAGCCGCTGTCATGTCTAACTCTTTCAGACCAATGGACTGCAGCATGCCAGGCTTCCCTATCAATCTCCAACTCCCAGAGCTTATTCAAACTCATGCCCAGAAAGTAGGTGATGCCATCCAACAATCTCATCCTCTGTTGTCTCTTTTTCCTTCTGTCTTCAATCTTTCCCAGCATCCGGGTCTTTTAAAATGAGTCCATTCTTCTCATCAGGTGGCCAAAGGACTGGAGTTTCAGCTTCAGCATCAGTCCTTTCAGTGAATCTTCAGGACTGATTTCCTTTAGGATGGACTGGTTGGACCTCCTTGCAGTCCAAGGGACTCTCAAGAGTCTTCTTTAACACCACAGTTCAAAAGCACCAATTCTTTGGCATTCAGCTTTCTTTATAGTCCAACTCTTACATCCATACACGACTACTGGAAAAACCATAGCCATGAGTAGATGGACCTTTGTTGGCAACGTAATGTCTGCTTTTTAATATGCTGTCTAGGTTGGTTATATCTTTTCTTCCAAGGAGCAAGCATCTTTTAACTTCATGGCTGCAGTCACCATCTGCAGTGATTTTGAGGCACTCCCCACCCCCCACGAAATAAAGTCTGATACTGTTTCCATTGTTTCCCATTTATTTGCCATGAAGTGAAGGGACCAGATGCCATGATCTTCATTTTCTGAATGTTGAGCTTTAAGCCAACTTTTTCACTCTCCTCTTTCACTTTCATCAAGACCCTCTTTAGTTCTTCTTCACTTTCTGCCATAAGGATGTTGTCATCTGCATATCTGAGGTTATTGATATTTCTCCCGGCAATCTTGATTCCAGCTTGTGCTCCCTCCAGCCCAGCGTTTCTCATGATGTACTCTGCATATCAGTTAAATAAGCAGGGTCACAATATACAGCCTTGACATACTTCTTTACCTATTTGGAACCAGTCTGTTGTTCCATGTCCTATCCTAACTGTGGTTTCTTGACCTGTATTCAGATGTCTCAGGAGGCAGGTCAGGTGGTCTGATATTCTCATCTCTTTCAGAATTTTCCACAGTTTGTTGTGATCCACACAGTCAAAGGCTTTGTCATAGTCAATAAAGCAGAAATAGATGTTTTTCTGGAACTCTCTTGCTTTTTTGATGATCCAATGGATGTTGGTAATTTGATCTCTGGTTCCTCTGCCTTTTCTAAATCTAGCTTGAACATCTGGAAGTTCATGGTTCACCTACTGTTGAAGTTTGGCTTGGAGAATTTTGAGCATCACATTGCTAGCATGTGAAATGAGTGCAGTTGTGCAGTAGTTTGAGCATTCTTTGGCATTGCCTTTCTTTAGGATTGGAATGAAAACTGACCTTTTCCAGTCCTGTGGCCACTGCTGAGTTTTCCAGATTTGCTGGCAAATTGAGTGCAGCACTTTCACAGCATCATCTTTTAGGATCTGAAATAGCTCAACTTCAGTTTCATCACCTCCAATAGCTTTGTTCGTAGTGATACGTCCTAAGACCCACTTGCATTCCAGGCTATCTGGCTCTAAGTGAGTGATCACATCATCGTGGTTATCTGGGTCATGAAGATCTTTTTTGTACAGTTCTTCTGTGTATTCTTGCCACCTCTTCTTAAGATCTTCTGCTTCTTTTAGGTCCTTACCATTTCTGTCCTTTATTGAGCCCATCTTTTACGAAATGTTCCCTTGGTATCTCTAATTTTCCTGAAGTGAATCTCTATTCTTTCCCATTCCATGTTTTCCTCTATTTCTTTGCATTGATCCCCGAGGAAGGCTTTCTTATCCCTCCCTGCTATTCTTTGGAACTCTGCATTCAAATGGGTATATCTTTCCTTTTCTCCTTTGCCTTTCACTTCTCTTCTTCTCTCAGCTATTTATAAGGCCTCCTCAGTCAACCTTTTTGCTTTTCTTTTTCTTGGGGATGGTCTTGATGGCTGCCTCCTGTACAGTGTCATGAACCTCCGTCCATAATTCTTCAGGCACTCTACAGATCTAATCCAATGAATCTATTTGTCACTATCACTGTATAATCATAAGGGATTTGATTTAGGTCATACCTGAATGGTGTAGTGATTTTCCCCTTCTTCACTTTAAGTATGAATTTGGCAATAAGGAGTTCGTGATCTGAGCCACAGTCAGATCCCAGTCTTGTTTTGCTGACTGTATAGAGCTTCGCCATCTTTGGCTGCAAAGAATATAATCAAATTTGATTTCAGTATTGACCCTCTGGTGATGTCCATGTGTTTGGTACTAATTGAGTATATACCTACATTATAGGTATTTTTTGTTGCTCAGTCACTAAGTTGTGTTCAACTCTTTGAGAGCCAATGGACTGTAGCCCACCAGTCCCCTCTGTCCATGGGGTTCTCCAAGCAAGAATCCTGGAGTGGGTAGCTACTTCTTTCTCCAAGGGATCTCCCCAGATCAGGGATCAAACCCACATCTCCTGCATTGATGGATTCCTCACCACTTAACCACCAGGGAAGCCCAAACATTCTAAGTATAACCTTTAAGAAAATGGTTAAAGATTTTCTGATATGCTATAGTGGTTTAATGATTAAATTCATAGTTTACTGATGTTTTTTCCCTTTAGTAAGAATTTAGATATAACAAAAACATTAACAGATCCTCAGAAAAAACTAAGTTGATAACTTGCCGAAATTTGAATGATACCTGAAAAGAAGATTCAATTCACAGATCCTCCTAAAAGTTTCCTAGCACTTCAGGCTAAATTAAGTGCTACTCTTTTCCAGCTCCTATACCATCCTATGAATATTCCTATTATAGCACCACCCGGAAATTTCAATTCTTTGAATCAGGATTCTGCTGATTCATTTCAAAATCTCAAATATTAAGCACAATCGTTAATTTGAGCATAAAAATGTTAGTTGAACAAGTGAATGAGAAAAGAAGATGATAAAGACAAAGTGGAAAGGATCTTAAGAGAGTGGGTGTTAAATCTTCTAAAATCTTGATTAGAATAGGCGGGTATTATGAACATTCTCAGTGTGTGTGTGTTTGTGTGTGTGTGTGTGTGTGTGTGTGTATATGCACAGTATCTACTATATAACACCGTTTTTCAAGAGGCAATGACTTATAAAAGATTAAGCTGAAATGAACTGCAGAGCCTGAGCTGACTTAGGGAGAGTTATATCTGTAGCCTTAAGAATTATTTGGAATTCACTTACCTGAATTAACAGCCATGTGCACAAGATAATTTTCACTAATATATTGGCTGCTATCCAGGCTCAGGGGCACAACTTGCCTCTAGTATACAACTGCTTTTTCACCTTCCGCTCTGCCTTCCACATTCTAAATGTTCAGTGCCCTCTTAATGGTTCCTAACTGTGCAAAGTTCTTCCCTTCCCACTAGGGTTTTATATCCTCTAGGCTCCCAAATTTCCTTTTTTCCCTGCCCAAAAAAGCTCCTATTTCCTGAGTTACTTTTTAGCTTCATATTCATATGATTATTCAAATAATTGTCACTTTGACTTACAGATTTGATCTCCTCAGGATATTTGCTTTTAAAAAGAGGAGTTTGCTAATCCAAATTAGTTTCTAATTTTTCAAATATTTATATGAGTAAAGATGAAGATATTTTAATTAGAAGGCCTTTTGGTGGCTCTTTCTATTCATACCTATCCTTGCTGTGCATACACTCNAAATAATTGTCACTTTGACTTACAGATTTGATCTCCTCAGGATATTTGCTTTTAAAAAGAGGAGTTTGCTAATCCAAATTAGTTTCTAATTGTTCAAATATTTATATGAGTAAAGATGAAGATATTTTAATTAGAAGGCCTTTTGGTGGCTCTTTCTATTCATACCTATCCTTGCTGTGCATACACTCCCACAATTACTCATCAAATAGTACAGTATACAAATCAACATTGTTCAGTTTCATATGGTCAAACTATGTATCTTGCTATGTTCTTTGGCCAGTGTCTTTTTATCCCAAAGTTCTCAGTGAAAGAATTGCAACAAACAAATGCAACAAAGTTTAAAAGAGCCATCATTCAAAACAGGAGTCAGAGTGTATAAAAATGTCCAGTATCCGAATGATGCTCTATTGCGGCAGGTCATCTAGATCAAGATTTATGACATTTGGAAGCTCATTTAGGCTTTTATCCATCATTTCCTTATGTGTAAAGTGGGAATAAATGCTGTTACTATGGATCGAGGAAGTAATGTATAGGAGAGTGCTGAGTAAAATAATCATCTTAAAAATATAAAACATTATTAATATCAACTACTGGAGGATATTGAAGAGGGAAATAGCAACCCACTCCAGTATTCTTGCCTGGAAAATCCCATGGATAGAGGAGCCTGGCTGGCTACAGTCCATGGGGTCGCAACAGGCAGACATGATTTAGTGACTAAACTACCACCACCACCACTAGAGAATATAAGTAGAATACATACAGTATGATTATTCTTGAGCTGACATTTTCTCATTTGAAGAATAAGTCCTCTAAAATATGATGAATATTTTATTATTTAAAAATTGTTTTGATCCTTAAAATACAATTCAGATTCAATGCAATTCCTATTAAAATATCACTGGAATTTTTCACAGAATTAGAATAAATAATTTTAAAATTTGTATGAAAGTACAGTAAAATTTGCATTGATCCCAAATCCCCTGCATTGCAGGCAGATTCTTTACTATCTGAGCTACCAGGGAAGCCCATGGATAGAAACACAAAAGCCCTCAGATACCCAGAACATTCTTGAAAAAGAATAGACATAAAAGTATCATGCTCCTTGACTTCAGACTACACCACAAATCTACAGTAATCAAAATAGTATGCTACCGGCACAAAAACAGACACATAGATATAAGAACTAGAACAGAGAGCTCGGAAATAAACCCACAAACTTATGGGCAGTTAATCTATGACGATGAGGCAAGGATACACAACGGAGAAAAGACAGTCTTTTCTATTGGTAATACTGGGAAAACCAGAGAGTTATATGTAAAATAATGAAATTAGAATGTTTCCTCACATCATCTACAAAAATAAATTCAAAGTGGTTTTAAGGCCTAAATGTAAGACTGGAAACCATAAAACTCTTAAAAGAAAACACAGACAGAAAACCCTTTGAAGTAAATCATATTTTTTAGATTTATCTCAAGGCAACATAAAAGAAAGTAAACAAATGAGACCTATTAAAAACTTCTGTACATCAAAGGAAACCATCGACAAAACAAAAAGACAACATTCTGAATAAAATAAAATATTTGCAAATGATATGACCAATAAGTAGTTACTGTCCAAAATATATACATAACTCATACAGTATATCAAAAAAGAAAAAAAGAACCCAATTTTAAAAATGAGCAGAAGACTTGAACAAATACTTTTCCAAAGAAGATATGAAGGTGGCCAGTAGGTACATTGAAAAAGACCCTGATGCTGAGAAAGACTGGGCAGGGTAGAAGGGAGCAACAGAGGATGAAATGATTGAATGGAATCACCCACTCAATAAGCATGAGTTTGAGCAAACTCTGGGAGATATTGAAGGACAGGGAAGCATGACGTGTTGCAGTCAATGAGGTTGCAAAGACTGGACAGAATTTTGCAATGGACAACAGCAACAACAGGTATATTAAAAATGCTTGACACCACTGATGATCAAAGAAATGCAACTTAAAGCCACAATGAGATATTACCTCAGATCTCTCAGAATCAGTTCAGTTCAGTCACTCAGTCATGTCCGACTCTTTGCGACCCCATGGACTGCAGCACTCCAGGCTTCCCTGTCCATCACCAACTCCTCTAGCTTACTCATTATCATATCCATTGAGTCAGTGATGCCATCCAACCATCTCATCCTCTGTTTTTCCCTTCTCCTCCTGTCTTCAATCTTTCCCAGCATCAGGGTCTTTTCCAATGAGCCAGTTCTTTTCATCAAGTGGCCAAAGAATAGCTATCAGAATAGCTATCATCAAAGAATCTACAAATAACAGATGTTGGTGAGAATGTAGGAAAAAATGGCATCTTAGTACATTGTTGGTAGGATTGCAAATTGGTGCAGCCATAACAGAAAACAGTATGAAGTTCCTCAAAAAACTAAAATTACCATATACTTCAGCAATTTCACTCCTGGATATGTAGCCATATAAAGCAAAAACACTAATTCAAAAAGATACATATGCCCCAATGTTTATAGCAATATATACAATACCTAAGATATGGAAGGAAACTAAGTGCCCATCAACAACCTGAGGGATAAAAACAATTGAATATTTCTCAGCCATAAACAAGAATGAAATTTTACCATTTGCATGAACATGGATAGACCTTGAGATAATCGGACAAAGACAAATATTGTATTATTTATATGTGGAATCTAAAAAATAAAACAAACCAGCTAATATAATATAAAAGGAAACAGACTCACTGATATAGAGAACAAACGTGGTTACTTAGTGTGAGAAGAGGAAAGAGGGGAGGGGCGAAACAGGGAGGGATAGAAAATTAAGAGGTACAAACTATTATGTATAAAATAAATAAGCTACAAGGATAAATTTCATAGCACAAGAATTACAAATTCCTCTTTCTAAAACTTGATGTAAGGGATGATTCATTAGTAAACAATATTATAACTTATGATAATATATGGAGAAGCAAATGGCAACCCATTCCAGTATTCTTGCCTGAAAAAGCCTATGGACAGAAGGGCCTCTGACCATCCATCAGTTCACAAGAGTTGGACATGTCTTAGTGGCTAAACCACCACCACCATGATAATATAATTTTAGAGCCTCAAATTTAAAATCAAGGACTTACTGTTGAGTATTAAAGCTTAGAGAAAAATTACAGTTGGGCAGGTGAGTGAACAAGATATAACTTAATGTCTATTTGTCTGAGTTACACGTTTAAGGAAGAAATTTGGTTCTGTGTGGGATTGGTTGGCAAGAGTTACATGTTGCCATGTTTGGAAGGAGGCTGCTTTTTTTTTTTTCTTTTTTTTTATCTAATGTTTCTCCTTTCACTGTTGCCTTTGAAAGGTTTCAACAGTTCTAGTTGCATGTGTGCAGAGGAACGTTTCTACTTTGAGTTAATTCGTTATAGTGTTTCATGCTCATTTTAGATAGGAATTCTACCTTCTTCAGTTCAATGGAAACATGTTATGTATGATGTGAAAAAAAAATATTTAAAGAAGAACTGTGGATCAGAGTGTCATGAAGAAAACATATTGCAGATCCCGAAACACCTAATCAGGTTGCAGCTAGAAGGGCTCTCAAAATGTTAGTGACACAAGAAATATCTTTGGGAATATCTTCATTTTATGTATATGTTTCCTTTTTTTTTCCTGAAGTGCTTCATTATTCACATATTATGAACTGTTCATAGGACTTGGCTTAGATTCTCTCCAGGCACTTTGGTCTCCAGTGACCTGTTAAAATGGTCTTAGCACATTCACAAGGCTTTTCATTGCAGTCCAGCCTGTTTGTAAAAACAATCAATCAATATCATGTTCAGATGACAGTCTATGTACAACCTGCCTTTGCTTAACCAGCCTGTCTAATGCTGAGAGCATAGAATTCTATCCAGGAATGACATCTTGAATAAGTTTGGGTTGGGGCATATTGCATTCTTCTTCAAGACTATTTTTTTCCCCTTCTTTGCAGACATTTCCTTGCTTTTACAAGCCTATAAAAATAGGAACACATTTTTCTTTCCTTTGAAATGATGTTGGCCCCAGTTTTTCTCTTCTCTGGGGTGCAAGATAATTAAATCGGCATGCAAAGAAGGAAATGTTTACAAAGCCATGATTTTGATGTCAGATGCAATATTCAACCCCAATATCTATGCCAGCCCATTCAACCTCGGCTTGTTGACGTCAGCTGAATTTTCAGGGCTGACATTTATAGGGGTATCATTTATAAGACTTTCAGTTGTCTTCCAAAATAATATTCAAAGAAGTTTTCCAAAAGGTAGTCTCACAATTGTTACCCACACTGACTGATTCCTGTACATGCAGGAGAAGACATTACTAATTAGACTGAATTAAAAATAGCCCAGAAAGCTGTCAGTGACAGATATACATTACATGCACGAGTTCTAGTCCAGATGCTGGAGACAGCATACTCTTCTTCCTTTAGCAGCCGTTAATTGAGCTTCCAGTTGGTTTGCATATTTTTGAATACTTTTAATGCTACTATTTTTTTTTAAGAACTCACTTTTTATTCTTTTTAACATTACTACTCCATTAGTAATCTTTTCCTCTCCCAGGGTGGGCTGGCTGACACATAGCATATGTCTTTTTCCTCAATGTGATGCTGATGAAAGGGGTCCCCACCACTTCCTTTCTGCCTTCAGCACTCTTCCACTGCATGCCCTAAGTCAGTTTATGTTCTTAATAGCAAAAGTGCAAACAGACCCCAAAAGGTATGAGTTCATATGCTGGGGAATTGAGAGAAGGAGGAGGAAGTCCATAAAGAATATAAAGTACTACTTGCCACACAGTAATCTCAACATTTTATTCTATAGAGTAGAAGACTGAAAACACTGATTTGTTGTACTTAGAAAGAAGTGATACCACACAGATCCCTTCTTTGTGCATTGTCTGAGTGCATAATTCACTATAATAACTAATTTATGTGAACCTATATGCCAAGCATTGCATTATATACATTAACAATATCATCATATTGTTAATTCTTTCGATTACCCTATGAGAAGTGTACTATTGATGCAATCATTTTATAACCTTTGAAATTGAGGCTTAAAGAGATTGAATTTTACCTAAGATAAGAGAAATAAAAACAAGGAGGAAAGAAGACTCTAAGCCAGTTATGTTCATCCCCAAAGGTTATGACCTAAAATTTCATTCTGCTGCATCTTCAAAATCACAAAATAGGAAGGAACTCTTTTAACATTGGCATTTTCTTAGGTGATGAAATAAGATCTTATGAAGTGATTCCAGTTCCTTCTTAGTTAGTGGTAGAACTAGAACTCCACTGTGTAAGTTTTCAAGCTCTCAGTCCACATTTTGGGCAGTAATCCCTCTAGTGATCACAGAAGATCCTTGAAGAAATAAATCTGTTAAAATACACTGTCCAGATACAGTTTCTGTTTAACATCTGTCTACCATTTTATACCTAACAATTCATAAGTGCTCATCATTATCTACAAATTAAGATACAACATTTTGAAATTCAAGACTGTAAAAATTATGGCCCCACTTCACCTTAGAGCTTGTGTCCTACTGCACCTCTACACAAACACGCCTCTCCAATCATATCACTTCACTCTTATCTCTCTGAATATTCCATGTTTGTTTTCCCTTGTACGATTAACTCTATTTGAAATGTTCTCTCATTTCCTTTCCTCAATTTATGAAGTATTATTATCAGCAAGCTCCAAAGGAGGAAACTAAGGTTCATAGAAGGGGAGTATTTTGCTTGACTTATTTCAATTGTAATTTCCTTAAGAAAAGATAGTGTGCTGCTGTTGTGAGATCAAGAGTTTGAGATAAAGGGAGACCTAACATTCAGTCCTCATTCCGAAAAGCGTTAATGATACAAATTTAGCTTCCTCCACCTCCCTAAACCACAGTTTCCTCATTTGAAAATTTGGGGTAATAATATCCAACTCATGAATTATAAAGCTCAAAAGTGGCAATGTTAGAAAAGCACTCCGTACACAGTAGGCTCTCAAAAATATGCGGTTCCTTTCTCTTCTCTACTCTATGCAAATATTTAAGAAATGTTTATTGTCAGCCACAATATTTTTGACTCAATATTCACCAAGATAGAGAACATACCGAGCAAACTCTTCTCTGCCCCAACATTGCAAATACTGAGTATCTAGTTGGGAACATGTGTTCAAAATGGAATGAAGCGGTTCAGCAGAAAGATCTTTTCACAATTGCTTCTATTGAGAAGACGGATACATGTTTCCCTATATCTTATGAAAGAATATGAATCTAAAATGCATAATGATCAGGAGAGAAGAGAGAGGAAGATAAGATAGCTGCCTGATGAAAGGATAAATCTCTATCTGACTTATGACTATAAGAAATCTGGGTTGCATTATTGGGGTTGAGGACCAAATTCTTTAAGCATCAGCCACAAGCATAGTTCTCTGAGACAGATGATAATAAGATTTGGATTTGGATTATATGGAATAATTTATACAGATTCCCTGGAGAAGGGATAGGCTACCCACTCCAGTATTCTTGGACTTCCCTGATGGCTCAGCTGGTAAAGAATCTGCCTATAATGCAGGAGACCTGGGTTTAATCCCTGGGTTGGGAAGGTTACCTGGAGAAGGGAATGGCTACCCACTCCAGTATTCTGGCCTAGAGAATTCCAGGGACAGAGAAGCCTGGCAGGCTACATACAGTCCATAGGGTCACAAAGAGTCAGACACGACTGAGAGACTTTCATAAGCACAGCTCTCTCAGACAGATAATAATAAGAATTGGTTTTGGATTATTTGGAATTGGAATTGTTTATACTCAGCTTCAATTTTTAACAACCATAGAAGCAAAAAATTAAGAACTTCAGTGGCTGGTATTTCACAGATGTGGGAGAAAAAATATATAATCAGTGACCCCCAACTTTTTCTACAAGCGAGGGCTGGATGGGGGTGGTTCATGTGGTAATGCAAGTGATGCGGAGTGGCAGATGGAGCTTTGCTTCCTGGTCTGTTGCTCACCTCCTGCTGTGTGACCTGGTTCCTAACAGGCTGCAGATCGATACCTGTCTGCTGCCCGAGGGTTGGGGACCCCTGACCTAAATCACCAAACATTGAACTCCTATCTTTTAAAGTCTTGACTTAAGGTATGTTTCCTCACACCTGCTTCTCAGCCAACAACAGCAATAATGGCAATAAACTCTTATAGAAAGCACCATTACCCCTTTCACAAAAGAAGACACTGAGATTTAAAGGTTGAACTCTGTTTCATGGTCTCAGTGAATGGACTGAATTGTGTCAAACACTAGAAAACATGTTCTTTTTCTTTTCTGAATCAAAGCATCATTCTGCTTACATGAAGATAACATTTTTAACTGCAAGCTTGGCTCCCCAGTCTTGATAACTGCAGACAAAAAGCCCAATTATAACTGACATATTTTTCTTTCTATATGAAATCAATTTAAATCTCTACTTAAAATCCTTGTATAAATTTTTTAAAGTAAATGTTCTTTACATAGGACACATAGGAATAGTTAGAAATAATTTTCTAAAGAATTTTCTCATCAGTAATTTGCAGAAGCTGCTAGATTCCTAAGCTATATTAGGGAATTTTAAGGATATTAAAAATTTAAATTAGCAAGGTGGGAACTCACTTCCTATTCAGTTAGTCAGGTCATCAATTATACAGTTTTTCTAAGGACAAGTTTTATTGTTGTTTTCACAGCTTAATGGTAGACACTGGATTTTGAAGATGATTGGAAAATTTATTAAGTGAGACTCTTTTCAAATAAAGGGTGGTTTGTGCATCCATTAGTATAAACTAGGCTTTGCTGTGGTAACAAACAACTCCAAAAACTCAGTGTTGTGACAACAGTAAATAGATTTTCCACTCAGGTTATATCAACCAATGAGGTCAGCAGAGCACCTCATCACAGCAAGAACCTGGTTCACAGATGCTCCATCTCAACATTGTCACAGTTTCTGTGGTAAGTGGATGGAAACATGATACATCACACATTGGCTCTTGAAACTTCCACCTGGGGGAGACGCAATCACTTCTGCTTATATTTCATTAGACAAAGCAAGTCCATAGCCATGCTTAATTTCAAAGAAGGTGGAGAAGGATAACCTTAACGGTGTGTCTGAAGAAGGAGGTCTGGACTATATGCAAATATCCTAATGCCTCCCATACAGGTATTCCAGCTTCCCTAGACTGATGGTTCATTGTCATTTGTCTTGAAGTCGCTCTAATAAAGAGAGGTTAAGACACCTTACTTCAGAAGAAGTTAAACTACTTTTTGCCAGCCCACAAGTGGTCAGCATTAAAGTTTTGGCAGGATTCCATGCTTATTTTGCCATACCTAGGATGGGAACTGGTTTTGCTGCTTTGCTCAAACCAGCTATGAGTGAAAGCTATTGATTTTTATATTAGTAGAAAGATTTTAAGTCAAATTTTTCAAAGCTACTTGGGAAAATGTCAGTCACTTAGGACACATGAATTCACTCTTCTATCCACTGCACTTCATTTTGTCTGGCTTGCAAGTAATGGGATAAATATAAAGACTAGCAGTGTTTTCAAATTTGCAAACTATAATTTTATTACATTTTTGACATGCACTCTCTTCTCTCTCATGGAAAAGATGAAAGTACAATCCAGTAATGGCTATTTAAGCTCTGTAGTGGTTACAAGAAGAATTCTCTAAGTTCAGATATACCGAATAATCGGCTTTATATATAGAAAAATACCCTAAAGTTAAAGCACAGGAAACTTGGCTCTTGATATGATACAGCATAGATTAGAAAGAAGTATATTAGTCAAATTGGATGAAACAATACAAACAGACAAAGGTAACTGATTATAAATAAAAAGATTTGAGGGTGTAATTGAACCAAAAGAAATATTAGTATAAGGGTTAGCATTTCACTTTATCTCTTTACTACTTCTACTTAATTTGTTCTTTTCAAAAGAGGAAATTCATAATTGTAATCTATATCTCAGGAAAATTGTGCTTATTTTGTTCAGATTTCATATACTAGATTATATTGTCTTTTGGTTCCAAGCTTTCTTATGTCAGAAACCAGAAAATAAGAACTTTTAATGGCTAAATATGAACACTTAAGATAATGAAGTGTGACTTAATGACCAAATAGCCAACATCCCCTTGAGAAGCTTCTATTTCTGTTGTTCTCAACATAGTAATATTGAATGTCCTGTAATAGCTTTGCCCTTACTTTCTAACATATGTGATTATGTGACAATGACATATTCTTATGTCTGAGGTAGTTGACCCACTTTTGGATACAATCCAAGATAGCTTTGTGATATTCTAAATTATATTCTATTTTTTTGTACATCTTTTAGCAAGGTTTTAAACAATTGATATCGAAGGACTCTGAAAACTCCAATACACTCAGAGTTTTCATCTTTAAACCACAAAGGGAAAGAACTTTGCCAAAGGGAAAAACATATACCAAAGACAATGCTTGCAAATTAATATTACCCCAAGACTATGACTCCAAATTTCAATATAGAATTCCTATGAGGTAAAAATCCATATATCTAACCATATTTATTCTAGATAAGGATTATTCTAGAACAGTATCCATTATCTCTTCTCCTTTCTCACCAAAAAAACACACTAACAATGAGAGGAAATGAAAGATCTTTATCTCATATGTAGGTAGGTCTTTGGAAGCTGTGATGGACTGAGAGATCAGAAAGGAAAATTTTAGAGCTTGTTTCACCTCACTATTCTAGCATCGCAAGAGAAGATGTGAACCACAATATATGCCTATTCTTTTTTCTCTGGTTAACTTTTTGTGTGGAGTAGGGTTAACCAATTATGAAGATAATATAGGTAAATAGTGGATATATGCTGTGTTCCCTTTTTGTGCATTTCTTAAAACTGTCACACAATAAAGCTGTATTTATTAACAGAGATTAGAAAGAAAAGCTTATTAATTTTAGGGTATGACCAACAGTACTTTCTACATTGTGTACATCTACAAACTTTGTCTTGATTGATTTAAGTTAAAAGGTAATATTTACAGAATAGTTTGTTTGCAGAAGGAAATGGCACCCCACTCCAGTATTCTTGCCTGGAAAATCCCATGGACAGAGGAGCCTGGTGGGCTACAGTCCATGGGGTCACAAAGAGTTGGACACAACTTAGCAACTAAACCACCACCACAGTTTGTTTGCAACTCTGGCTTTCTAGACTCAAGAGGATACCAAGTCTTTGCAGAAATTAATCAATGTATTCTGGTTGATGGCTGCCAATCATGAGTTGATATTTTAATTATTGCTAAAGCCATAGGTGTCCAAACTGAATGAAATACCCTTTAAAATATTTCATCTGTGCTGCTGGCAGCAGTGCTAATTTGAGCATACTAAATGAGCATCTTTTTTCTTTTCAGTACCTATATTGATTGATAGCAGGGGAGTTATCTTTAGACAGGTCCAGTGTTTGGATATGTTTCAGCATGAAGCAATATAATAGAAACACTTAAAGGGGGGAGTTAGACATCCAAATCATATCCTCTAATTTAGAAGACTTATTATATAATGGGGGCCTTGATAAATTTATAATAATTACTAATTATTGAGTGCTATTTATGTGTAAGGAATTGAAATTATTTTGTTGTTGCTGTTGTTTAGTCACTAAGTCATACCTAACTCTTTTGTGACCTCACAGACTGTAACCCATCAGGTCCTCTCTCCATGAGGTTTCCCAGGCAAGAACATTGAAGTGGGTTGTCATTTCCTTCTTCAGGGGATCTTTCTGACTCTGGGATTGAACCTACATCTCCTGCATTGGCAAGCGAATTCTTTGCCATTAAGCCACCAGGGAAACCCCAAATTAATTATTTATACGATAGCATTTCTAATGCTCAACAGTCATATTAATTACAGGCATTAATCAATATTTTAGAGTGAGGATCCTGAAGCTGGAAAATTAATATAATGGTGCAAGATAGCACTGAGATTAGAATCCAAATCTATTGGAATCCAAAATCAGAAAAGTTACACAGTAACCTCAAGCCCCACTTTCTCATTAAAATGGAAGGTAAACATGTATCCCAATGGATATTATGACAATTATATTAAATACTATATCTGAACACGCTCAATGGCTAAAATCTTCAAGAGGACTTATACTGCTGGCCAATACCAGGCACAAACTGGTGATGCTGAGCAAATCATAATCTCACTTTCCCCAGTTTTTTCATCAGTAAAATGGTAGTTTTTAATGATAGTAGTTTTTCCATAAGTTGTGTGTGTGTGGGGGGGGTGGGTGTGGCAATTAGATAGGTCAACTGCTTAGAATAAGATCTAAAGCATATGAAGCACTTAATGAAATATTTTAATGGATTCTACTGTCACTTGGATGCAATCTCAAAAATGACAGAATGATCTCTGTTTGTTTCCAAGGCAAACCATTCGATACCATGGTAACCCAAGTCTATGCCCCGACCAGTAACGCTGAAGAAGCTGAAGTTGAATGGTTCTGTGAAGACCTACAAAACCTTTTAGAACTAACAATCAAAAAAGATGTCCTTTTAATTATAGGAGACTGGAATGCAAAATAGGAATTCAAGAAACTTGGAGTAACAAACAAATTTTGCCTTGGAGTACAGACTGAAGCAGGCCAAAGGCTAATAGAGTTCTGCCAGGAGAATGCACTGGTTGTAGCAAACACTGTCTTCAAACAACACAAGAGAAGACTCTACACATGGACATCACCAGATGGTCAACACCAAAATCTAATGGGTTATATTCTTTGCAGCCAAAGATGGAAAAGCTCTATACAGTGAGCAAAACAAGACCGTGATCTGACTGTGGCTCAGATCAATTCATTACAGTTCAGTCACTTAGGCATGTCTGGCTCTTTGTGACCCCATGAACCGCAGCATACCAGGCCTCCCTGTCCATCACCAACTCCCAGAGTCTACCCAAATCCATGTCCACCGAGTCGGTGATGCCATCCAACCATCTCATCCTCTGTCGTCCCCTTCTCCTCCTGCCCTCAATCTTACCCAGCATCGGTGTCTTTTCAAATGAGTCAGCTCTCCGCATCAGATGGCCAAAGTATTGGAGTTTCAGCTTCAACATCCGTCTTTCCAATGAACACTCAGGACTGATTGCAGATCATGAATCTCTTATTGCCAAATTCATACTGAAATTGAAGAAAATGGGGAAAACCTCTAGACCATTCAGGTATGACCTAAATCAAATCCCTTATGACTATACAGTGGAAGTGACAAATAGATTGAAGGGACTAGATCTGATAGACAGAGTGCCTTATGAACTATGGACAGAGGTTCCTGGCAATGTACAGGAGAGAGGAATCAAGACCATCCCATGGAAAAGAAATGCAAAAAAACAAAATGGCTGTCTGAGGAGGCCTTACAAATAGCTGTGAAAAGAAGAGAAATGAAAAGCAAAGGAGAAAAGGAAAGATATAAGCATCTGAATGCAGAGTTCCAAAGAATAGCAAGGAGAGATAAGAAAGCCGTCCTCAGCAATCAGTGCAAAGAAACAGGGGAAAACAATAAAATGGGAAAAACTAGAGATCTCTTCAAGAAAATTAGACATACCAAGGGAAAATTTCATGCAAAGATGGACTCAATAAAGAACAGGAATTGGACCTAACAGAAGCAGAAGATATTAAGAAGAGGTGGCAAGAATATACAGAAGAACTGTGCAAAAAAGATCTTCATGACCCAGATAAACATGATGGTGTGATCATTCACACTCACCTACAGTCAGACATCCTGGAATGTGAAGTCAAGTGGGCCTTAGGAAGCATCACTACAAACAAAGCTAGTGGAGGTGATGGAATTTCAGTTGAGCTATTTCAAATCCTGAAAGATGA